>LLCB01000009.1:0-411335 GCA_001414345.1 Hymenoscyphus infarciens
TATATCTATTATAATATCTAAGCTTACTATCTCTCTCTTTCTTTATCTTAAGTATAAGCGTCTATATAATATTAATTAGTTTCTTCTCTTTTATAAGTATAACTAATTCCTTTATTTAGTAAATATACTTTTTAGTATATAATTATATATAAAAGTATAAGTAAAAATAAGTATATAGTATATTAACGTCTTTATTACTAGTATTAAGCTAATTAGTTTTAATCTTATTATATATTATATATATATTAGTCTTTAGATATTTAGTATTTTTATAGAAAGAGACTTTCTTTTAAAAATTCTACTATAATTTATTATTAGCTTTATAAGTATAATTTCTAGTATTATTATTTTTATAATTATATATCTTATTAAGCTTCTCTTAAAACACTTCTTACTATTACTAATATTACTTTTAAATAGAGTAGATATTATAAGTCTTAATAAACTTTTTATTTTAATAATAGATAATATATATATAAATATATTATAAGATAATCTAATTATATTTTAAGCTATTAAAAAAACTCTTTTTTTTAAATAATACTTAAAAGTATTCTCTTTACTAAGAGGTTTATTAGTTAATTAAGATATACTACTATTACTTATTATACTAGTTTCTATTAAAAGTATTATATATCTAGATTTTTAATATTTTTTAATTTAGACTTCTTTTAATACTATAAAAGAAGCTAATATACTACTTTTAAAAAGCTATATTTAAAATCTAAAAATAGTTTAAAAAAGCTAATAAAATCTCTTAGTATTTTATATAAGTAGATAGTAATAAATCTATATATCTAGAAGCTTATAATAATACTACTTATATACTACTAGTAAAGAGATATATAGAAGTATATTTAAAAGAATAATATATATAATTTATAGACTTAAATACTAAGATAAAGAATAGATTATTCTTTTTAATATAAAGAGAGATAAGATATATATATATATATATATATAAGAGTTTAGAGAATATAAACGAGGTTTAAGATATATTTAACTAGTTTTAGAATTAAAACTCTTCTAATATAAATAGTAATTATAAATAGCTAGCTATTATAAAGCTTTAAAAGAATAATTTATTATAGCTATTAACGCTTTATATCTAATTTAGTCTTTTAAGAATATTCTTCTTAGTTTTTATAAATATAAATATCTACTAGTTTAATTAAATAATCTCTCTTTTACTAATAAAGAAGCTAAGCTTATAATAGACGTAAATATATATAATATAATAGCTATATTATATTACTAAGATTTATAAAGCTACGAGTATATAAAAAGTAGTAGTAGTAGAAGAGATAAAAGTAAGAACTTTAAAATTTTTATTTTTTTTAATAACTATAACTTCTATAATAATCGAGTATATATAATTTTAGTATAATCGAATAGCCTTAATATATAATTCTCTTAACTTTAAAGTATAATTAAGTATAAAAGGTAGTAGTAGAGGACGTTGAATTATAATATATTTAGACGCTAAAATGCTAAAAAGTTGATTTTCTAAAATGTCCGAGAGGGTCGCTAACAGCCACCATAACCGGCGCGATAGCCACCACGGCACCACGGGCATTTTCTCCGCAAACGCTTTCTCCGTCATCCTCACTAACTTCGAAAACGCTCAGAAAGTAATTGGACGTGGTAGAATCTCTACCCCTTACTTGCTGCAATAATAGGGGGCCAAGCACATATTCAAAAGGGGGAAAACCGATTTCTACACCGATGATATAGCAAATTCGCGGTAGGATCTGCACAGCCGCCCCCATGAAGCAGGGTGTGAAGGGCTGAATCTGAATGTCCCAGTTTAGCCTGAATGTTCGTATCGTAAGGTTGCACGACGAAAAATCGAAGGAGACTTGTAGAATCAATGTAATTATATTTATACCCATAAATCTAAAGTAATAAGAAGAATATAGCGTCAAAAATGGACATGATATTCGATGCTGTTTTACAAAATCGTCTGTCCAAACTCATCCGAATGTCGTGGGCATTTTGCGCCCAACAGTGCTACACTAGCTTATCCAATGCGAACGCACAAGCATCCGCCCCGAATGAGTAAAAATTTGAGGGTCTTCCTTGATAAACTGCTGCCAGTCGTCTTTAGTCGCCATGACAGCCATTGCAGTTCCGCGAGATTGTGCCATGAAAAGACAGGTTTGTCTGCTGGCAGTCCTGACCTCGGAAGAAAGTTCCATCACTTCATCAGCTGCTTTTTGGGTACGCTCCTCGAGAGCAGAGCGCTCGTTGCTTGAAAGGACCCCCAGTAATCGACTAGCTGCCATGACGCAGGTGAGGGACGTCGAGAATACTTTGCAATTGCTGTCGTACTCTGCGCTACCAGGAACAAATTTTGGGTAGCGACTTAATACCTCGACATATCTGGAGTGCCACTCGACAATTTTAGAAAGAACGCGTCGAACACGGACTGATAAATCGGCGATGGTATCGGCATTTGGGAGAGCATCAGCGAAAAGGATGTTGGTGGCATCATGGTAAAGCCCTGGAACATACGCCTTGAGCATGATCAAGGAAATTGTTATCTCGCTCCTATCAGAAATCTGGAATTCGTCATGAACGATAAGAGAGCGGAATACGTTTTGCCAGCGCTTCTCTTCGAGGAAACAGCGTTCATTATTTAGAAGGCATTCCGTCATCTGTTTCGGTCAGTAAGAGAAGATCATAATCCTGTATCAGGGTTGGCCTACGATTGCACCAGTATGGGCCAAAAATAGGGCTTTCTCAAAATCACTAGTGTAATTTGATGGACCTCGAATCTGGATTAACTTGGCCGCGCCAGCTGAATGTTGAATCCAAGCTCTCTCCCCCTTAGGATCCAAGAGCTACAGAAATTCAATTAGACAATGTTTATATGGAATTATTAGCATGCATTCTTACCTCGTATAATGAAAGGATCTCTGTAGCGCATAGGACTTCGGGTGTATATCGCTGCTGAGGGTCGTCGAGCGCTTTCTGTAAAGCTCCTTTTTTTTTTTTTTTTTTTGTAATCAATAGTCTATTTATCCGCTTTAGCGGATATGTAGACGCACTATTTAGGTCTAGTCTATAAATATGGTCATAAGCCATCGGCTCTGTATCTAGGGCTAATAAAAGAAAGACAAAAGAGACTTAAAATAAATTAAATAATCTAAACTCTAAGTATAACCTCTATTCTAACCTCGCCTTCTAATCTAGTATATATTATGTTATATAAAATAACAGCCCCTTTAAGAGCTTAGTTAGTATAAATAATAATTGTCTAAAAGTACTACTCTAGCCGTCCCCTTTATAGTACCTCTTATTTATAAAGGCGAATATGTTTTAATATATACTACGAACTAATCTAAAAGACTACTTATAAGTATAAATAAAATAGTTTTTAGAATAAGTTTACTATCTAAGAGGAAGACCTTAGTATCACTAGTATACTCTACTTCTATATATTCTAGTTATAAGTCTTTAAAGTCTTTATAGTCTTTAAGTATATATTTAATAGTTTAGTATAATTAGTTATATTTATACTATAGGTTATCTATTCTATTAATTTTATATAGATATCTATTTAGGCTAATCTTCTTAGTTCTTATCTAGATTAATACTAAAGACTTAGCTTTTATAAGGTTTTAGTATAGTTATTAAGTATAGTGAAATAGTAAGATCCTCTCTTTTACTTATCTTTTCTTATATATTATACTAGTATCTTTAAAGTCCCACTTTTAGTACTAAAGAGATCTAGCTACTAAATTAATTATTCTTTTATAAGAGGATAAGAGCTATAGAAGCTATGTTATATACTACTCTAAGGCTTTTAGTAACTCTTTCTTCTTATTCTCTTTTAATTACTAACTAGTAGCTTACTTTATAAGCTTATTAGCCTTTTCGTTACCTAGAATACCTATATATACTAGTATTTATTAAATTATTACCTCTACGTTCCTCCTTTTTAAGACACTATATAGCTAGTATATTTTTCTTAAGATAAATTACCTAGACTAGTTTCTAGGTCTTATAGATAATATAATAGCGGCTTAGTTATTAGTAAAGATAGTAAGCTTTTTTACTATTTCTCCTCTTCTATTTACTATACTAAGAGCTATCTATATACTAATAAGCTTAGCCTTATAGACTATAAACTAATTACTTAGTCTAATATCTGTTTTATATACCTACTCTCTATATAGTTCCTATATAGCTATACTAACTCGGTTATTAATATCGCTTCTATCTATAAAGACTTATATATATATAAAGCGAGATTGTTTTTAGACTTTATTATATTCTTTTACTACTATCTTAGCGTCTAAGACAATATAGATATTAGATAGTAACTACTATAGTTTAATAATAATTAGAATCTTTCTTTTAAATCTTTCTTATTATTATTATCTAATAGTTATTTATACTTTACGTTTAAGCTTTTAGAAGAGAGAGAGGTAAGCTAAGCTATTTCTAATAGTTCCTCTCTCTCTAAGTATTATAATACATATATATATAAGTAATACTTTAATTTAGTTTATAAAGATTATACTAGTATAGTCTAGCTAAATGTTAATTAGAAGGAAATCTATTTTAGCTTTAATAACTACTACTACTATAGTTTAGAAGGCTCTGGTTACTATATATAGTACCTTCTTTTAGAGAGTATTTAGTATTTAGATTATCTTTTTCTAATAGGTCTTTTAATCTTATACTATTAAGTTAGATATCTACTAAGTTAAGCTAGTAAATAAGATCTAAGATATAATAATTGCTTTTATAAGAGTAATTATATTACTTATTAAGACACCTTATATTAACTCTACTATACTACTTAGTACCTAAATTAACTTCTTAATCTTAACCTTAATATATTCTATATACTTTATACTATTTAGTTTAGAGTCTAAGATAACTCTTAAGTATTAGATATAAGATATAGCTTTAATAATCTTACTCTATCTTAGATTAATAAGCTAGAATTCGTTGTAAATACACTTTTTATCTTCTTTATAGATAAAGTAGATAAGCTTATACTTAGTAGAAGTAAATACTAAGGCGTGTTTTTAGGTTTAGTCGTTAGCTTTATAATATATAATCTCTAGCTTTTAGATTATAGCCTCTATAATATAGCTCTTTATAAGGAAGTATATGTTATTAATATACCTTATAGATAGATTATAGCCTCTACTAATATTAATAAGGTCTATATTATAAAAGAGGTAGAGGATAGGAGAGAGAGGAGAGCTTTAGAGGATACTAGTTATTATATTATATATATTACTTATACTTTCAAATAGCTTAATCTAGGTAGTCTTTCTTATAAGATAACTAGATATCTAATAAATAACTTCTAAGAGTAGACTCCTTTTCTTTATATTATAGATTAGCTTCTTATATAATATATAGTTAAAGGCTCTTAAGAGGTTAAGTATAAGTAAGCTCGCTACCTTTCTCTTTCTCTAAGCTAAGTATATCTTTTCAAGTAGGAGGTATATACTATACTTATATAATAATTGTTTATAGCCTCTTATATAAGTTATTAGTAGTATAAAATATTTCTCTATATAGTACTAGATTCTTTTAGTAAGTACTAAGTCTATAACCTTATCTATTATATTTATAAGAGTAATAAGATAGTATAATTTAGGCTTAGTATACGTCTCTTTTCTAGGCTTATATAGGGTAACTATAATAGACTTCTTAAACCTCTTCAGATAGTACTAAAGTTCTATAAACTTATTAAAGATATTAGTAAGGTATAGAGTAAGAATACTAGCTACTATCTAAATAACTCTATTTAGTATTCTATCTTCTTCTAAAGCTTTATCTAGTAACGTCTCTTATATCACCGCTCTTACTTTATACTTTTAAATAAAGGTCTAGAGCTCTTTAGAAGGGTAATATAAATAAAAGTAGGTATCTAAGAGATTAGGTTTAAGAGAGAATAGGAAGAAGGTTTATTATAATATATCGGCTTTTACTTATATATCCTCTACTATTATACTATCTTCTCTCTTTAGATTAGAAGTAAAAGCAAGGGCTTAGAACCTTCTTAATCTTATCTACCTTATCAAAGCCTATAGCCCTTTCTCGTCTCTTATATTTAATACCTTATCTCTATAAATATCTCTTTAAACAATCGTAATTAGCTTCTTTCTTATCTTTTTAGCTTCTTAGAAGGCTTATAGATTATACTCTATACTATCTAATCTATTCTACCTTCTTTATATATACTTAACTTCTTAAATAGCCTTCTTATACTCTTATATAAAGCTAGGTATTAATTTAAGAGTAAGGACGTAGTTTAGTATTAAGACTTATATAGCTATTTATACTACTTAAATCATAAGATCGACTACTATATCTAAATCAGCTATAGTATAGATTTCAGACTTTAAAAGAAGTAGTAAGAGTATTATATTAAGGAGCTCTATGTCTATTCTCTTAAAGTTCTTATTAACTATAACTAGAGTAGGCGTATAGTTAATAAGGAGAACTATTTTAACTAGGACGTAATTAGTAGCTATATCTAGGTCTTTTTAGACCCTATATAACTAGATTAAGTCTATAAGTCTAGAGTTATACTAACTTAAGTTAATAGTAGTCCTAATTAAGTAAGATTAAATATTAGATTAGAGTCTAGTAACTAAGCCTTTTAGTAGTACTAGCTTTAGATATCTTTCTTCTACTATACTAAGTAAAGCTATAGCTTAAGCTTTCTTTCTTTAGCTGTATATAAGTAATAATAAGTCTTTAAACTATTCTTTATAGTATAAGTTAAAGTCTTCTACTACTACCTATTTACTATTTTTATACTTTTCAAGTACTACGTTGAGTTCTAGTAGAATAGATTAGGTCGAGATACCTTCCTATTTCTCTTCTATATATGTCTTACCTAGCTAACCTTACTATTAGAGGTTATAGATATTATAGATAGTAATAACTTCGTTGCTATCGCCTATTTTTAGTGTAATATAGAAGGAGTATAAATAATCGCCTCTACTAGTAACTCTTATTAAAGTAGAATTAATTTTTCTATTTATAAGAAAGCATATAAGTAGTCTACTCTATCTACTTATAAAAGCTTTAAATCTTTCTTAAGAGAGGTTATAGGTAAGTTTTTTATTATAGCTATTTAGCTATAGCTCTTAAATCGCTATAATATTATACTTCTATACTATCTTATTTTATAGTAGTAGGTTTATTATGTTATATGATTTTTTAACGTTATACTATAAGATAGAGAGAGTAGAGTACTAGTGTATACTTATTAATTAGTTTAGAGAGAGGTTTAACGCTTTATAGCCTTAGTGTTTAAGACGTCTATAGATAGAGTATTCGATAATACCTCTAAACTTAATAAGATACTAGAGGAGATATTAGTAAGATTGTTCTCTAATTCTAAAGCTAATCCTATACTAGTGTGGTTAGTGGCTCTTTTTATAGTATAGCTCTTAGCGATTTCGTTATACTCTTATACTAGACTATTATATCTCCTATTACTAGTAAGCCTAGCCTATTTAACTTTAGATATAGAGGCGAAGTATATCTTCTTTATAGCTCTCTTACTACTTTTTATTACTATAGTATACTTATTGCTAATATTTCTGTTCTCTCTAGGCTTTATAAGAGAGTTGTTGAATTTTCTATACTAGAGTTTAAGTTACTACTAGGTTAATATATTTAGGGTTCTAAAGGACTAGCTGTTTTAACTGAAGATATTACTTAGGTCGGTTAGTACTATAAATAGTTATTAAGTAGTAGATAGATTAGTAGAAGTAGCGAAGATAGAAGGTTTAAGTAAAATAGGCTTTTATAGAGTAACCCTTGCTTCTACTCTCTTCTTTCTTAATCTCTTTATAATTCCTTCTACTACTACTAGAGATGCCTTATCTACCTCTACTACTCCTCCTTCTATTTAGACATTCTTATAAGCGTTCTAGGTAGTAGGTTTAACTTAAGAGGAGAGAGTAGAGAGTCCTGTGAATAGGTCGTCGTTCTCTTTCTCTAGTACTTCTTTATCTAGCGTAGTAGCTCTACTTTTATACTAGGAAACTAATAGTATAAGAACTAGTCTTACTAGGAATAACAGCTATAACTGTAGACGCTTTCTCTTATTCTTAACTCTCTTTATAGCCTAGCTATAGAATTTATAGTCCTTTGAGAATACTATATATAAGAGTTTATAATTAGTATACTTATAAATAGTTTTGTCTCCTACGTAGTCCTTAGTATTATAGTCTATAGTATAGAAGCTGCACTTTCGCTTAGCTTTATATATACGTACTATATAGTCGTATCTATAGTAGTAGAAGTATTAGACGACTTAGGCCTTTTAGCTATACTATTAAGTAGATTTAGAAGCTCCTTTCTATACTACTTTATATGCCTTAATATAGGTATTAGTAATCTCTATATTATAGAATTCTACTATAATAGTATTAGTATTCTTTCCTAGCTTCTATTTAGAGAGCTACCTAATATCTAAGATCTCTTCTAAGCTCTAGATAAAGGTTAGGTTAGTAGTATATAGCTTCTTAGCTATAGCCTTCTAGTCTTCTATATCTACTAATTTAATTAGTATCGAAGATATAACTACTCTCTACGTCGGTACTAGGACTGTAGCCTTCTCCTCTAGAAAGCCTATCTATTCTTCTCTATAGTATACTATCTTCTCTACTATTATAGAGTTACTAGCGTAGAGAAAGACGTCTCTACTATTTATTAGCCTAGTAGCTTCTATCTACTTTAGTATAGCTAGTGTCTTCGTAGTAGTATATATACTATTATTATAATTATAGCTAAGATATATACTAAGTACTATAGTAATAGCTTTATTTATCTACTATAGAAGCTTTTCAGATAGCTTTAAAAGAGCTTATAGGCGCTTCTTAGTAATACTATAGTTGATAAGTATATATATCTCTTTTATAGCAAGGCTGTCGAGAGTAGAGGCTCTTATAGTAGAAGAGAATATATAGGTAGTAGGACTAATACTATCGCTAATACTCCTAGTAATAGAAGTATAGATTAGTATATTAGTAGATATACTCTAGCTCTATTATTACTTTTAGGCTTCTTTGTCTTTGTCTAAGAGCTTTTAAATTAACGTGTTTTAGTATATACTATAGGCTTTAAAGTCTACCTAGAGTTACTAAATAGCCTATTATAGCTAGCTCTAATCACTCTATACTTCTAGCGTAGAGAGGTATTTAATAACTAAATTAAGAAAGGGGATTATAATAGTATTAGATACTACTCTCTTCTTTCCTTTAACGCTATAGTTACTATATACCTTAAGTTATTATACTTCGGCTAGGAGGTAATTACTATAAACGCGTCTGTCTACGTCTTTCCTCTTAACAACGAGCTACGTAGCTAAAGCTCTCGATACTATTAGAGGAAGAGACTCTTAGGAATCGATTATAATTATCTACTTATCGATATAGTATGTGGTTATGGTTTTATTTCTAAAAAATCGATTTGGTCACGCGGAGATGTTTTTCTTCTATAAAGCTTCTAAAGCTCTGACATAAAAAAATTCAGCACTGCGGGCTCCCAGTCATCGTGGGGAGACATGATTTGCCTGGCGCGGGCAACGACACAGTCTGTAGCCGCATTTAAGCAGGGGTAATGGCCATAAAGCTGGGGAAGATAAGACAAATATGACCACTTCTGCCGCGCTCGAAGCTGATGTATAAGATTTCGGGGGTCTTGGGACAAGGCAGCACGAGCTGCTCTTCCAGAAAACATAGAAGCCAACATTGATAAATCCAGAATATCAAAATCCGATTTCATACTACTGAGCTCGTATCCTGTAGCGGATAGAGTGGCGGGGAGATTTTGGCTCAAAGCAAGTATGGCTAGGCACATCTGCGAGTCTGCCGACTGCCCATCTTTCTTTCCCTTTGTAGCCTTTAGCGGTTTTCTAGATGTGTAAAAGGTGGTATCTTCCTCATAGGTTGGATCGGATGCGGTGGGTAGGCAATCGGTAGCTTCCTCTATAATCTGCGTCTCGGCAGAATTGAATTGCATCGGTTCAACGAAGACTGGGTATTGCCGTAGATTGTGCTTCCCATAGCTGCCGTTCTTCTTTCGGGTAGCAGCCGCCTTTTTCATGGCCTGTTTTCTAATCAGGGCTCGTACAGCTAGGTCCCGGGGGACGGTTGGGGTATCGACTGTAGAGTTGACGAATTGGAAACTAAAGAGGGGTTGTTTTTTCGACATGATGAAGGAGTTACCGGATTGAGGTGGGTGGATTGTGGATTAGGGTGGTATGCAAAACAATGAATGCAAATCGATCAGTTTTGGATGTTGGTATCCTGGTTGGCTTTCGAATTGCGAGAAGAAGCAGCCGATGATTGATAATATGCGTCTATGTGTAGGTGTGGAGACAAAGGGGAGAGGAAGGTTGAGATGATAGAAGTGCTAGATAGAGCATCTGGGTAAGTGAAGAAAGAAATTAGTAGAATAGTATTCCGGCCGCAATGAGGGGGATGCCAGGTATGTGATTTGTGAATTGCTCTTCAAGGCGTAGTGTAGTAGATGCTAGCCCAACCCAGCCCAGTCCCCGCGGAAGCTGTAGGAAGAGCTCAACATAGTTACAGCCCAAGAGGATTGACGAGCTGGTTGCGTTGGAGTCTTTGGGAGGAATTGGGATTGAGTGAGGGCTTGGCAGACGACCAGGGTACAACGGCCTTGAAATGGACTAGCTTGTGTGCCTCAGGCCTCAAACTTTTTAGCCGAGCTGCTGCACTCTCCTTCTCTCTCGTGCTATCTTGAGGAGAACGCAGCGTATATTTTCTATTCCGCGTCTCCAATCATTCTCTTTTTTCATTTACCGTTTCTGTCATTTCTTACCCTGGTTTTAGAGGCGCACAGAAACCAGCATCGAGTCATCGTACACATCGGATATACAGAGAGCTCTTGCAAGTCCCCAGAGTCTCCCTTGGCGGATATCAAAAATTGAACAACCGTTATTTGGAATATATTTTTTGCTAGCCCATTGGAATGACTTTCGACACACTCTCATGATGAGAAAAGAGGTGTTACCTGTGTATTTTCTTGCTGTTCTGTGCCGAGTAACCGATTCGCATCCCACCAAGGGATCCGGAATCTAGCATATTCCATTGTCGTTATAGAAATCTCTCCGCTGCATTTCCTATTTTCCTTTCCCTTATGGGCAAACAGTGACCTGGATATTGTCTAGCAAGTGCGACCACAATGTCTCTTATGTGTCGTATACAAGGTCCTCGTCGGTCCTCTTCAATGTATTCCAACTCATCATTGACGTACTCGTGACCAACCACATATACATCCTCCCAGAAAACTTTCTCAAAACGCACAGTCATGGAGAACAGCACCATCACCAAATTCCTCAAGCGCAACAAGTGAGTACACTATAATCGTCGGATGATACGAAATAATTCTCACAATATCACAGAGCAGTTGTCGCAGATCATCAGCCACTTCCCTTCTTCCCCGAGTTCGAAGCAATCGGGCTTGCTCCTCATCCAACACTCATCGGTAGGTACTCATCACGAATATGGAATTTCTTGTTTTCTCACTGAACTTCTCTAGTTACTTGTCTCGATCCACGTTGCGTCCCAGAGTATTTTCTCAATGTGAAGCCAAAAGGTATGTTTCCCTCCATTTCATTTACCTTATTTTTACTGACCAAAAGTTTTAGATAGAGTAATAGTTTCCTGATACGTCGGCGGTCATATCAAACCAGCTTTCAGCGACATCCTAGCCCTCGATTCCTTTATCGGTCTTGAAAGTATCATGGTCATCCATCATACTGGTCTGCCAACCGAGCGACCCTTCCAATTCATAACCAAAGCACCATTAACTTTACCATCCAGATTGCGGGACCACCCACTTTACAAATGGAATGATTCAAGAGAATCTAAAGAAGCGACTTCCCGAGCTGGAAGGAATCAAGAACATGGAATTTGGGAGTACCAAAGAGTATGTCAACCCACAAGACGGGAGATGATAAAACAGTGTACTAACTTCTTTAAAAGCATCAGTCTTGAGCAGAGTGTTAAAGATAGTCTCGAGGAAGGAACTTGCTGAGGCGGCTACTGTTTATGTTTAAGATATTAAGACTGGTGAGCTTACACCCGTGAAAGCCTGCGAGACTTGATTATCAACACGACGATGCTCTATCACTTCTATCTCATGATATCATATCCGTGCGTTGCCGAATTGGGTTACTTGATAGCTAGGGCGTCCTGGATACACCAAAAAGTCGGAATCGACTAAATCGCAAATCGTAAATCGTAAATTGTTAAGTCGAGCTAAAGTGGAACTTAATAATTATATTATCTAAGCCCTTTATTAAAAAAGGGGTAGGAGAGAAAACATTTCGGTGGAAAGTTTTTCCTAGCGTGGGTAAGGGGAGTTTAGTAAAAGTAGTAAAAAATCCCCTCCCCCCTCTGGGCCCTCTCTCTCTCTCCCTCTCTCCCTCTCTTCCTTATTTATCTAGAAATAATAGGAAGAATGCGCTATAATAGTAAGGAGACGATAGCGAGGGGGCGATAGTAAGGGGGCAATATCACTACTATATATATAATATATATTTTATTATCCCTCTCTATTCTCTAATTAGCTAGTTACTATAGTTAAGACTATCTAACCTAAATATAGAAAGGGGGGGGGGAGAAGGAGAGAGAGGGGGAATTTAAATTAGAAATTATTCTCTTTTATACTTATAGAAAGTAACATTTTACGATTTACGATTTACGATTTCCTATTTGCGATTTAGTCAATCCGACTTTTTGGTGTATTCAGGATGCCGTAATAGCGAGACAGCAGTTGTCGTTCAGATGTTTAGGACCGTACTATTTTGAAATACTTGATCGTAAATACATTAAAAGGTATTGCTTTTCCGAGAAGCTTGAGATATCTTTTTTTTAGTGAATATCATTTCAAAGCGTTGATAAAACCATCTTAAATTCGTCGTAGCTTCATTTGAAGATAGTCGTTTTTCATTGGATGATTTTCCGACGTTTAGTGTGATGGAAAGTAAGATATTCATTCTACAAAATTTCAAGAACATGATGTTTTATTGAATCTTTTTCGGACATGTATATTTGTGGACTATGAAACCTCGCAACTTAGTTGAAAATCCTCGCTTTTGTGACTCTACGTAAAGCGATGGATCGTCGGATTTTGTACACTCAGGCCACCTCATCAAAAATCACTTTTTAGGCTACTATCTTGTCTTTTGGCACTCTATCTATACACTCATAGAACCTCTTACCAAACATACATATACTAGATCTTCTTTATATCTAAGTTATTATATGCATTTTTAAACAGTAGGAAAGCCTTTGAGTAGGTTTTGGTGGGGTAGCCCGAGTGCACAAAATCCGACGATCCATAGACTGTGAATTCTTTGAAACTTTATCTTTATTTCACTATTCTCTGGCCACTGATCAATCGATACAAACCAACATATCTTCCGGTTGTCAGCCTTCCCATTCCGAAGCTAGAAGCGATTCTTGGCTCCTTTATCCCTTCGTTCAACCACTCTTACAGACGCCACTATCGCCAACGCCTCTCATCACCTCGTTCATGACCGTTGTTCTAGCGGCACCACTCCCACATCTGGCTTGAATTTTTCTTTACACTCTTCTGGTGACGGCCATTTTAGAATTTGAGACGACCGTGCCTTAGACTTCTTGACACATGACTTATCCAATGTCAGACCCCAGAACAAGGGGAATGCTTCCATCAACTCCTTAAATAGATGCGGCTGAGATAATTGAGCATGGACTTTTCGCCTCATTCCTGGCATTTGCTGGAAGAACCATGAGAGGCTGAACTTGAATTCCTTCACGGCCACTCAACCATGAATTTTGAGGTCCAGTCAACAGGAGAGAAAAACAAGTATTCTCGCTCTTCGGCCCCGAATCCTGAAAGGAAAAGCGATTTATTCTCCGCAGCTTTTGCGATGAGGGGAAGATCTTTTCTTAATCTAGGATCTCCTTCTCCTCCTCACTCAAACCATAAAATTCGTCGTAAGGACGACGGGAGTTTCTTACTGTGGCAGAGTTTCCCATTCCCAACAATGGCATCTCACCTCGAAACAGGGGAGATGTTTCATCCCCTAAAAACCCGACGAACGATCGCCAATGCCGTAGCGTTGCAGCGTTTGAGCCTTGAGCTTTGAGAGAAAAGGTGGGGTATATGCTTGTTCTTGTTTTGGGGTCAAAGCGTGGCTCCTTTCGTTCAAATAGAAAGTCTGGGAGCTGGAAAGTTCCATCTGATCTTTGTCATTTTATACTACACCAGCTCTAATAAGCAATCAAACGCACAATCACCTACTCAAAACTCCTTCAAATCCATTCTTCAATTTCTCAAAATGGTGAGTACAACCAGCAATTGCGTGGGGAACATGCGCTGACGGAAAACAGGCACGATCATTATCCCAAGAAGAAATCGAGATCTTCAAGGCTGAATTCGATGTCTACGTAAGTTCCCATGGTACCCTCCTCGTCTTCTGTTTCGTATATCTAACAGAAACAGGACCAAGATAAAGGAGGAAACATCTCCATCGAAGAATTCGGAAGAGTTATGAAGGCATCCGGACAAAACCCATCCGACGCAGAACTAGCACAAATCATCAAGGAGGTAGATCTCGATGGAGACGGAACCATCAACTTCCAAGGTAATTACTCTCCCATCACGGTAGAGAAGAAAGAAATGCTAATGCAGAAAACAGAATTTATCACGATGATGACTGGGGGTACTGCAAAAGTTCCAACCAACGACGAACCCCAAAGCGCGACTAGTAATCAATCAATGGAGTCGACGATGAGCAAGGAATGAGGGGATAATATGGAAATGCAAACACGGAGTTGGATTGAATTAATTGGGGGATAAGGAAAGCCATGGATAATGAGGGGTGGATGGATGGGATACCCAGGAATCCCAAGACGGATAATCTTGTAGGGAGGACAACAATATGGAAAGGAACGGGTTTCCAATAAAAATATATACCCTTAAACATTTCCTTGTTGATGTCGAGGATTTGAGCTAGGCCGTTGGCCTCAGCTGTTCCTTGTTTCGTTGCTAAGTTTTGAGAGAAGGGAAGGAGGATTCCAAGCCTCTTCATCAGTCCTGTCGTTTGCCTTCGAGCTTCTGGTCTGAGGTTCCTTCCCCCAGGACGAATGGAGTTTATGGCTAGTGAGTCGAGTGGATTTTATTTTCGTGTCCCAACATAAGATTAGGTGACCTAATAAGCCTCAATTCCCCAATTCCGTGCTCATTTTAAGTAGATAAGAGACTAAAAACACCAACAGCGCGATATGCAACAAAATATGCAGGTCAACCCGAAATGGGCGCTGTCCTGTCCAATGTGGGCGGCAATCATTGTTCCACTGAATCTTTGGGTGGCTTACTCATGGGTTACTCTTGGGTTAACCGTCATTCTTCTTTTTCGCCCCCTAACTATTTGTTGGTTTACTTACTATTTTTTGGCTTATGGGTGATTGATGGTTTACTCGCAACCATGGATTTTGGCCCCCAAACTTTGTCTGCCTTACTCGCTAATTGCTATATTTACTTGGATTGTCTGGAAATATTTGCGTCTAAGATAACGACAGCTATATTATTGTCATCGCCTGATTTCTTGGAACACTCGACCGCAACAAGACAAAACAGAAGACCGCATCGCAATCCAGGCGCACATTACCACAGTACCCCCCTTCCCCCCCACCACAAAGAATCTCTTATTCTAACGCACATGGGAATATATATGAGTTCATTGGTTGTTGCGGTAGCTTCCAGGTTGACTTTTGGCAGCTTAGCTTTCCACATC
Source organism: Hymenoscyphus infarciens (assembly GCA_001414345.1). Classification (NCBI taxonomy): domain Eukaryota; kingdom Fungi; phylum Ascomycota; class Leotiomycetes; order Helotiales; family Helotiaceae; genus Hymenoscyphus; species Hymenoscyphus infarciens. The sequence continues at coordinate 15,809 of LLCB01000009.1, forward strand.
GCATCTCTTATCTCTCCAAACCGCCTCTCATTCCATGGATCTACATAACGAGTTTCCTGCAAGTATTAGCGAATTGCGCCGAGTATCGCCTCATTCCAACGAGCAAAATGGAACGAGAAACTAGAAACAATTTTTTCTCTTTCTTTTTTCACTGACACGTTACGTAAAGAGTCCGAAAAGTTTGAGGCTAGGTACCTTCAAGTAAACCGATGATAACCCGCATCTTTAACAATCAGAGAAAGAAAAATACAAAAAGAAAAAAGCCTCGATTTCAACATCCTTCAGAATGAAAGCAATAAAATCCGTCGCAATCATCGGCTGCGGTCCGGCGGGAATAATCTCTATCGACGCCCTGGCTCAAGAACAAACCTTGGACACAATCCGTGTCTTTGAGCGAAGAGAAAGGCCAGGAGGCTGCTGGTGAGTACCCCTCATTCATAACCAAGAAAACCCATCATCTGAATGAACTCTTTAGGATTGATGACCCGGAAGATCACATTCAACAACTACCTGATCTAGAAAAAATCGCATCCCGAAACCCGGAAGAACAAATTGTTATTCCTAATGATCTTCCCACCGTGACACCGAGGAGCGAAGGCTATCGCTTCGATGAAACCTCCATTTACCCGACGCTAGAAACGAATATCGATGCCGCAGCCATGGAATTCTCCCAGGAACCCTTTCCCGGTGAGAGAACGGATTTTAACATCGCACGGCATGGCCCTGATTCTCCTTTTCGTCATTGGAAAGCTGTGCAGGGGTATCTAGAGGGGTTAGTGAAGAGAAGGGGGTATGAGCAGTTTGTGAGTTACGGGACTTTTGTGGAGTTAGTGGAGAAGGATGGGGATGGGCGGTGGACTCTTACTTTGAGGCAAGTACTGGAGAATGGGAAGGAGGAGAGGTGGTGGAGGGAGAGTTTTGATGCTGTGCTTGTTGCTTCGGGTCATTATCATGTTCCCTTTATCCCTCATACTGAGGGTCTTTCGGATTTCGCGAGCAAGTTCCCGGGAAGCGTGCAACACAGCAAAGCATATCGGAAACCAGAGGTCTACAAGAACAAAAGAGTCGTCGTCGTTGGAGCGAGTATTTCGGGACCGGATGTATCGTTTAACCTAGCGGATCTCGCTGAGACGCCAGTTCACTCCGTCGTCCGCGGGAAGTACCATCCCTACTTCTTCGATTACGCATTCCAACATCCAAATATCTTACGGAGACCACCAATCACACATGTAACATCCGATATCGAAAAGGACATCCGGACCGTTCATTTCGAAGACGGAACGACATTAGAGAAAGTTGACCACATAATATTCGCCACAGGTTACAGTTGGACACTCCCTTTCCTCCCTGATATCGCGAAAACACTCAGAAATAACCGTCTCCCAAATTTGTGGCAACATATCTTTCCTAATAATGAACCTTCATTGGTTTTTGTAGGTGCATTAGCTGCTGGTTTCACGTTCAAAGTTTTTGAATGGCAGGCTGTACTTGCTGCCCGTTACCTGGCTGGGAGATTCAAACTTCCTCCGCTTGAGGAACGAGTGAAGTGGGAGGAAGATAGGATTGCCGAGAAGGGCGATGGCGTGCCGTTTACCGCTCTATATCCTAAGTTTGAGGAGTATTTTGAGGAGGTGAGGGAGATGGCGGGAGAACCGAAAGATGGGAAGGGAAGGAAGTTACCGAAGTGGGAGAAGAAGTGGAGGGAGGACTTTGATAAGGCGCATCTTGTGAGGATTGGGATGTGGCAGAGGGGGAATGAAAGAGCCAGAGAGAGGATTGAGAAGGAGAAGCGAGGAGTGGGACTTGTTGCTCAGTTGTAGGTGGTGGGTTGGGAGAGATCAATAGATAGATCTTTCGATACTTTTTGGGGGTCTTTGGTAACTGAGATGTTGGGTAGTGGAAGTAATTTTAGAGTATAGGTATTGAAGGTAGGATCAAGATCTCATTGAAATGTTGATTTGATGGTTTGGGTACATTTTGAATTCTTCACTCATTGTGAAATTGTATAGAGGTGACCTGCCGATAATCACATCTTGTAGAATTATCTTGTAAAAATGGTTTAAAGGTTTAATAGGATCTATTGAATAACATTATTATTCACGACGGTTAGCTTAAACAAATTTGTCAAACATAGTTTAGAGTTCAGAGTTCAGAGATTAAAGATATCTCATGCCCTCAAGCCTGTCACTCAGGGAAGCGATAATTGTTCTAAACCAAACCTTTTGGTCCTGGAATCTCTGGGACGATGGAAGGAGGACTATTCGCGAAACAAAGCCAGTGATACTTACTTATCAAGTCATGGTATTATTTTTCTTGTTTGGTTTGTTTTTCCTTCTTGCTGAAGCGGCTGGATATTGTTGGGTTACTCAGTTACCCGCGGGTTACTCTTGAGTAACTCTTGGCTTACCCGCAGCTTTAGTGACGGCTTACTCGCAAGTAACTCATAGCTTACGCGTGAACAATTTAAAACCTTACTCAGGAGTAACTCAAAGCCTACCCGCGAGCCGCGAGCTGCTGTCCGTTTGCCACTTACTACCCAGCCAAAGTCTCGCCACCAACGAGGCATTACATTGGGAACATGATATCAGATTGTCATAAAATCATCAGGTCATTACCAAAAAAGAAAGAAAACTTCAAAATCATCTCAACTCTCCTCTAGCTCTGTAATCCGGCCCTGCACTGGAACCCCCTCAATCCTCCTCCTCCCACTCAAATCTAGATTCGACCTCGTACTCATCCCCAAAGCCCTCCTCCCCCCAACTCCCATCCCCGCATCCTGCAACCCCTGCGAGTACGCCCCCATCAACACCGCCTCACTCTGCGCCAAACTCTTCCTCTCCCCCAAATACTGCAACCTCCTCCTCTGCTCCAATTCATTCTCATTATTCCTTACCTGACTCAAGCTCTGCGCATGTCTAAGCGCCCTCTCATCATACGCCTCCCGAATTCTCAGTCTATCATTTTCCTTTGCTACCTCCGCAGCGTGCAGTTTCTGAGCATGAGCTTGTTGCTGGCGGAAGACGAGATCGAGACGTTGTTGTTTCGCTTGCTCGGCTTCTTGTTCCAAAGCTAGTTTTCGCCGTTGGGTTTCTAGTTCTTCTTGTTGAGCTTGGATTCTAAGACGGAGGAGTTCTTCTTCGCGTCGTTTTTGTTCTTCGGCCGCTTTGCGGGCTTCTTCTGCTTTGGCGATTTCGGCAGGAGGGTTGATCATATCTTGGGGTTGGGGGCCAGTGTTTTTCCAGAAACGGGGGGTTGCTGAGAAGGTGGAGAGGAGTTTGACGAGTGATTGGGTTTGGGTGTTGTTTCCTCTGCATTTTCCCTTTTCGACGTATTTCGTCGGCGAGTAGGTAAATGTTCCGTCAGAGAAGAGGTTGCAATCATTGTTGATGTCTTTGAATTGTCCGCTTTCGAGGAATGCTTTGGTTATCATGTGGGGGTTGGAACTATCCAATGCGTGAAGTAATATAGAGCGGTATCCAGCTTGGGGAAGTTGCCCATCTGTCAAGGCTCCGCCGTTTATTAAAGCCTGGATTGCTTTCTTCGCTTGTTTCTCCTTTTGTTGAGCTGGTGCTTGGGATTGGTGTAGGTAGGAAGGTGCTTGGAAGCATAGCTCAAATAGTGGTGGTCTTCCATCCAGATGTATGGCAGGGAAATTTGGATCGTGACCATGTTCTAATAGAAGTTTGATGGCATCACAATTTACCATTCGTGCTGCTTCATGCAAGCTACCATCGTTGGAACTAGCACCAGCATCCAACAGGGCTTGCATATTTTGCAAATCATTCTTCACGACGCAAATACATAGCGCTGTGTCATCATTTTCGTTCACACCATCAACATCAACTCCCTTTTCGATGAGGCACTGGACGATAGAATCTCGACCGCTTTCGACAGCCAGGTGGAGCAGCGGCACGTCGTGATTGTTTAAATCAGCTATGCAGTTTAGAGTTAGTGAAGGTGTGATACCGGGGTAAATAGAAGAGTATGAATGTAACTTACCACCTTCATTGACCAGAAGTTCAATAACAGAATCCCCAATCATCCTCCCTTGCGCAGAAAGTGCCCAGTACAAAGCTGTATATCTGCCATTCTCGTCGGACATTGGCTCGTCAATTTGAAATCCAGCCCTCAAAGTTGAGTTGATGATCGAGATACTATTTGGAAAATGGTGAAGGCAGAGAAATATGGGCGGCTCTGGTATTGTTGGGTGCAAGAAATAGGGATCCAACTCCCCGGCAGACAACTCCGCAAATGAATCTATGACAGCAAGTGTATTCCTCTCTCCGAGCTTGGAATGGAAGGCGAAAGGAAAGGCCATTGATACCGAGCCGCTGCTGGGATTTAAAGCCAGCATTCTCCTTACTAAATCTGGCTCCCCTCGCTCTGTGGCAATCTGAAGAGCTTCCCCGTTGTTGAAATCGAGGTTGACATGATATCGAAGTAACGTAACCTCAAAATATCTTGCATCTTGTTGAGAATCGGAAACTGCTTTGACCAAAGCTTGATCGACTGCAACGCCCTCAGCTCCATTTTCAAGAAGAATTGTCAAAGTGGCAAATGCTTCCTTCTTTCCCCAAAAGGATTCTATTTTCATGACCAAGTCGAAGACGACAGAAGCTGCTATGTTATTGGTGGAGTGTTCTAGTAGCAGACTGAGCAATGTCTTGTTGAAAGTTTTAGCGGCTATCACCAAAGGACGATGGTTCTCGTAATGTACTGAAGCACCAAATGAAAGAAGTACGTTGAGAGTCTGTATATCAAGATTCCTCTCCTGTACAATGGCATCTAATGCTGCAGCAACTTGTGTATTGATCGGCATATTCGCTTCGAGGATATGTTTTGTGGCTAGATGTCGAATCCTCGGATCTAAAGTTTGCGAGGATTGAAATATTCTTGATAGTGTTTTTGCTGAAGGTGGTGGACCACTAAGAAGGAGTTGAAGAAGCTCAAGATTGCCGGAACGTGTGCAGAAATCCAAAGCCTCGCCTCCTTCAGCATCAACAGAAGCTCCGTAGTCAAGCAATAGCTTGCAAAGTTGGGTGCCTTCGCGGCCTTGTCTCGAGGAGCTAACTAAAGCTAGATCTAATGAAGGGCCTATCAAACCTGCATCCAGTATAAGCTTAAGCATCGTCATCTTCTTGGAATGAGAAGTCGAGTAGGCAAGAGCCACTTCAAATCCGGCCACTAGACTGATGTTGTCGGGTTTTTGAAAGTTACCTCCAATTAACAATTCGAGTATTCCGATGTTACCAGATATGGTAGCAGCAGAAATGGAAGCACCTCCATCATGGTTAGGAGAAGCTCCATTTTCTAGAAAGACCTTGCAAAGTTCTTGCTTCTGGCTCTTTGCAGCAAGTACAAGAGCTTTGGAGCAAGAGTTACGTCCTGGCCCAGCCTCGACCAGCAAGCGACAGTATTTCAGCTGATCGCGAGGGTTTCTCAACCTTATTGCAGCTGCAAAAGCATTGTCGAATGTTGTCTCATTTGGATGCTGATTCAACATCAAGCGTAGGTGGGCCTGACAATCGTTGGTGATAGTAAGGCACAATGCCTTTCCTTCTTGGAAGTCAACATTTGCGTTTTGGAGAATGAGTTTCAAGAAGTCAATATTTTCTTGCTCGGCTGTGATAGCAATCATGAGCCCTCTGTCAACTTCCTCTCCAAATGCCCCTGCCCGGATGAGCCTTTGACAGGCATCGAACCTTCGAGCCGATTCGGATTGATTCAAAGCGAAATCGAATGCTTGACTGAGAGAGGCAATTTGGGGTCGGTGGCCAAGAAGCAATTCCAAGCTCGTCATATCAAAAAGTCTGGTAGCGTGCAATATTGACTCCCCTTTGTTTTGATTGACATCGGCGCCACTTTCGAGGAGCATGGTAAGAAGGTTCCAACGAGTTTCTATCGCTGGGAAGGTAACAGATAATGGCAAAGCATCAGACAATGTACTCTCCGGTGGTCGACCGTCTAGCAACATCCGCAGCAGCGATTCATCTCCAGCAGAGACAGCCGCGCTAATAGTATTGCTTCCGTCAGCGCCTTTCGATATCAATATTTGAATCATTTGGTCTTGTCGCTGAGTACCTCGGGCTGCGTTCGACGGGCCTCGATTGCGTAACGCAATTTCAAGTGAACTATCCAGGCTAGATTTGTCTGAATCCCGTGCCAATATTTGTACGAACTCGACATTTCCATCCTTTGCTGCTATCTCGAGCAGGCCGCTCCTCTCCCTTTGAGTTTTGCGCAAGATAGTCCCGAGTGTCTTTTTCGGGGGAACGACGTTAATATCCCCTCCTTCCACAACCAACAAATCTCGCAGAACTTCAACAATCCCGGGTCCGGCCCTTTCTTGCCCATTGACAGCGGACTCGAGAGCACGATGTATCTCCCTTTGGTTGTATTTCATTTTCTTGGAGTTGATCATAAATACCCTAGATACTCGTGAACGGGATTCGATTTTAATTTCTTTCTTGCGGGCGAGGATGTCATGAGCGGCGGCTTCGTCCTGCGGCGTGCGAAATGTAGTGGGTAATCCGGAGGGTTCGAATGTTTGTGCCCATTGCCTGGAGTTGGGCCTGGCATGATGGGCTCGTGTACTGTACTGCTCGTCCATCTGTGGATGCTCAGGCAGGTAGCCGGTATTTGACATCATCCGCAGTGCCCCACAGCCTGCTCTTGAGTAAGCTTAATCCGAAAAAGAAAGACAATAGAAGTATACTTGCATGAAATTTCTACAGTTCCCCACGCTCGTTTGCCAGCCTTGCTACACAATCAGGCTGTGCGGGGCTAAAGAAAGTTCTATGACGATGAACTTCCAGTTTGATTTACAATTGAGAACGCTGCAATATGAGATGATAATAGTTCATTAGAGTAATAGATGGTGGAGACAATGATGGAATAATGATGAAAGAGTAACATGAGCTTCCCAGAGAACGGAAAGAAAAACGCCAGAAGCGACACGAATTCCAAGAGAGATAATGACTGGCTCAACATAGCGAAGGATGCAGATTGCGGCAGTGTGATACAAGCGTTTATGCAAGTTGCAACGCAACCACAAGGCCGTTTTGGGAAAACGAGGCTGTGAAACTGCAGACGGCTGAGAATAATTGGTTTCTGCAAAGACACTTTAGCGTATGGGAATCACGATTCGTAATAGCCTCAGCCTCCGCCGCATGGGGGCTTTTGCATGGGTTGGAAGCCTTGGAGGCCGCCCAAGAAAAATTGAAGTACGCTGCAGCCGAATGGCACACATATCATGATCTTTTATTAATCGTAAGATATGAAATATTCTCGAAGGAGGAAATGTCGGATTTCAAACTCGGAGTCTATTTGATTGTCCAGGCGTTTGCAGAAAGTTCAGAGCATCTCAAGGAATGGAGTAGAAAGAAGGGGAAAAAAGCAAGGAGAAGGGTTCTGGGATTCGAAGAATTGGATACTTCACTTTATAATGGGCAGAAGGAGGTTGATGCGAGGCTAAAGAGCCTCTCTCTTAAGCACGGATTTGCTTTCGATGAGGGCGATGGTAAGCATTTCGTTGACCCCTGCTTGGTAGTAAATATACTGATGGGTGTACAAAGGGCAATCCGTCGAGCGTATAATACAAATTCGAACCAATTTCCGAAAAGGTGTCATTGATCGCTTGATATCTTCCGCAAACACAGGAGAAAAGGAGGAATCGGTCGATCCTGCCGAACTTCGACTGATATCAGAAGAAACAAGAAAAGGAACAATGTACACAATGGATGAGCTTTCAGATCGGGTTGAGGCTCAAGCTGGCCGTCCCCGGGTTCTGGAATTCAGACAGCCAGCTCCAGCAGATACCTTGCCACACATGCCTCTCTTCCCTGGGTCCCGGATATCTTTGCCAGAAAGCGTAGCCCTAGGCCAAACACCACCAGCAAATGAACAGCTTCCGTTGTCTCGAAAAGATGATGCATGTATGTCGGGGGCTATCTTGGACCTTCCCGGCACGCCCGAGATCAGAGAAGAGGAAAGGACAAGCTCTCAAGCTTTAGTGCAGAGAAAACGGTCAACACTGTCGCAGATATTCCTTCCAAAGCCTCGCACCGATCATATGCTATCCCCAAATTCCCCGTATCCGATTGTGGAGGCAAGCTACAAACCGACCGAGGATTCTAATGATATTTTGGAGGAGGGACAAAAGCATACTGAGAGGTTGTGGGATTCAGCCAGTAGCTCTCGCAGTAACCTCCAAGTCGAACAATTCCAAGAATATGCCCGTTCTGCCCCTCTGCTACCACCGCTACCATGGGAGGCTTCAGACATGATGACACCGCCGTCGCCTGAAATTTCAAGTCCACACCCTCTGGATATTCCAAGCCCAATATTGCACGATACTGTGGGTGCATCTCGACGATTTGGAAAGAGAGTACGTAGTGGGCCGGTATTGACGTTTTCGAAGCCTCCTCCAAGATTCAGGAGAAATATAAGCGGTCCGCCATAGTTTCTCCAGAGATAGAGGTGGAGGTAGAGGAGTGTTGTAAATGTTGTAAATGTTGAGCTCGTTGTCGTTGTGTTCGCGTTTTTCATCTACTTCTATCGCGGCAGATAATTGGGCAAACAGCTTCTTGTGCTGCATTTCGAAGTGCATTTGGGATTGCATTTTATGTATAAATGAATGATGAACTTGAACAACATTGGGTCATGGTAGGGTTTGTGTCTGAAATTGCTTCCTTTCGGTTCGGAATAACATAATTCCTGGTGCAATTTTGCTGCCTTGTACTTCAGGCTAAAATTACGGAAGCATCTATGCGGGTTGGGGTGGGGTGGCTATGTTGCCGTGAACTCTGCGAGGGTTGGGTTGGTGAGGTCCATGTATGGTCCTAGATATATCACGTACAAGTATGCTTAGGGTCTATAAAATCTTTCAGTGATTACCATTCATTAGTTCAAGTTTACAATTTACAAATCCGCGGCTCCCCTCGATTTGGAGGAGCCGGTGAATAGCCGGATAACCCCACTGCCGAAGGCGGTTCAAGGGATTTCGCATCCCGCTTCGAGTCAACAATGCCACCAAAACTTTGCTTCCCAACAACTTCCCGACTCACTTCCTTGTCCTGTCAATTTTCCCGGCGATTATCGAGTTTCTCCACCATGGCAGACAAACCAGTGAGACGTCTAAGTACAAATTCCTACCGGAAATCTCCAAGAGCCATACTGATATTCTTGTAGCGCGCCCCGCGCTCTTGTTCGTTCTCTCGTTTTGCTTTCGAGTCTTTTGCAATATGGCAAAGACAATATTGACTAAAGCTTACACAGTATTTGCGACATCCAAGAGAAATTCAGACCCGCGATATGGGAATATGAAAAGATGTACAATTCCCTCCTTCCTCCCCTTCAAACCCCTCCGCTCGTCCGTCAAATAAATCAATTAACAATCCCTTCCACAGAATAACAACCACCCAAAAAATGCTCAAAGCAGCTTCAATCCTCAAAATCCCCGTCTACGCAACCACCCAAAACCGCGCAAAGCTAGGAGAGACATGTACCGAGCTCCTCCCCCTCCTCACCAACGCCGTCGAGCACGCCGAGAAAAAGGCCTTCTCGATGTGGGTTCCCGAGATCAAGAAACACTTTTCGTCCGAAACCCCTTCGGAAATCGTTATCGTGGGGATTGAAACGCATATCTGTGTCACGCAGACGACGCTGGATTTGTTGAGGGAGGGACATAAGGTTTATATTCTTGCGGATGGGGTTAGTAGTTGTAATAAAGAAGAGGTGGGGATTGCGTTGGAGAGGCTGAGGAGGGAGGGCGCGGTGGTTACGACGAGTGAGAGCTGGATTTATGAGTGTATGGGGGATGCTGGAATTGAGGAGTTTAGAGCGATTGCGGGGGTGGTAAAGGAGTTTAACGGGAGGACTAAGGAAGTGCTTGGGACGCTGTGTAAGATTTAGGTGGGCGCATACTTGGGTTCTTGGGTGAGGGGGTTATGGCTTGTATCAGTACATGATTTACATGGGTTTTAGAATATACATTTGTTTCTTGAGGTGGGGTTTTCGTTTTGGAGTTTCTGGGAATCGAAATGCATTGCCGAGTGGCTAGAGTTACATATCGGCAGTGTACAGTTGGCCTTTGTGTTTTGTGTTATCCTTTGGTTCTTCTCTGTCTCAATTTTTATTTTGTTGCTTTCATAGAAAGCGGAAATAAAGCAAGCTAAATGAAAGTGTGTCTGCCCGTCGCCCGAAAGAGCTAACTCGCAGACACATGTCATCGCTTTACGAAATTAACAAAATTGCACTAAAATCGAGTTTTCTATCTGGAACTTTGAGGATAATGATATCTATTGGATAATGCTCAGTTTGGCTGTCGGATGCAGAATACAGGGCGGGTTGCTCATGAAATTCTCTCGAATGAACAACCAAATTTCACTGTATGAGTTCTTTCTGTTTACTCTTGACTTCTTACTATCGATTTCAATGCTACTGCCGAGAGAATATGAACCTTGGGATAAACTCGAGCAAAGTGGAGACCACGTTACCTTTCATCAACATCATTGATATTCGTTGCCCATTCGTACTCGGGTTTAGAAAGAAGGGGGGCGAAGGCAGTAATGCCGAGAGTGTAGAAGGAATTTTGTGTGGAAAATCTTGAGTCAAACATGAGGATCATGTTTTCATTAGAGAGATGATGCTAACTCCAAACTACCGTATAATTACAAGACCAGTTTCTGAGTACTTTTCTGATTTTCAAAGCTAATATAATGGATGCTGCTGTCCAACAAACCCACATGTAGGACTTTCGTCCCTTTGAAAGACCTTGCTGCCACCACCAATCTCTACATCATTCCATGAACGCATGATATGCTGATAAGCTGACTCTACTTCTTCTTTGGCCCTTCCATACATGCGGGTCCACTCAAGTCTATGGCGATGTACGTTCTCAGCATCGATGGCAGTAACCTGTTCTCGGTATCAGTAATCATTCAGCTTTTTAAGATTGAACTGGTTTCCCATCACCACTTACCCAATTCACAACTCCCCCTGGATTATCTCCTTCCTTTAAGGCGGGTAGTTCGACCTGGCCGCAAATGGTTTCCATGGGCGGGTCATCAATATTCCTGTGCAGAACGGCTGCCCAATCCCGACTCATCATCGCAAAAGCCTTCGACATATTCTTAAAGTATATTAATTGAGTTTCCGGGTCGGACATGATGCACTTCAACGGATTACTCCTCGTCCCAATTATTTGATAATTGTCGCATGGCCAGACTTCCTAGTTATGGAGTATGCTCAGATGTTTGTCCAGTAAATCGATGGCGGAGGGGGGAGCAAACCCAGATTGTTACTTTAGTTGCACCTAGTGCACCCTGTTTTGCGAACCATCGTGCTCGTGCGGAAAGTCCTTCTGTGTAGAACAATGCGTTGCCTATTGATGTTGATCGCCATTCCGGCTTGGTATTCGCAAGAAACCACTGTTACGATCATTAATGTATACTCAGCCATCTCCTCAAGAGCAACTCCGTACCTCCGCTGAATATTTCGATATAGCATCACATTCAAATGGAGCAGCTTGGACAATCGTGATGATCGCTAAGATCGTTGCCGCCAATGAGAATCTCATTTTTAGGGATCCCGTCTTTGTAAATTCGATATTTTCATTGCACTTGAATTCATTCAAGTATGAAACTTGACTCTCTTGGGCAACGCTTGATTATAAAACGTAGCAAAGCCCAACATGCAGGTATGAGGCGTAAGTTACTGACAGGAATACATATCATTGGCGGATTCCAAGGCTGTGCAGTACCCCGGCTCCAGGCCTAAATGGGGATTTGGGGGCGGAAACTGTACGTACTTATATTTCAGCCAGACTTGATTTCACGAGGACGAAGTAGGTTACAGTACGGAGGTTTTATGAAATACTTTGAACTTTTCTGGTGCTTTGCTCTCTGTCGAGTATCTGGAAGAGATCTTCCATATCTTTCCCCTTCTCCCAAGCGAATCACTTTCCCGCGACGCACGTCTTTTCTTTTTCTGTTTCTTGATCGTTCATTCTGGTATGCTTTATTCGCCAATCACAATTGACTAATTCTAGGCATCAAGCGAGATATAATATAAATATATAAAATCGTTCCATTCAACCGCTATAGATTATTAGTATAACTTAAATCTTCTAATCTGTCTATAATATTTATATTAAGGGCCTGTTTAGCTAGCCCTGGGAAAGTATTAAATACTCCCTTAAATATGCCGAGACCTTTCTAAAGTACTCGGCATATATAAAGAATTATTATCTAGTTGTTAGAATATTATAAGCGGTTATCTTTTAGCTCGTTTAGTATATATCTTATAGAGTGCTATAGTAAAACAGTAGTCTAAGTAGTAGTAATAAAATATATACGAGGATATATTCCAATTATCGCCCTCTTAACGATAATTAGAGAATTGCCGTGTTTTAGTAGTATATCTCTTTTTAAAGTATATTCGACTATATTTTAGGATATACCGTACTTTTTAGATATGCGGGCTAAACGATTTAGTATAGCTAATAGTATTAACTATATATATTAAATTATTTGAGATTATTTGGACACTTTTTTAGTAGTATATATTCTAAATAATCCAAAAAAAAAGTTATACTAGCTAAACAGGATCTAAATATTTGTTAAGTAGGCGGGTACTTAATAGTCTATACTTTTACAATATTCGAGCCTTGATTTGATTAACTTAAGTCTTCTAAATACTTTCGAACAATATAACTTAATAGTAATACTTAATATTATAAACTAGCAACGTAGTTGAGAACTTGGTCAATTCTGGAACTGGTCGATAAAGTATACTAGTTCCTATACAAGCGGTTTTTTTTTGAGCTGGCTGGCTGATTTCAAAGAACAGGACTCCAGGCTCATTCTTTGTTAAGGGAGAGAAGAGAGGATGGGTAAGTTGATTTATTGGAAAGGAGTGATAGATGGAAATTGAGGAGTGGTGAGAGGCTATTGGGCTTCACTAAACTATCACGTTGTACGACAGCATTCACTAGTAATTTTGATTAGAAATGCAATTGTCTCATAATGTTTTATTATTATTTATCAGCCATCCACCAAAGCAAAAGCAAAATCAGCAACATGAGTTAACTGACTTACGCTTTCTTACCTCTTACCATCCTCCCTTTCCGACCACGACCAAATCTACCAGGCTTAGGACCCATTGGCTTATCCTCATCTGAAATGCTTTCGCCTAATGGCTATTATGCTTCAACAGTTCCAGTGTTTTAACTTATAGCTCTAGGATTAATCGCATGCTTCTGGCAGACCGCTTGCTTTCTTGGATTGCTATTCGCAGCATATTCAGGTCCGGCTTGAGGTCCAAAGTTGGGTCTGTAAGAGGTTCCAGTGGAGTGGGCGCTGCTGCTTCCTCCTCTATACCAAACCACCGATTAGCATAACGGAAAAACAGACTGTTTCAAATCTCACTCGCACCTTCAATAGCTTGCCCTCTCTATTGGTACAGGGTATCAAAAGGTTCCATCCAATAACAACTAAATCGCAAACCGCAAACCGCCGAGGTGGATCGTCTGGTCTCTTGGTGTCTTTTGAGAACTTATACACCCCGAATGTAGCATAAGGGACAGATCACAGATCAGGAACTTATGGCTGGGTTCGATGAAATACGTGAAAGTAATCTCTTATGTGGTGTGGTAATAAACGTCTAAAGAGAGAAGGGGAGAGTGCGGACAGGTCCGCCACTAGTGTGGTCACGTGTCCTTCCCGCAACACCGAACCAGGCCTCTCTCCTTAAAGGAGAACGCCAGGGACGAAGAGGACTACGAGGGCCCAGAATTGGTGCAGTTCCGTGGATTGGAATAAGGTGCACTAGGTGGTTTGAAGTCGAAGGAGGAACCCGGCACCAAAGATTCTCAAATGAGAATCCGACGTGATGATTCGGAAAGTAACTTTAAATGCAAGTAACGTTAACACCAATCTGGGCGACTCGCGGGCGTCTGTTCTCCTGGTATCTTTGGAGAAGGTGCAGACCAGAGGACAATAAATCATTGTCTTGGTCCAGGATGGACCGTATCGAGTGTTTGGGAATGTTTGGTCTCGCAGTCCCACCACTGGATTGTTTTGGTCCATGGATGAGTGGCTGCATTGATTACCCTACGGAGATGCGCGCAGGTAAACTTTCGTTAAATCGACCGAATCCGGTACCTATATTCTTATAGAGTTGGGTTTGTATTTGGGAGTGATATAAAGTGCTCAAATAAGTGTTCGGGAAAGATTGGTCGCGGGTGTTGTTCACCTGGGCAAGGGGTCCTGATCGTGTACAGTGCTAATGCTGCTACCATACTCAATCTTGTATTCAGTTTGCCCGTTTGTTCCTTCAAGCTCTTCCAATACTGATTCAAGTGTTGTGTCACCCCGATATTTTTGATACTCCTCGAGCTTGCCGAAGTAGAGGTATACGGGAAGTGGCTATTGTGTAGGTTGAAGGTGAGAGCGGACGCGCGCGATTCTTCGGTCGGAAGGAGAATTGGAATGAGAAGAAAGCGTGCCAAAAGAGTTGTAGCATGTTGATATTTTGTGGTTGCCTCGTTGGATTGCTTGAGCTGTGGCATAGAGTTCATGTTGTTGAAAAGAATAGTAATCCGAATCATTCCTTTTTCCGAGATCCTCCCGAGTCTTTCAAGAGTTTTCCTAGAGCAACCATTGGTATGTAGTCGTTCTCAGGGTAGGTGACCTTTTTTTTTCACCACACACACTCTCACTTCCGATGAACTCATACACCACGGCCCAACTGGACTGCATTCCTCTACCCTCCGTCCTCGTGAACTCATACACCACACAACGCCAATGATTCATTGTCGGGAATGAACCCCCTCTAACATGAACTCATACACAACAACCAGAGCCCCATTTCAAGAGGGAATTCACCCCACCTTAAACATGAACTCATACACACCACCTCAGCTTCGATGTTGAATTTCGAGGGCGGGGCCTTGGGGACTGGTAGCACCTTTGGAGGCTACAAAGAACACCATAACGCTTTACAGATAAGATGCTGTAGACTGGTAGCTAGGCTATCTTTGGAGCTTGTGCCGCATTCGCGGATTTCTTGTCCAAACTTGAAAGGAGTTGAACAACACGATTGTTTGTCTCAATGGCGCAAGGCAGGTCACGTCTTGCTCGGAAAGCTGGCTTCATCAAAGATGATATCAATGTCCTACCGTAAGTTAGGTTTGTTACCAATAAGTCATGCGAATGAATGTGCTAAACATACTTGGAATGGCTCCTAATTGGTGACATCCGAGTAGATCTCCCCAACACTGCCTTTGTCATTTCTGATACGTGTCAATGCACGAGTGGGAAGGTAAGCTAGAAAAAGATGAGCAATTAGAACAAGAGAAAGGATATGAGAACATACTATGGGTGCCCTTCCAAGAAGAGAAATGTTGCAGTTGCGAGATTCGAGATGGGACCCTTCAACAATGACCTTGAGATGATATTTGAAAAATTTGACAGCGTCAACAGCCTCCCAACCACAGCGAAGCTTGGCCAGGCAACACGAGAAATGGTGGAGGTGGTAGTCGACGCAGGAATACGCTCATCCTCCACTGCCGTTCAGACAATCCCTTTTTCCAGAGCCTTAGTAGCTTTCGCTTATTTGCGTTGTTTGATCTTCTCGTGGCGGTGATGTTAGATAAAAAAGAAAGTTGGATTGAGGTGGGCGTCGAGGCCGCAGAAGCCGAAGGTCGTGGTACAGTGGAAACGTATATGTTTTTGGGCCCGTTTTGTGCTTGGGGGCTTTCTGTTAGAGTTGTTTAGCACACTCAGGCCTGTTTTTGTTAGTGGGTGATACACCAAAAGAAAGAGCTACGATGGAGAGACCATCCTAAGGCAAACTTACTGCTGTTGGGTAGCTTGAGTTTGTTGGTGTTGTTATAGTTGTTGCTGAGAGCCATTCCCCTGAGATGGGCGACCAGGTTGGAATAGTTCTAGAAATCGGTTTCCACCTTGTCATAACTTGGTGGTGAGACTCTGTCTTGGCGCATCAATAGAAAATTTGTAAAAAACTAAAATTGAGGGGGTTCGTGTCGTAATTTACGCATGAGATTGAACTAATAAAAAGAACTAAACCGAAAAAGGAGTGTTAGCCGAAATTATCCTTGTAACCGGCACCTCTTTCCTTTATTTCTTTCTTGCGCTATTATCTTCATTGAAATTAGCATGTGATTAGGTTCTACTTAGCCAAAATGGGAACTTATCATCCTTGTAATTGGTTCCTCCTTCTCTTTCTATCAAGCACTGTGTTAATGTGGGTACTCTTTGAAGGCGCCCCAAACTTACTATAGTAATGCATGTATTGCCAAAAGTTGCCTTGAGTGCTGTTGCCTGCCCAGTTGGTATTTTAAACTGTCTTGCATCAAATGTGTCTGTCCTGGGCTTGCTTCATATAACCTTTCAGTAGATAAGCATTAAAACTTAAGAGTTTCAGAAAGAATTTAGTGTCTGGTTTGGAGATGGTTGGGTTTGAATGATGCCATTGGGTCTGCCCTCACTCATACCTCTCTTGGGAGTCAACTTATCAAAAGCTCAACACTCATATCCTTGGATTTCACTCTTTCGCCAATCACCTCCCAAGCCTTTTCCATATCGATTTCTACCATATTCACTTCTAGTGCCCACTCCCAAGCTTTAGACGATAATGGTACATCGCACATCTTTACTGTCGAGATTTCTACTTCCACATCGGAGGAAATATAAATTCCTGTCATAGGTTAGCAGTTCATTAACCATAAGTGATATAAATTCCTACCCAGCACGCCCATAGCCTTCAGAGAAACACGGACTGTAAGTCCTTCTGGGCTCTCTTGGATTGATGAGTTAAGAACTGCTGCCGCGCCCGTCATTTTGTCTAAGAGACCGAGAATTGCAATCTTCCGTGTGAAGCGATTCGTTGAGGTATCGAGTGGGTATGCTGTCAAAATCTCGTATCCCTTGTCTCCCAAACTCAACAGCACGGGTGTGGCAATATCTGCGTGAGATATGGGTGAACTAATTACTCCGGAAGTATGGGCTCGAACAATATACTCCTTGGCTGGTGGGAGATCGGAAAAGTGGCCCAGGGTGACGATTTCCATACGTGTATCTTCACCAACATTGAAAATACCCAACATGGGTTTGTTTGTATTGATAGTCGAAGTCGATACCCTGAGAAACCGGGGCTCATTCTTACTAGCATAGACATAAGTAGTCCTCGCGACCTTTGGCCTAAGAATGACCGTCCCGGTCATTGTTCTTGCGGTCATCTGCTTGATCAACCCAATGTCATGCTCACCAGGCTTATCAGTGAAATAAATCGGCCCTCCGCTGATACATCGTCCAGCAGCATGAAAGGCCGAGTACTCATGACTCGTTTGGAACATATCCCAGTCTGGGAGAATATTCAAGTGCTGGGTGAGAACATTTGTGTGTGCATTGCAGAAGATATGCCACGGGTGGCTGATGGGCTCGTCTGGAAAGAAGTCTTCTGAATTTCGAACCATAAATTTGGGAAGAGAAGGAAGTAGTTGAGAATGGAAAATTGCTTGGGGAAACTGTGACATGCAAGATATCGCTTTGGCTGAGAAGTGACGAAGAGAGGCTACCATCCAGGCATCTTGATACTCTGTTGCGAAACGAGCACGATCCTCCGGGTCCTCGAGCTGATCAAGAAGGAACTGGGTGTCTGTTTTGACTGAATCAATGCCACTATCTACAAGAAATCTTGTTTCTGTTAGTATTTATACACTGATGAACGGGTCGCACTTACTTATAGAAATCATCGTAAAGTCGATGCGCCTCACAGGCATCGACAGCCACCAAGGAACCCCCACCAAAGAATCCATTATCCTGTTTCTTCAGAGTCTTCGTTTTGTAAAGGCTAGATATGGCACCGTCGGGTGAGATTCCATTCCAGTATCCCATAATTCCATGCCAAACAGCAATGTGCTTAATTGATGGATATCGCTTTCGAATCGTGTAGATAGTGTGTTTGAGACCATGCGGAAACGTTTTCCTGTCCGCCTCGAACTCTTTCCAACGGTGATGGAAATTATTGGAGCCGAAGTCGTCGATCGACTGCCAGTTGTCGTCAATGATCAATGTCGAGAAACTGATCCCAGCTTTAGACATGGTCTCAAGAGCGTCGTAGAGCTTTTCATCGGTGAGATTTTGACCCAGCCCATTCCAAGTGCAGTATGAGAACCCATCATACCAATCGTCATGGCTGGCTGAGTCAATAGTTTTGACCATTGATTGGATTTCAGTTCTCGTGTCGCCCACTGCCTTTCTCTCAAGCATCAGTTTTGCGTGTTGCATAACTGCTCTATTTGCAACTTCGAAGGTCTTCCCAACAGCGGCAAAAATATGAGATGTGCCAGGAACCTGACCCTCATTTCTTGATAGTGCAATGATATTTCCATTGCCATCATGGGTCAATATAGTAAGAACATCCTCAAGGCTGAGTGCAAGAAGTACTAGATGTAGGCCATCTGAACGGAGTATGGAGACCAAAATGGCATCCTCATCAGGAGAGAATTTGATACTACCCTGCCTTGGACAAAGCCACGGCCGAGACTCTCGTGCTAAACAAAACCATCGCAGCACGTGTAATGGTCGACCAAGGCTGGTTCGGAGGAAGCTGGAAGTATCCCCCGCAGCTGGAATTGTGCTTGAAATTGACCACCCACGGGTGTCTTCTACTTCGCCCTCTAATGAGGAACCTGCCACAAAGTTCTCAAAATGGAGTTTATCATCTGAGTTCTCGAAGAAATGCAGCAACGACTCGGGAATAATACCCTTTTGGCGAAAAAGGACCTGAGCGTCTCCGATTTTTGCTTGGTCGTTGACCCATTTCCATTTTCCGCCTGAACTTCGATATTTGATTGTGAATGATATAAGGCCGTTGTTTTTTGGCAATCGACGCAAAGAGCCAGTGTGAATTGAGGCGAGAGAAGACTGAGGGTCACGATATAACTAGGAAATA
This sequence comes from Hymenoscyphus infarciens, assembly GCA_001414345.1. Taxonomy (NCBI): domain Eukaryota; kingdom Fungi; phylum Ascomycota; class Leotiomycetes; order Helotiales; family Helotiaceae; genus Hymenoscyphus; species Hymenoscyphus infarciens. The sequence continues at coordinate 34,787 of LLCB01000009.1, forward strand.
TCAATAAATTCTCGACTACAGTAGCTGTAGGGCAGTTGAGAGTACATGCTGCGCTCCTTTCCCGTCCGTTTCCAGGTCGAGCTGAACCCATTCCCGAGACACGGAATTATTGTGCCAGATGGCAACATCCCATTGCCTGCCGCCTTCTTCGGGAATCAGCAATACCGTGATGGTGGCCTGATCTAGTGTGAGTAGCGATAACCACACCTGGGATGTAAATATCTCCTACCGTATCCTCAGTCACAACAGTAGTCTGGCCAAGAATTGGCTCACATATTATCTTTGCAAACATTGTTTTCGATGAAATATGTTGTTTGCAATTTGTGAACTGGGTGAGGAAGGGGCTGGGCACGTGACCGTTGGGTTTAAGCGGTGAGGTCACCGTAATTGGCTGTGGTGCTTTTACCCGACCATTGAGAACAACCAGCTGGCCAGCGTGCCCAACCATTGCAACCACAGAGATTGGTCTTTCCTTTTCTATAAAAGTATCTAGTAACACGGGAGTCCGCTGTCCTTGCAATCTCTCCCGGTCTTCTCATGAGTCTCTTGCGATCATCTCTGCCCAGATATTTACTTCATCATGGATCCCCTCTCGGTCGCCGCTAGTGTGGTCGCTCTGGTTGGTGCTGGTAGCCAGATTGCCAAAGGTCTCAATCGGCTAGCCTCGTTGCGTAGAGCTCCAGCATCAATTTTGGCCTTGAACAATGAGCTCTCCAATTTCCTGGTTCTTGCTGAGTCTGAGTCTTTGCTAGCAGAACACAAGTCACAAGATGCTATACTTCATTCCAAATTCTACTCTCCTACGACTGCAATGCGTTTGATGCCTGTTTTCAAGTCTTCTTGGGATCTACTAAAAGAGGTCGAGTCGGTTGAAAGGCGGCTCACCAATCGCTCTGGGGGTCTAGACCGTGTTGCGTGGTTTCTGGAACAGGATAATATCAACAGGGCTCAAAAGGGTCTTCGCACTGCCCGTCTCGACATTGTCGCTATTTTGGGATATATGTCTTCGTAAGTAACACTACTCCTACTTCCATGGCCATTGACTTATCCTTCATCATGGCAGCAAATCTTCTTATCGAATCGAGGCTCAAATCCAAGAGGTACAATCAATAGCGATAGAAGGAAACACCTATATATCACAGTCAATCCACCAACAAAGCAAAACTTTGCAAAAGATCCTCGAAAGCCAACAGAAATACGAAGAAAAGACACAGGATGTACAAGAAACCAGCAACGGAGGACTGCCGGAGTACAGCGAGCCCCTTCGGCAATCATCTCCTTCTTCGAATTATTATTGTAATGATGCTATGTTCAGGGCACTTCGAATGCAGTTTCTTCGACGACGAAAGTGCGCGTCGGGCTGTCCATGCCGCTGTCACTCTGACATACGCCTCAACACTCCCCGAATATTACAGGGAATCATAGGTCAATTATTTGTTGGGTACACTGGAATCCCAGTGTTGAGTGGCTCATGCGATAAGCCGGGTGTCTGCCAGAGTATAGACCAGAGTCTTGTCCAGATCAATTACTATTTTCCCTCCTGGTTTCTCTCGAAAGTGGCTACATTCAGCATGAAACGGGCCGATTTTCAACGACCGGAATACTCCCTCCGCCTATTGAACGTCCGCAGCCCCATTGAACCCATATTCATTGCCGCAGATTCCAATGATGATATCCTAGTTCGATCCTTGCTGGATAGTAACCGTGCCTCGATATTGGATGTTACCGGCGATGATAGGCACACACCACTGCACATGGCGGTTAAGCAAGGGAGTGTTGAGACCGTAAAGGTTCTGCTTGATAGAGGCGCGGATCCATTTTTAGAAAATGGAACACAAGAGTAAGTCAGAACACCGAAGGACGCTTCAAGACAGACCTGAGTACACACAGGACCCCGTTTGACATGGCTTGGAGCACGATTTTATGTTTCCAAAACACACCGAATGCCACAAGATGGCGAGTTGAGGAGATTCGTGCTCTTTTTCCAAGTTTACAATCGGTTGAAGACCGTAGGATTTTTACCAGAGTTCACAAAATCGTCAATCAAATGCTCTGTTGTGATCTGCAAAAAGAGCTTTGCCGAAATCCTGCGCTCATCAATCAAGCCGACGCTGACGGCCGCACCCCTCTTGCTTATGCCGCTGCTCGAGGTGATCGTTCAATGTTATCTACGTTACTTCGACATGGCGCCGATCCAAATATAGTAGATCGAATGGGCCAGGGACCACTACGCCAAAGCATGAAAGCATACGACAGTACGTGTACAACGATGTTGTTGAACGGTGGAGCAAATGTCGACCACCGAGATAATTGGGAACAAACGGCACTCATAAGTTCTGCATATTATCCAGAGCCATTACCAGTTATGTCTACCCTTCTTCTGGCTGGCGCGAATATTAACGCCACCGACTTCAGGGGCTTCAGTGTCTTGACGGAAGCCATGAAATTCAACTTGCCGAACGCCGTGCAACTACTCCTCGAAAACGGAGCCAATATCGAACAAGCTGATTATTACGGGCAGACCCCATTCATGCATGGTATTCGAAACAATAGTCATGCCGCGCTCCGCATATTGCTTGATTTTGGAAAGCCTTTTTTGCATTCTTCTTATGATCATAATCACAAGACGGTTTTGCACTGGGCAGCCGAATCTGGAGACATAGAGACTTTACAGATCCTCGCCCAGATACCCTTAAGAGGAATAGACATTCAAGATAAAACAATTTCAGGGCTTACGGTAATAGATATAGCGGAGGAGAGGTTCAAGGTTGAGAAAATAGCGAACGAGAAGACATGGGCCGACAACGAATGGCTGACTGCTTTTCGCAACTTGCTGGGAACTGTTAGAATACCAACTCAGTGTTCAAGTCCCGTCTCGACAAGTGGGATGAGTGATAGTTCAGACGATGTTTTTCATGACGCTCTCCAACATCTCACTTTCGAAGCTATGTCAGACCTTGTTGAGAAAGGCGGGATGCTCCACAAAGTGTAATTAATGCCTAGGGCCATCTAAAGGCTGAAAATTATCGTGTAACGACCACCATGGTAACAGCCCTCCAACGAATTAACCGGCTTACATCATACAAATATTTCCCAGACAACCTCAGCTGCCCAGCCTCGGGTGCCAAACCCGTCGAACTTCGTGCAACCACACACCGGCTCAAAAGAACGGCCCCTACTTATGCATGCGACGATGTTCAAACCAGGAATCCTTCGGCATTCGTGTTATAGTTACCGACGCACATCTTTGGATTAGAAAGGAAGAAACTCTAATTTCCGATGTATAGTTGATTTGGCTTGGCTTTCAGGATGAGACAATTTACTGAGAAGGATGCCGTCTCGTCCTGAGGAAGTATTAGTGAGGGAGGAGGTGCAAATCGGGTACGTAGTTGCGACGAGGCTCATATGTTGTATTAGATGGGCTATCCCTTAACCCAACGGCCCCCTTGGCGGATTCGCACAAAACATTTGGCCATGTATTTGTATGTGAAAATGGAAGGGGTTTCCTCCCCAGTCTCGTTCTTCACTACTCTAGGATGAGTTTTTTTACTCTCACTATTCTCCTTGCTCTCATCCCCACAATCCAAGGAGCAATAAAGACATCAATCTATATCGACAATGTACCCGGCTACTCTGCCCTTGTACCATGTGCTCAAAACCGACTTTCAGCAATCGTACGGGCGCAGAGCTCAGGATGCGGCGACCAGCAGCAGCTCACTAGCTTTAGCTGTTTTTGTATCGATATGTCGACGTGTGTATTTATTATACATCCTTAGATCGCGATCAGAGCTAACAAAGATAAAAGATACATGGTCAGCGTAATCTCAACGGCAGTCCAGTCCTACTGTGCGGCGAATGCAACAGCAGCAACAAATGCAACGGAGAGCGCGAGTCTGACGGCACAGGCGAGTATCACAACAAAACCACCAGAAGTTAGAAGTGCGGTCGACGTTTTCAACGATTATTGCGCACGAAGTACGGAGTTGGCTTTGTGTATGTTACTCACTTTTTCCAATGGAGGTTCACACTTCTAATCTACATGTAGACCAAGACAATAACAAATCTTCATCAACATTATCAAGCCTATCAACACTTACAACTTTAGCACTTCAGCCAACTTTGTCAACTCTCGTAATTACTGCAGCACCCTCTTTCGCCCCAACTCCGGCCGTTTCTACGACGTCATCTTCCGCGGGGCCAATAGTACCAGCTGTGGTCATCGCTGCTCCAATCGCAATTGGCGTGCTTGTCATCGTGGGTGTTGTTGGCCTGGTTTTTTGGCTAAGAAAAGTAGGTCTACAAAGGACCCCGAAGCAGATACCTCCTGGGGAGCTGCAACCAGATGATGTTTATAAGAAAATAGGTCCGCCGCAGGAGGTTGATGGACACAATATAAAGTATGAGTTGGAAACCAGACCCGCAGAACTACAAGAGACGAATGACTAAAACTTTATTCTTCATGACTGCTATTCTCCATATCAGCATTATTTTGTTGTCCTCTTTTCTTGCTCCATTCTCCGTCTTTCGTTCATTCGCAATATTTTATGGTTCTCGACCATAACAGCACCAAATTAATCAAACGACACAAATAGTAGTTTTTGATTACTTTCTTACCATATCACTTTTAGCAGCGTTCTTCAAAAATTGGAGCATTGACCTCCTTGGATATCTCAAAGACTGCACGCAGGAACTAAATTCTATGGCACAATGGTATGTGTATTCTTTGAACGGGATTGAAATAAAAAGGCTGATGGTAGATAGAATACATGAAAGTGAGAGTGCAAAATGGGGAAACTATCGCCCATTACTATTATTTTTCACCCTTCAACATCGTGCAGAATCATGTGCGCCGCCTTTTCTGCAATTGCATATACAGTGGCCTGTAGATGAGCACTGATCTGAAGTGGCATAATACTAGCATCAACTACCCTCAATCCCCTCCCCCCGTGCACTCTCAGTCTCTCATCTACAACTGCCTTCCCTCGCTGGCGATATTCAGGTTGCAATCTTGTGGTTCGGCGCAAATGTTACTGTGAACAATCTTGTAGTTGGACTCTTCGGCCCACTGGTATTTAATCTGGGGTTTCTGGATAGTGCGACGCGCGCCACGTTTGGGGGACTACTTGGAAGTTTGTCGACAAGCTATATGTATGAGTAATTGGGGGCCCTTGAGTGGGAATTGAACTATGGTTGTTATAAGATATCTTTTCGGTTATTGGCCTTGGAAGATACCGTGCTTCTTGAACCTTGTACTTATGGTGGGGTAGTGTACAATTGCTTGTATTATCGGGGGACAAGTGCTTTCTACTGTGAGTGGTGGAAGTATGTCTATTGTTGTGGGTATTATTGTCGTTTTGCTTGTTAGTTTGGCTGTTACTGTTTTTGGAATGGCTCTCTTCCATCATTATAAAAGGTAAGTCAGTTTTGTATGAATTTTCTCGGCTCCGAATGCTAATGTTTTAGATGGGCCTGGATACCACAAGTTCGCGTACCATATTTCAACGCGGCTTTAGAATCTATTGGCAATACTACCACAATCTCAGCGAACCGCCTATCACTCCTCTCTTTATGTCTCTATGTGCCCAACTCTTGGGCAGCAGCTGCTTCGGATTTCTACGTTTACTACCCAGAGAAGACCTTGAGAGTAAAGCTATTTCGCCTTACCCTCACCGGTCTCTGGGTCTCTTTCACTCTCGTCTACATGCTCGGTATCGGACTTGGTTCAGGAATCGCTACGAACCAAGCCTGGGCATATGTGAACGCCAATTCTACCGGTGCCATAGTCGTGGCGGCTTACGAAGGTCTCGCTAGTTTCGGATGATTTTGTTCAGTTATCATTGCTCTAGGAGTCATATCCAACAGTATCCCCGGAACATAGGTATTCAGCAGCAATAGGATGCCAAACCCTAGGATGCTACGGAAAAGCCGTACCTCGTTGGTGTCTGGTCTTGCATTCTCGTCCTCAATGAACTCATATGTGCACTAGCTGGACGCGATCCTCTCTTCCTCGTTTTCCAAAACTTCCTCGCTCTCATGGGTTACTGGATTGAAAGCATGATTTTTGTTGTGTTGCAGGAACATTTGATTTTCCGCCGGAAAGGGGAGTTTGCTTGGACGAGATGGGAGGATAAGAGGAAGAGATATTTACCGTTGGGGATTGCTGCTTTGAGATCGTTCTTATTAGGCTGGCTCGGGGCGGTGTTGGGGATGTATCAGGTTTGATTTGTGGGGAGTTTCGCTGAGTTGGCGGGTGGATGTGATATTGGGGTTTTGCATATTTTTCTTTTCTACTGTTGAGATGGTTGGAATTGAAGGGGTTTAGGAGGTAATTTAGACATCTCTAGCCTTAAACTGGAGATGATACTATAGTAATGCAATTGGACTCAAATTCAGGACAGGCTTGTCTACCTAGTAAGTCTGTAGGTCATCGGGCTTTGTAAACAAATTTCTGGAATGAAATAAAAGAGGATCGAAATCTTAGAGCGTATCATTTTACGCCTGGAAATTGGACAAAGTACTAGGTCATGCCCCCATGTTTATAGTAGGCATTGCTTCGAAGATAAAAAGTTAGCACCCAATACACGTCTTGCGAAGCCGCAGTTTATCAAGGTTCCTTCAGAAAGAGGATAAATTCTGACTCTGCAACTTCAATGTATTCAAAAATTGCACGAGAAGTCAATCCGCTTGACACAATCACATGGGCCTTGGGATGACAGAAATCCGTTTCTCATCCTTCCAAGCTCGTTGAGAAATGCATCGCACGATGGCTGAAACTCTTGTCTGTCTTCTAAAAGAATGATAGTGACTTAAAAAAGAATTTACGACTATCAAGCTAACCTATAACGTGTGGCGCGATAGAGAGGCAAGTTAACAGCCCGCCAAAGGAGAACTCCCTCAAGCAGTGACAGGAGAAGGACGAGATAAGAATTGATTGAGCGCAAAACCAAAACTCTACACAGTCGCTCACTCAACCCTCCTCAAACTTTCTTCAACACCCCACCCATGCTCCAGCAAAACACCCACCTCCTCCAAACCCAACCCCTTAGTCTCGGGATAAATCCACCAAACAGCAACCCACCCCCCAACACAAACCCCAGCATAAACAACAAACGTCCACGCCGGCGTGAGAAACTCCATCATTGGCAAAAAGGTAAGTCCCACAACAAAATTCGCCCCCCAATTCGTGCTCGTACTCAACCCGCTCCCCAAACTCCTCACATTGAGTGGGAAAAGCTCACTCTGCATCCACGGTACATTACCCAGTCCCAACGCATACGCAGCAACATAAAGCATAATACTGATCAGAACAAGTAATGGAGCGGTGCGTTCCGAGAGGGGGATTTTCTTCCATGCGTCAGGTGAGGAAGAAGGGTTCACAGCGTTGAGATCCGAGGGGAGGGAGATGAAGAGGAATCCTAGGGCGCAGAAGAGGAGTCCTATGACCATTATTGGAATTGAGAAGAGGAGGATTCGGCGGCGGCCGATGCGGTCGATCAGGAGGAGGGCGAGGCAGGTCATGAGGAGGTTTGTTATGGCGACGGAGAGGGAGGTTAGGGTTGGGCTTGAGAAGCCCAGAAGGGTGAAAATTGTGGCGGAGAAGTACATTAGGGAGTTCTGAGTTATCGAGTTAGTAGTTGGTAATTGGGAGAGGGGTTTTACCTACAAATCCACAGAGTTGTTGCAATCCTTGGAGGAGGCACGCAATCGTCAACGCTCTCCTGTTGGCTCCAATTCGGAATAGCTCATTCCACAGATCTTTAGAACCAGAGAACCACGCATTCTTCTCTTTCTTAGTCTGTCCTCTCAATCTCCCCCTCTTAGCACCTTCCTCCTCCCTAACTTCCTTCTCAATCCCCTTCAACACCCCATCAACCATCCGCTGAACATCCACTCCCCCTCCAAAGACCTTGCTCAATACTTCTCTCGCAGCATCATTCTTACCAGCCATAACCAGCCATCTCGGTGTTTCCGGCATAACAAACATAACAAGGATCTGAATAGCAGCAGGCAAAGCACCAAGTCCCACCATCCATCTCCAGTTCGAGACTGGATTTCCCCATTGAACAAAAGCAAAGCCCACAAGATAGGCAATTACTTGTCCTATAGTGATGAAGAGGACATTTAGGGTTACTAGTCTTCCTGTGTGTTAAGGGGTTGTTTAGCTTGCTTCTTCAAAAGTAGAGATATGACTCTCAACACAACATCGAACCCCCAATCCTTCCCATCCAAGCAAGAAAAAAACACAACCCCTAAAAGAAAGACACAACTCAAAACATACCTCTAAAAGTACTAGGAGCCAATTCAACAATATAAAGCGGCGCAACAAAACTCCCCGCCCCCACCGCAAGTCCCACCACACTCCTCCCCAAGATCATGCCCCCAACACTCCCACTCATAGCCTGCACAACAGCCCCCAAAATAAACGCCAAATCAGCAAGCAGAACAACCCTCTTTCGTCCCAGCTTATCCGCCAGAACCCCAGAAACAGGGGACACAAAAAGTGCAAAGAGGGCAGTGGCTGAAGTAATGAGACTCTTATCAAGAGTACTTAACTCGTGACCCAGCGAGTCATTGATAGAAACCAGTGTTGCTGAGATTACACCAGTGTCGTCTTTAAAAAAGCGATCGCCCAGTCAGCTTGAAACTCTCCCAACCCAACAAACCCATCAAAACCAAGGGGATGACGGGAAGGCCACAGAAGGGAAGAGAAACGGGGGAGAGAGGACTAACATCCAAACAACAACCCGCTAATCCCCGCTGAGAAGGTGAGGAGCCAGACGAATATCCCAGGGTGCTTAAGATTCTTCTCCAACAATAAGGATACATCCCCAAGATCCACCTCATCGTTCTCATCCTCCGCTCGCCCGGCCATCAAGGGTTCCTCTGCTGTGTCCGCCATGTTTGAAAGTGCTATTGAGGAAGACACTTTGACAGTATCGTATTCATAACGAGAGTATGATCTTTGATAAGGGAGTGTATAGCGTATTGATTTACGTTTAAGAGGTTCAGAGACTCGGAGGATTTTCGGGGTCGGCGTTTGATGAACCTGTCAGGTGACAGTCTCTTGTTGGTGCCTCGTCGGGTGCCTTCCCTTTTCATTTCATTTCATTTCAGTTTTCCTGTCATCAACATACACTTGCATCTACAAATCACAAGTACAAAGTATTTCAAAGAAACAAGTTCAGGGAAAATATTCTTAATTCTATACTAAAATGTTTATTACAGAATTCATTTACACAAAGGTCATCCATCTCCCTAGAAGGAGACACACCTTTCCAGTACAATCCAGTTCAAAGTTAGAGAAGAAAGACCTTCGCATTCAACAAAATGCCCTGCTATCTCTCAAAGAAGATCATTTCCATGCGACAATTCCTCCCCCACACCCCTCATCACCCCACAAACAAAGTCGTAAAAAAAGTGTCTTTCAGACACTGAAGCACGGAGAATATCATGCCCAGACCTTAACGCCATGCTGAACAATTAGGCCATTGAGAAAGAAAGAAACAAGAGAACAAAGAGAAGAAATACATCCACCACCAAATTAAAAGCAACCCACCAGTATCATCTCCAAGTTCAAAATCAGACAAACCTGAGAATGATTCCTAGCAGGATCTCCAGCTCCCTTGTCTGCTGACCTTGACCCTCGCCCTCGCCCCTCAAAAGACTTAAGCCTCAGGAGTCTCCGCTTCCTCCTCCCCCTCAGCAGGTTCCTCCGTAGCAGGTTCCTCCATAGACTCAACAAAAGCATCAGCCTGTGTCATGCCATTCTGTCTTTCCCAGACCTCTCTCCTTGTCTTCTCATCCTTCGCCTTCCTCGCACGATCAACCTCCTCGAAACCACCAGATTTTTTTAACCTTCCCTCCTCCACAAAATTACCCAGCTCCTTCTGAAATTCGCCTCCCCGTCGACTCTCGAGTTCCTTCTGGCGCAGTTTCTCCGCTCGTTCAATAGCTTCAAGTCGATTCTCGTGATTGGGTTGCAGAGCGCGGACTTCTCCTAGAACGCCATCCTTCGCTGCCGCCGGATCACCACCACCGATGTGATTCAATCCCCTCGAGAGAATGCGTGGGGTAGCCGATCCAGGAGCGTCCTTCATTTGTTCCTTTGTAGCTTGCTCAACCAATGCGAATGTCTGAGTGGCCTTTTGTAGATCATCTTCCAAATCAGCAGCAAGATCTTCCTGCATTGTGATCTCTTCCCGATCGTTGCAGACTGTCTCAAGTTCCTTCTCCCAAATCTTAGTCCAGACAGGTCGCTCGCGTTTCAAGAAGTCTTGCATCTTCTTCAATTCCATAGTAGCCTGAGAGATATCCTTAGCGACGTTTTCGAGTTGGCGTGGTAGAGGTCGAACACCCCGCAGAACAACGTCTTTCCGGAGATCTTCGACAATGTCCTGGAGATCGTCCACCTGGCCAACAAGCTTATCAGAGTCCTCATTAAGAGTCTTCTTGCCAAGGTTAACATAGGATCGACCAGACTCGCCCTTGATATCAGGAACAGATGCTTTAATAGCAACGCTCTTTACCGATTGTGCCTTGGTACGAATTTGAGACATTGAATTCTGGATATCAGATTGAAAGCTAGAGTACGTCTGTCGAAGGACCGCTAGATCTCTGCGAAGGTGTTGAATTTCACTCATTTGAGCTTGGCCATCGACCTTGGATGGGCTCATCAGAGCTGGTGCAATACGTTGGGTGTCACCGCTAGAGACTCGAGAGGAGCTTGCTATTGCTGATCCTAGGCGAGCCATTTCATTGGCAGCATCTTGTTGGCGATCTGAGACTCGTTGAACGGAAGCTTGCTGGTCCTGAACGACGGTCTGAACACCCTCGATCATCTTCTTGATGCCACCGAGTCCATCATCAATATGACGTTTGACCTCATCTAGGACTTCGATATTGAGAACCAAAACAGATCTATCCTTGATATCGCTGAGATCCTCGAGCTCGTGGCGGACACCGGAAACCGGATCTTGAAGGTAAATCTCTGGAAGATCTACTCCATTGTTATGAGTGTTCCACGCAAACTTTTCAATAAATGCCAGCTGTAGCCTCGCGATGGACAAGTCGTTGTAGCCTTCTGGAAAGACGAACTTCTTCACCTTTGTCTTGTATTGCAGGAAGATGGTTAGTTCTTTTCCCGGTGGAGGGGTGGGCTCTGGTGTAAATTGCCTCTCCTGAGTTGGGGGTGGAAGGTCTTTTGCATCAGTTTGGTGTTTTGGTGTTTCGGGGACGTCTGGTGCTGTAAGCATAGGCAGCGCATCTGTGGGGGGTCCATTGAGAGTCGCGCTAGGTCCACCATCATCAAAATCAAATTGCGAATGTCTGAGCTTGTCCTCTGGGGTCTTTGTGATGGGACTGTCTTCTGGAGGAGGTTCGGTTGGCGGTACGATGACGGGCTTCGAGGCTTCTTCGGCGATGCGACTCGGGACTCGAACTGGCGATGTTTCTGCCAAACGAGTAGTTTGGTTGCGTGCATTTCGCTCAGCTCTATTTTGAACTGCTTTCATTGACTCTCGAGCATCATTCCTGCCTCTATTTGGGATTGGAGAATTCTGCACTGGGGGCATCATAGGTAGTCCATTTGGGGACGCGCCGAGATGCTTGGAAATTTGGTATGCAGAATACCGCCTCGATGCCCTTCTTTCAAGGTCACCACCCCTTTGCAAAGCCGCCAAAGCATTCTGTTGTGCAGCCTGTTTCGAGATTTGTTGTTTTGGTGGAGGCGGCGGTGGGGGAAAGTTATCCACACTGAAATCGCCTTGCGGAATTGATAGCTCGTCGCCAGGGTAGGGTGGAACGACAGGCATGCTCTGCATTGTTGCGCTCGATAGTGTTGACTGATCAGAGGCTGAAGACCCGCGCGATTGTTCTCTTGCAGAAACACCTCTTCGGCCTGAGGGCTGTGATGACATTCTCGCGGGGGCGCCCACTTCATTCGCGCTATCACGGTTGTTCGCTACTACATCGCCTTGGAAATTGTTAGAAATTCCTTGATCTAGCAATGTAGTAAGACCGGTGTTCGCACTTCCTACGCTGCTAACACTGGCCGTTCGCGGAACCCCATTTTCGTTCTGGCTCGAGCCATCCCTCGATTGTTTTTGGCGCAACTTGGCCTGCTTTCTCTTCAAGCCATGCAGCAGGTTGATGATGATGTCTCGGATTCGAGGGAGGTATTTTTCTAGACTTTCCACACTTGCTTCCTGGCTCAAAGTTGACTCGAGGATATTGCGTAGAAGCTCGGGTACGTTTCCTAGATCTGATGTATCGACGTTGATGGCGGTGAAGGCTCTACATGCTATATTAAACTCGTAACCTAGTCGTACATACACATCCGAAACTTGTGCGTCGGTCGCTTGGTGTCGAGACCATTGTGTCAGGGTTTCGAGTAGCTGTTTCGTGGCGACGAGGAGGTGAGTGACACTCTTTTCTATTTGTGAGAGGGGAGGCGCATTCTGGTTATTCAGAACAGGCTGATTTGGCTGTGTAAGATAAAAATGTATGTTAGAAAGTTTGCTTTTCTACCTTGGAGAAGGATCGGCTGAGGTTAGACTTCAGCATTGAATGCGACACTTACGTTTTGTCTTCGGCCACTGCCTGGAGTCTTTCCGCCAGATCCTCTCAATTGGGAGCCTGGTCCAGGAGACATTGCTCTTGCTGGCACCGTAGGAGGAGGTCCTGGGTCTGCCGCGGGCGACCGGCGCTGCATCGATCTTTGCGAAGTAGGAGGTGCTTGCATGGTGGGTGACACTCCTGGAGCTGGGAAAGGTTTGCAAGTGTGGCCCTTAGCAAATGGGCATGGCCTTCTAGACTTGGGGAGGCAGTTTGGAGATGTTCAATAGAGGGGCGCTCTCGGCGGTCGGTTTGTTGTTGATGGGGTTGTCTTCACAAAATCGGTTGTTGTGGAGTTGTGTGAATCCCTATCGCCAACTCGTGAGATACGAGTGTTGTGAGCTGCCAGTGGAGGTGCCAAAAATCGGACCCCAACGTAGGTATATTCCGACCGACGCTAGGCCGAAAACTCTATGAAACAAGCTCTACGGAGACCGTAGTTCGCATGGACGTGGGGATTTGCAGGTCTACTAGTGTAACTACGATGCTACTGGAACTGATGTTTCAAGCTGGAGAAAATGACCTCAAAAGGTCATGGTTATAGCTTGGACAGCTTACTTATTATTTGGTAAAGAGGTTAATTGTTGTCTTGTTCTATAGTATAGTACTTCACGCACCTTTCAGGGGTTAGTCCCTGACCATGCATCACCCCTTCGGCTTGTTGCATCGAGGGAACCTCTTTGCTTTGTACCAAGGTATAGTTGCATGCTTACTAAGTAAGGTATCAAGTCAAGTCTTATATGCGAGAGCCTGATATTTCGTGAGGTGTTGAAATGTATTCCTAGTATGGTGAGCTTTCTATCCATCTACTTGACGGGAAGCTCCGCAATTGGCCACTATGACAGCTCTTGCCGAGCAAGAAAAGCGGCACTAATTTTGATGCGAGATACTACTAGTAATTCGCTAGATATCGATACCAGTGCTTACACTTCTTTTTTTGCCAGCGCAAACGAGGTAATTTGGGCACAGCTGAACAGCCCAGGCCCAATGAAGTGTTGTAGCAACGTGGCAGTGATTACCTAGAATTGCCTATCAAGGGATTTACTTTAACCCTCTCTAGCTCGCTGTGGACATTAAAGCAAAGCATTAACATAGATGGTTTGAGAAAATTGAAGCTATCTAGGGTGAGAATTCAAATTGTTCCACCTAACCACTTGGGTTAATTTGCTTGAATTGCCCTAGAACAACGAGCTCGGTACGCCTGAGGCATTTAACAAGGCTGAGAGAAAGTCTTACAATGTCTTACTGCCGTTCTTACTGTCCATCGCGAGTCTGGGTAGTTCCACCTCTACAAGGAGACACCTTGGTATGAAATACATCTAAGGTGCATCTAGATTATCATAGATACTCTGCCTTAGCGACGCGGGTCATCTACCTGGAAAGTTGGTGCAGTAGTACACGATAACGTACCAACAATTCCAACATCATTGGACAGCCTCAAGGTCCATCTCTGCTGATTGGCAATATATCATTGGATCGCCCACCCTTCGCCAGCATTCCTGCCGATAAACAAGTGTTGGCTTGAAGATCTCCGGAATCTGGGGGAGGGGAGGGGAGCCATTTTGGGAATATCAGAATCTTGTAAGAGATCTCCATGGATCTCTCAATATATCGGCGTGGTGCAAGGAGGTAAGGTGAGTGCTGCGCATTGGTGGTGGTGACCAGACGGGGTTTCTGCTTCGTATTCACCATCCTCCTTGACGCGACTGTGCTACTGCGGAATCAGCCTACCTCCGTCACCTCATAATTGGCGACAAGTTGATTGCCGGAGTTGTTGGAGTGTGCCAGAAAGAATAATAGATCCGTGCGGGCGTACCTAGAAGATGCCACCCAGGTCGAAGTCAATTGTAAAAATCACACGAGTCCGGCGTGTTGCCGGGCGTTGGATTGTTGGCCTGGTTCCTTTGTCTCTGCTGGGTCGAGTCAACGGGAGTAGTCTATATATATATACCTTGATGTAATCGCTCGGTCCACCTCTCACCCAATCCGCTTCGCGTATTAGGTGAGGGAGGGCAATACGATAAAACCAGCAATACGACCACTTTTGTTTACACCAAAATCGCCTTAACTAGCCTCTAATAACTCCCCACCTTTGCTACTAAAACTACTCTAATATGTTCCTACTATTAATATATAGCTTAAACTTATATTTAATCTTTAAAATATAATTATATCTTCTATATTCTAGGCTTTACTAAATTTTTCTAGAGATTTAGTAGTAGCTTTCTTAGAAGTTAGATTTAAGAACTAGATAGATAAATCTTACTTTATATTTCTATTTATTAAGTTTAAAATAAGAAACTCTAATTAAAATTAGAATATAATAAAGCGTTATTGTTTTGTTATATATTTTTAAAAACAACGTATTTTGGTGTAAACTAAAAGTGGTCGTATTGCTGGTTTTATCGTATTGCCCTCCCTCACCTAATACGCGAAGCGGATTGGGTGAGAGGTGGACCGAGCGATTAGTAGTACTTTGGAAGCCTCAGTCCTCAGTCCTCAGTTGGGAGAGGGAAAATGGAAATGCTGAAACACTTGCAGCTTACTCACTCGGACTTCAACCCAATCCTTCCCGTAGTCTGCCCATTTCTGATCGACCTCAAGGTTCGAGCTGCTGGTTAGCCCGCTCCAAAACCTTGCAAGGGTAGACGGGAAAGGCGGCGGGTGATGTGTGCTTGTAGCATACCTTAGGTCTCTTAGAACCGGTAGAAACCCAGCCTCTGTTTGGCCGTGGTAAACAAATCAACCTCTTTCTAACCACGATTAGTCTGTTCTTGGATGGTCTGGTCAATAGCACCGTCAAGTCAAGTAAAAAAAAATAATAAGCAGATGGCTGCTTATTCGCCATGGTAACTAACCCTCCCTTTCGTAAGAACTCGCAGCTCTCGCAAATAGCGTTCGCTGCTCGCCGCTATACCCCATTGCTTTCTCCCCTCTGGGGAAGGGAACTAAAAGTGCCGCGCCCAACACCAGACCTCAACCTCCTTCTGCCATCTTCAACTCCTCTCCTCCCCCATCGATTCTTCCCCCATCTGCCAGCTCGTTCTGCCTGTGGAGGTTGATGGCAAGCGTGCGTGTCCAGATCCCTTCTGAATCCCCTTTCTTTCTTCCAGCGCTATTTTGATAATTTGTCGTTGAGCTTGCGCACCATCGCTTGGCCATACTGGCTTCGAATTTCGACTTTCGACTTCACCTTTCCCCGTCCCTTTCCCTCCACAACCTGCTCGATCACCCACTGCATTGAGCGGAACGGCGACGGTCTGTCTCTGGGATCCCACCAGGAATTCGACTCCACGTTGGCATCTAATAATTTTTCTCTCGAGGTACGAAATCCCCCCTTGGCTTGCACCCTCCAGCCTCTCGCCAGACAAATGTTGAGGGGAGGGCGTTGGGAGAGAGACTTGAGAGCTATCAACAACACACGCCCGACGTCAATCCCTCTGCACCCTCATGCCACTCCATGCAAGGCGCACATGCTAATTGAGTGTCACAAATATAGTAGACCGGTTTCTTTACAACAGAGAGTTAGCTGGCCTTGTGGCTACGGGTTGCGATCCGATCCGAAACATCCACACCACTGCCTGAATCGGCGCAACAGTCCACGAAGGAGTTAACGAGAGAGGACTCGCGCCAGCGTATCAATCAAAGAGGTAAGCCCTCCTCTTCTTTTCTCTGGGTGCGCACTCATCACATGTTCTCTGTTGTTGGGCTCTCGCTATGGTGTCACAAAGCTGGACCCAAGCGTGAATGTCAACTTCACCATTGTACATGTCCGATCTGGCAGATCGACGAACGCTAATCCTTCCATCATAGTTCTCCCCCGCTCCACTCTATTCTCTTCCCCCCTTTTCAAATAGCGAGAATCAGTTACATTGGCTGGCCTCTTTGTTTCGAATATGGTGCAAGGGAAGAAGCCCAACGACATGTCCAACGGTACCCCCAAATATCAAAACAATATGTCATTCCAAAGAAAAGATATGTCTGATCCTCGTGGAGGTCTCGGTAAGCAACAGAATGGTAAGCAGCTGCTCAAGTTAAAATTGAAATACCCATCGTGCTGACTGCTTTCAGGCAATGCGAATTCCTTCCGAACCGATGGTGCGATTTCCGGCAACAAGAATCAAGGCGAGCGTGTCCTCCAAAGATGGGTTCCCGATGCCCCTGAGGATAACGATAACTCCTTGGAGTCGTCGCGAGCTCAAACAGGCGGACCTGCTTGGGATCAGTTCGCCGAGAACAAGCGCCTCTTCAATATCACTACCGATTATGATGAGAACATCTACACGACGCCTATCGACAAGAACCACCCACAATACAAGCAACGTCTTGCAGACGCCGATAGAAAGGCACGAGAGATTGAGCGTAGTGTTGCGACCAA
Organism: Hymenoscyphus infarciens; assembly: GCA_001414345.1. Taxonomy (NCBI): domain Eukaryota; kingdom Fungi; phylum Ascomycota; class Leotiomycetes; order Helotiales; family Helotiaceae; genus Hymenoscyphus; species Hymenoscyphus infarciens. Next base: position 51,777 of record LLCB01000009.1, read on the forward strand.
TTCACATGTGGCCGAGGAGCGGGTGACAGATAATCTCACAGGAGATAACAATGGTCTTGATGAAGAAGAGAAGTGAGTATTAAGCCCCAATTCACCGCGGCAATGCTAATCGTTTCAAATTAGATACAGCGGAGTTCGCAGGCAACAAGACTTTCCTCCCCTTACGAGTTCCAACAACAAATATCAACCCCCAGCCAGACGAGGAAACGCCGGATCGGCCGCCGCACCGACTGCTGTACCTGCCGCTGCACCTGGCGTACTAGCTGATCCTGCTATTCTTGCCTCTGGACCACGCCAAAAGCCCGCTGCCGAAAAGAAGAACTCGCCAGTTCAGAAACCCAAGGCAGAGGTTGCTACCCCTCCAACTACAACCGAGTCAAGTGTCGTTGCTACACCAGACACGAAGGCATCCGTTCCCAAAACAACCACTTCTACCGGGCGCACTGTGGCACCAGCTAAACCCGAAGCTACTCCACCAAACGCGACTGCTACTGTTGAGAGAGACGTAACGAATGCCTTTAAGAGTTTTGCCAGCCAGCAGAGACGAACCGTCGAGAACAATCGCGCAATCAAGGCTAGTCGGGACAAGGAGGTCAAGTTGAATGACTTGAAGAAGTTTGCGGACAGCTTCAGACTCAACACCCCAGTCCCCTCCGATCTGGTCTCAATCATCGCAAAGGATCCCGCAAAGCAGAAACAGATCTTGGAAAAGGCAAATCGCAATGCAGAGGAGGCAAAGACCAATCCCACGGAAGCTGTAAAGCCAATTCTACCTCCATCAGAGACAAGAGCTCCCGCCGCCGCACAACGTCCAACTCCTGCAGCCCATGCACCCTCACCTTCTAATAATCAGAGTCGGCAGACACCGAATCGTAACCAAGGCTTCTCGCACCAACAAGGCTACGGAAACTCGCAACCCTTCCGTGGCAATCAATCTTCTCAGGTTCACCCTCAAATGCCAGCCCAACGGAGCGGTGGACCAGGCAATCTAGGAGCTCGATTGAAAAATCTCGAAAAGCAGAATCTTAGCCAAGCTATGCATGCTATGCCCCTCCACGAAGCTCGCCACCCACCGACCGGTCCATCCAATCCCATGGATCCCAACTTCTCGCGTCGATCTAGTGGTGTAACGAGCGCACAAGGAGGTCGACTCAATCCCCACAGCAGCGAGTTCAGACCAAATGTCAATGCCCTCCCCTTTAGCCCCCACCAACCCAACTCGAACCCAAGTACTGGCTCCAGTCCTCGATCCGCTGCCATTGCCAACAATACCTCTGTTGAGCAACCGAGCCCTGCACCAATTGCACGATCTCTGTTGAAGCGCAAACCACTTGCTCCTTCAGATCGGCCTTCGTTGAAAGAAAAGTTCAATGCACTTGAGCACATTTTGACAATCAAGCCCATCCCACCGCAAGATTGGAAGTACACTGGTGGAATGAGACCAGCTTACGATACACCACCGATCTGGAGACAGCCAGCGGATAATGAGCCCGCTGACTCGAGTATGAACATGACATACACCAAGTTGTTTGAGATGACCCCCTTCCCAACCCCTCTCTCTCCACCAAATCCATCGCATGCAGTTCCTCAAGTTCCGCACCAGCATCAGCTCCCATTCCACCTCCAACAAGGTGTGCATAATATGAACCAGCGGCAATCACCTCGCGCACCACCTATGAATCTTCCTGGAAACCAGCATGGCCATGGTCCAGCGCCTCAATTCAATGGTCCTGACGAGCACCGAATGATGCCATCCCATTCCGCTCAGTCATTTGCATCTCCTCGTCCTCACAATGCCGCCCTCCCTTTCCCATCTCCCATGGGTCAACCGGCGCAATTGTTCAATCCTCAAATGATGCCTTACCAAGGTGCGCCACCTATGAATTATCGATCACTCTCTCAGAACCATCAGTTCGTCCCCCAGCAACATATGGCACCTCCAATCATGATGCAAAATCCTGCTGGTGGATTCATGACATCTCAAGGTATGGCACCTGGTGCTGGTCCTCAAATCATGTACCCTGGACAACCTGGCCCACAAGGTCACTTCATGCCTCAGGGTAATGGCCATCCACCTCCTATGCCCGGTGTGAATGGTTATCCGAGTCCAGGTCGAGGTGCACCAATGATGATGAGCCAAGGCTCGCAACAAGGTCATCAACAGCCAGCCATGTATGGTATGAACCCTGGTATGAGTCCCGGTCCTCAATATGGAAATGCAGTGCCTGTTTACGCTCAACAACCCCCTAATCAAAGTAAGTCACCATGAGCCTGTCAGTTCTATTTTAACTAACGCACTATAGTTCCTATGCGCCCTGGTTATCAAGGTGGGCCAGGACAATTCGGAACAAGTCCTCAACAACAAATGCAACAATTCTCCCACCAACAACGCAATAACCACCAGAATGGAAATTACAACAATAACAACAAGAATTTCCAACATCCTCCACCGCATCCTAACGCTCCACCAAACAACCAGGTTCCAAACGGACCACAGGCACGAGTTTCCGAGGGTGCTGTTGAGGAGACTAAATGAGATGTTCGTCTCTCTCCAAAATGATTATTATGGCGCCGATGCTACGGCATCACCCTATTACTTCGACTCGACACCTGGCCTCAATAATCCAGATTCTATGGGACTTTCAATTACTCGAGGATAATTTATACTCTTCCGCATCATCTTTTCAAGGTATTTCACGGAAGACGACTCTACTTATTTGCATCGATATTCTCTCCATGGAAAAGAGATACTCATAGGATTTCGCTTGGATCAGCAATCTGGGAAATATGCGGTTGAAGCATTCTTTTGGTTCCTAAGATGCTCTCGCCCCCCTCAGTTATGGTGGGTCTCTTTTTGCTTAAGCGTCAGCCTTTTGAGAACCTCTACGTTTTATTCTTGGTGCAGAAATCTGATACTGGTATATGCAGAACTGGCAATTATCTTGTCAAACACTTGATTTCTCTTGGTGGGATTGGACAAAATTCGCTCTGGGATGCAGCCTTGGTGAGGAAGGGAGGAAGGGAGGGGACCATACTGTTTCTGCGAGCCCCCTGGAAACGCGCAAAAGGGTTAACAGGATTTGGGACAACGCTGGATCAGAGTGGGCAAGGGGGATTGTTAATATGAGTATGGTTTTTACGCAAAAAAGAAAAGGGGATTTTGTGGATAGTGTGAGTGGGCAGTAGGCAGAGTTGCTCTCGTGCTGTGACGACATAGTTCAGACTATAAACACCCTCCCGCCTCATTCTGTGTTGATTCTTTTTCGCTTGTGATTGATTGATTTTCCACTGGTCCTGCTCTGCCTTCGCCTTTTATGACGTGCTGAAGTTTCTGCTGTCACGGTCAGGCATATCCCATTATCTCCTTGCCGAGAATTCAAGTACTGATCGTCCACTAGCCTTCATTCGAGCCGACCTGTCTCATCGTTGAAACTAACTTCCGGTCCCTTATAATTCCTGCGTGGTGTCTACTTCTCATCGCACGAGAATAAACTGCTAGCTTAGACAGTCTTCTAGTTGGACGTCCAAGTCGATATTTCTACCTGGATAGATTTTGTTATTCTTGCCATTCGTGGCATGTTGGGGGGATGATTCTTGGAAAGGTTGCCTCTCTCTCTTCCTACCTCCACTCTTGTTGGTTTATCGGATGTTCGTTTGATTCGGAAGGGAATGGTGAGTGGGATTTCGAAAGTCTTCTTGTGAGTTTATTTGTTTCATTTTGTTATTCTAAGCTTTTAGGATGATGTTTTCTTTTGAGGTGTCCTGGGAGTGATGACAGAGAACTATTATGGGGAATTGGCAGAGGATCTTTCTAGTTTCTCCTAACGTGGGTTTTTAGTGCCTGTTTTATGGTGGAAGAGTGTAGCCCAAGGCTTTCTAAAGTTCGCAGAAGACAAGGAGAAGGATGCTTGTATCAAAATCCGAATAACCAGTTTCCGAATGCACTCCCAATGAGAGAAACTTTGGGTCGAAGCGTTTATTGTGGCTAACCATAAGAGAGACCTAAAGGTTTCGTTGTTGTTTTCTACTACCCACCTGAAAGAGTGGTCTTTGCTCTCTCTTCCCTTGGCTGGCACTTGTGTTGTTGTTTATTGCTGGTTAGTGTACTTTGTTTCCGACGGTAACTGGCATATCGACAGCAAGAAGATGGGGAAGACAGAATTCCAACACTCGTGTCGCGTGTTAATTATTTGGCTAAGCATTCTAATGTTCTAGATTTGGGAGGGTGGAAGGAAAGGAAGTTGTATTCCTCTCCAGAGACCAAGCCACGGACCCAACACAAAGTCGCTGCTCTGGATGCGGTTTTTCCTTTTCTCGTTGATGGCGCGCACTGAGATTATAGATCAAGTGGGGGATTCTAGTGATGCTGTCTGGGATTCGTTCAGGAAGAAGTAAATACAAGGAAGGGGTTTTTATGTTTGAGAGGAACTCGTTAGGTGGGGTTCATTTTAGCACTCCACTCCTTGTACTCGAGAGTTCCAATCCCTGCTGGTCCGAGGGTTATTTCCTAGACAGAGTTGGAGATCATAGAGTTTTCACTGCTTGGCTCAGGGTATTGTTGCTGCGGGAGAAGAGCAATCTTCAATGTGATCTACTCTACTTGGAACAATATACTTGCAGCGGAGCATGCGATGCTGTGGAGTGGTTGCTAGTCTCGTCAAATCAACTACTCTCCCTTGATACTTCTTTCTGGTTCAGCTCCGTTGTTTTTATAACTTGCGTCTCCCTCTTCGTTACTTTTCAGCCTGGTACTCCTTTTTCTTTGTACTCGATAGTAATTCGGATTTCAACCGCAAGAAGACGTATAACCAGTGAACGGTCTCACACCCTTTCTCGGTCTCGATTGAAGTGTGCTGCTCTCCCCGGGATTTTCAAGAACTCCTCCTCTGGTTGTCAAAATCTAGCCAAAGAGCTGAACCTAACGAGCTCGGACTTTCACAATCAGTTCTTCTGGGGTCTCGGCTTCTTTTCTCTGCCTTCTTCGTGGCTTCTATTGTTTCCTATCTATAGTTTTGCTACTGGAAATTCTAAGCTGGCGTGGCGCAGTGTTTGGAAGGATCTGGGTGGCTTTGTGGTTTTTGGCTGGATCCTGGGGAAGAATAGAGGGATATAGGAGATGGAATTGGTTGAAGAGATTCTCGAGCAAGGCAGTGCTCTCGAGTTTGGCTTTCTCTGTCCTTGAATTTCGCGTCTATATCCTTTTGCAAGCAATACGAGATTAAAAGCTTCATTAACACACGTGAAGGTTCTTACTCGCCAATCACACGAACAATTCAAAAGCCGCCACGAAGACACAACTGATTGACCTTAACACTTTGAGCGAGGTCATCAGAAACCCCAGAATCTTAGTTTAGGAGAGCTCGAGTTCTCTCGGTTGCTAAATATATCGTTGGAGATGAACGCGCATATCTGTGGTAAGATTACATTCAATCGACGGTAAAAGCTACTTCAACAATAAAGGAGAGCCAAGTTAGGGCAGCTAGATGGTACAGATTCATGGAAACCGTAGTATGCGAAGTACGTGCGGTTTAATTCAAAGATGGTTTTTTACATATCTCTTACGCACACTCATTCTTTTATCCAGTGACGCAGGTCTTATGGAGTAACATCAGCCTTTAGTTGACCTGTACGGTACAGTTAATTATAGACGAACGTGCTCGAGTAAATACATCATACCTCCTTCTCCTTGATCTTTCCCGGAGGATACTTGACCCTCTTTTGCTTCATATGTGTTTTTGTTCCATGGATAAACATGTTTTTGTTCCTTGGATAAACACACTCTTCCCCTTGCTCTCTTTTCAAATTCCACACCTCGTGTCCTCAACTAGTCATACAAAATCAAAAGGAAAAAGGTTCTTGCGCACTACTCGCAATGAGCAACCAAGAACCACGCTCGATTCCTCCTAGGCAACATGCTAGGATCTAAACAGGTACAGAAGAGAACATAGCAGTTCTAAAATCAAAGAACTCGAGCTCTCGGGCTCGTTGATCATATTATTAGACTTGAACGGACATCCTTCAACAGACTTCAATCGACAATAGAAGAAATTCCGACGGCAGAAAGATTCGTTTTAGAGCTACTGAGAACTTGGGGGTGGGGGGGTTGTTAGCTGCTTCATATTATTGTTGAAGTTCGACGGTTTTCAGGAAGATCGTTTGTTTACGAATGTGTAAAGCGTTGTACTCGCGGGATCGATCCATGTCAACCGAGCAATCATGCTCTTGTGTACGACGGAAGAAATTTCTGGTGCAACTTCGTTGTTGATGATGTCGAAAGATAGATGGATGTTCTCATCTTGAAGATTCAAGTATGGGTTAGTGTGAGTAATAGAGGAGTGGGTCTCAGGTCGTAATTTGGACAGGATGAGGTTTTGGGCGTTGTTATGGATGGGAGTTTGGGGTCGAGTGAGCGGATAGTAACTGAGAGAAAAAGTTGTTGTAGAAGCCTTGCTTTTGAGCATATCTAGTATATCCACCTGTCTAAATAACGTTCTCAGAGATGGAAGTTTGCTTTCCAGTCGGCAAGAGAGTACAAATCTAGTAGATGGGTAATTCATTGGACCAGGGTCAATGGATCGAGGGAAGATCACTTCGGAATGGGTTTCAAGTCTCCGGCAAAGTTCCAAAGATGAAAGCCAAAATCCAAGCGAAATAATTTGGAAAGTGACTAACAACCCATTCTTCTATGCAGAGGATCTACCCTGCTGGTTGCGTTCCGTCTCAACGTTCCCTTCCTTCAAATGCTGACCATGTATTTGCTCATAGAGCACGTGTTGTCTTCAGCAGTTTCATGTATCCTCTCCTTCAATCTCAAGACCTCATTAGACTTTCTGCTTTAATTTGCTATCGAGGGAGTGATTGCTGTCGAAAGCTGTTGAGCAGTTTAGATCACTGTAGGCTCACCTAACTTCTTGGGATTATGGGATACGCGTGCCTACATTTTTATTACCTGAACCAGTGAAGGTTAAAAACGGTGTAAGCAGTAGCCTTGCCTACCTTACACTCACGTAAAGGGTAGAAACAAATGTACACGACGGGCATTCACTAAGCAAAAGGTCCAAGTTCAGGTCCAAGTTCTTAAAGGTGAGTTATTGTATACTTTACTCACCAGACGAAACGTGAAAAGGTGTCAATATGTGCCCTTATCAGTGAAATTCGGACGTTGAGGATAAACTTTTAACGTAATATACCGTGTTTTTAAGTCATTTAACGATATCATGGACATCGATGACCAGGAGGAGGATTTTAGTGGCAAAGGAAGTGGCATTTGAAACACCAAGTCCTCATAATGGCGCCTTTCAAACGATAGAAGATTCTCGAAGAGAAGCCCATTGGGTATAAATAGTAATCTAGAGTCGGTTCTCAAGCCGGGCGGCGGAAGTAAGCAATTTCCCAGCGGCGTAAGGAGATGGCAAATAAATTAGCCAACTTCAAAGGTCTTGTAAGCTTGTTGTTTGGAATGTCATCACAAGTTCAATTGAACCCTAAATCTTCCCCTCGCTCTTCAGACGCCTGTTTGGGTCCTTGACTTTTTTCTACTGTTGAAGGATTACCTGCTGTCGAAAGCAAAGAGAATCCCAGGTACTAAAATGAACTTTCCAACTTCGCTACTCTAACCACTGTACGTGCGCCCGGCAGGATAACCTAGTTGACCGACAGTTTACTAGGGTGTCTGCTCGCTGTTCTTACACACGCTTTTCTCAGTAGGAAAAAAGTTTCGTTTTTTTTAGCTTTCGTTTGAGAGAACGAGACACAGTTAAAAGATGAAACACAGTTTTCTCAGTATAAAGAAAATGAAGAAATTCGAAAAGCACCTTTAAAATCCAACAAGTTGTGTAAAAAGGAATCTCCTAGAAATACATCTACCAATTCATCACAGCCCTCAAGACTATACAGGCAAGTAAGTGTCCCTGCTATCGCACACCCACTTAAGATATTTTACCCAATAGTCTAGAATAATTGAAATAAAATTTAAAACTTGGTTAAGATAAGCAAGATAAGCTCCTGGTACTTATTTGACTTCCTTCCAAACAATCAAATCCGGTATCCGAGAGAACCTGGAACAAGCACAGTACCAGTTCAGGTGCAAGAGTGGCGGGGACTTTTACATGCATTTCAAAGATGTACTCAATGAGTGCCCCTGAGTCACTAGTTAGAGTCCTAATGCTGTCAATTAAAACTAACAAATATGATCCAAAGAAAATTGGAAGACGCTTGCACGTGTAATGTCTGATAAAGGAACCCAGGAATGGATGAGAAGAATTGGGGGCTAAAAGGCTCACGATGAAGTACTACAAGCAACGAGATTGTTGTCCTACTCAGAATAACACCAACCGCATGGGCTTCAATTCTACCAACGTCTACTGTCGAATCCTAGATTACCCTTCCCGGGAGCTCAAGAAATACAAAATAGAAGCTCTACCAACCCATCCTTCGACTAGGTTATTATGTTCGAACGTTTCAAGCGAAATCAAATCATGAAAGCAAGAAACCATGTGACATATGACTGTGTTAAGATTGAAGGCCTAGCATGGGTTAGTTAGGTAGTATATTCGCTCTCTTCATTCATTTTCCTCATGAAACTCGTTGTGCTGAGAAACTGGGGTTCACTGCAAGAGGCTGGTCAAGGACTGGGTGATCAAATCATGAGATATCGAGAGACTGAGAATGAGCCCGTAGACACTTGCCGCGAATACGATCAAATGATACCGAAAACCAAAAACCGAAAGCTTAGGAGGTAGGAAGTATTCCTAGAAGCAAAGTTTGGCTTACTCGTGGGTTGATGGCTTACTGGTTGATTGTTAGCTTACTTGTCATTTTGGCCCCCAAAATTCGATGCCTGGCTTACTCGATGGCTTACTCCAACTCTGCTTTTGGCCTCCAATCTTGTTTACCGGCTTACTTGGTAATTTGATGGCTTACCCAACAATTGATGACTTACCTGCAGCTTTTTTTTGGCCCCCAAACGTGGTGGTTGGGTTATCCGATAATTGTCAGCTTACTAGTAACTTTGGGTCATGGCCCCCAAACTTGAAGACAAACTTGACGACTAGCTTACTTGTGGCTTACTCGTCAAGTTCGAATTGCACAAAACCCCATGGGCATGTCACTTGACATGGTCTCCAGTAATTGCATGTCCAAGGCAAGGGCAGAGTGGACCCGCACAACTGTCAATCCATATACCTCAACGCTAGAATAGAAACCCAATCCTAAAGTCTATGAAGCAGCTCCTTCATATCCCATTACTCAACTGAATAAACACTTTACAATCAACCAGTAAACTCAACACCAGCAATCACACCCACTCTCAGCCCCTCAAGAGCCCTTTCCATTTCCACAGATTCCGCCGTCGAATGCTGAACCTCAACGTCTACCCACCTCGGATTCGTCGCGGGCTTCTCCATAATCGGAAGTGGCGTCCCCTTGGTATAATTGGCAGAGTGATCCCAAAATGAATAAGTCACACACCCTCCCTCATCGCAAACCTCCCACTGGTCCTTCTCACTCCTTTTATGATCCTTGATATCAACCGGAAAATCACCCTCTTCGCTCCAGCCCCCATGAAAGAAGGGAGGACACCACCAAGTATATTGCGTGGCATTATGCTCCCGATCCTTTCTTCTCATCTTCGCACGCCATACCCCATTTAGTTGCTCTGGGATATCGGTCGGCCAGACTCGGCCCTCGTATGGGTTTCCCAATCCATCCCAAGGCTTCCCCGTCGTCCCGTTGTTCTCTTTGGCCCATTCGTATCGGCGGAATTCTCTATCGGACTCGGGGTTTGGTGTGCAGATTCCGTCCGAGCAGCAGTGGGCGGCGAGGATCGCGCCGTAAGAGGAACATGATGTATATGATTTTGGAACCTGACCAAAGGTATGGATGTATTGCCATGTTATGTTGCGGGCGGAGCAGGCGTCGGTGCGTAGGTAGGTGTTGTGTGAGAGGTCGTTGCCCATGATCGATCTTTGTGGGACCTGGGAGTTGGGGGTGATTTGAACGAGGGCTTTGTGGAAGACTCGGTGGGTCGATGTCTCGAGTGCTCTTCTAACCTTTCATTTGAGGAGGATTGATGATTCGAACGAAAGTTGTTGTTGAAAAGTTCGACAGGATGATTGAATTCTCTCGTGGGAATTGAGAGGAAGGGCGTTGATCCGAGAGAGGGTGTTATTTGAGGACTGGAGCGGACGATGTCTCAAGTCGGATGCCGAGTCCAGGGTGTTCTGATAAAGAGCGCTCAACCGAAGCTAATTGAGTAGTGATACCAAAACGAATGGTGGTAGGTAGCGTGGGTGTTGAGTCTAAGTGATGTTGTGTTGGAGTTATGATAGGCTTGTAGAAAAGCTGGATGCAGGTGGCTGTTGTGAAGTATAATCAAGGAAAGCACGATTGTGTGCCATGTTGCTGTGTTAGGAAAGAGCCATGAACAGTGCTGAACTTCTTCAACAGCGGTAAGGGCAGGGGGAAAGAAAGACGGAATGAATTGTGAAAAACGGAAGGAACAAGGGAAATAATGAAAACAATACACTGTTAGGAATGGTCCAACCCGAATTTGGCAGGAGATAACGTTTTTCTTGGACACCACAAAAGTACATACCATTTTAGAATATATCCCTGGCAGTTGAAGTATTCCAGAGAACATGCCCTGATAGCAAACAATGACCTGGGAGTGCTTCATCTACCATCGACATATCGGCGCCTATCCCCCATACTCCATGCATTCGAGCAATTGTTTTCAACCATTGTGATCCTCCAGGTACTTCCACTTATTTTGACAATTCATCGTTCCAAGCCCCTTAATCTATTCCTTCTTTGGGACCAGATTCCTCAAAGAGAGATCATAAACAATATCCTCAATCTTCTTGACATTGTACTTGATGCTATCGCTGCGTCGTCGCAAAGAATCGTTCTTCAAATTCAAGATCTGGAAGCCAGCATGGAGGTCCTTGACAAACTGACTGATTTGCAATGGTCGTTGGTAGTCGCCCAAAGTAACAGAATTGATGGCCAATCTTGCGAGCTCTTCGATAAGCGTGATAAGGGACTGCAGGTATTCTTCAATGGTGACATGGAATGAATCACGATCTTTGAGGTTCACAGGAACTGCAACATTGTTAGAGTTCAGTTTGCATATTTGTTGTTCAAAGAGAGGTAATTTACCGTTGAGGATTTGGCCGACCTCTTCAATTGTCAGAAGCTTTCCTTGTTCAGCAGCCTTGCCATTCATGGCCATGCCTCCAAGCCATCCACAGAGGAGGATGGAAAAGACAACATTCTGTACTTCGCGCGTCCAGAGACCATTGTATCTATGCACTTAGCCGTGAGTTAAATATCTTGAAAGATGGGTGACCTACTTGTAGTAAGGGATATCAGAAGCTATCGCGGCAAGCTTGGCGATGCTGTCAAGCTCTTCCTTGATGGCATTCTCCGCAGCGACGATTACAGGTTGAACTTGAGAGTGTCAGTCAGTCGTAATGTTGCATCTAAATTGTATTTTCCAAAGAGCTTCATACGATGTGCAGCTGATGTAGAATGGGCCCTGGAGAGGACCGATTGAGCCTGTCGACCTTGTCGCTCAAGCGTTGTAAGGATGGCTCGAATCTGATCACGCGTTTCGGCATCATCATCGATCTTCTTCTGGAGGTCCTCGAAGATCTTGGGATCAACCATTCCTGCTATGCTGGAGTCGGTCATTTTGATGTTGAGCTTGTGAAGTTGATGAGGTTCACTGTCGCGCGGGGATGTTGGTCTGTCTGTTCACGTTTGACACGCCCACGCGCGATTTTGAATTGAAGAAATGTGAAAATTTCGCTACTAGTTTAAAAACGCTACTAGTATCAATTCACGATCATCCAAAGAGTAATTTGTGCTTCTGCTCTCTCTTGGATAGAACCATTGATTGATGCTATTCTCGACGCTCTCTGCTTCACCTTGGGATGCCTTTTTCGTTGACAGCCCCGTCCCCGTGCCTGCTGCGAACGAGTCTATCCTCACAATGAGCTGGCAGCGACATCAAATGAAGGCAATTGAGGCATCAATCTGTCCCGTGAACGGCCGCCGATTGAATACCGTCTATGTAGCTATCGTGATATATCTATTCTCCGTAGGCTGGATATGCCCACCCAACCATCTCGAGATCGTGATGCCCGCCCAACAAGCCTAACCTAACTATTGCCATCCAAATCCAACACCATTAGACGGGAGTCAGGGTTAGGGCAAGTAGTTAGAGTTAGATATACACCACGCCGTCCTGCTCACCTCCACACAAACGCCCGGGAACACTCCCCATCCCTTTTCCACAAGCCTCTTCTTCACAACCCTGGCAAGGCCAAAGGTCTGCAATGAAAAACGTCGTGTCGCGTCACTCGGAGGCAGTGTAATACCGAGAACACAGTAGGAAGAAACACAGGCAAGCCTGGCGGTCTCCCCCTGAGGGACAAAAATAAGTATAATCTTTGTGTTGCCCGTAGGCAACTTTCAGAGATTAAACTGAAAAGAACAGATACTACACTTGATCTAAGCCAATAGGCAAAGAGAGCTAAAGAGAAAAGAAAAAAGGATTTCGGTGGGAGAGAGGCCAGATACTTATACCCCGAGAGAATTCTGACTCGCACGGACCTGCGCTACTAGGCGAGCGATGGAAAGAGCAAACTGGGCAGAGCACGTGGTCTAGAGTTTGGTCAAGAGTCACGTGCTGGATTCACCGTCACCGTCAGTCCCGACTCCCGACACCCGACCTGGAGACTCTGAATTAATGTTGACAACCGATTTTCACCAGATCATCAGCGATTTGAGCTGTTTCCCAGCTGGTGCCAGCAGTCGCGAGCCATCTTGCTCAACCTTGGAACTTTGCGCTAGAGATGCCACGACTCACAGTCAAAACTGCCCTGCAATCCCAATATACAGTATTAAGGTACTCGAGTAATGAATGGAGCTTGGATCATCTGCCTCAAATGAAGGCAAAATGGAAAGAAAATGTCACTATTAACGCTCCTGCAGTCTTGGATGTGGATTGCTGAATTGCTCTTCTGTTCTCATGTTCTCATCTCTGATCATGAACGCCGGATCCGTCAACAACGTTGCCCGGAGAGCTTGAGAGTTCATTCCCGTTTGCAACATACTGACGAGTTGATTAAAAACATAAATTTCAATTCATTGGTGCTTGTATTTCCCATGTGAAAACAGCCAAGTCAAGTCTTGTGACGTTGTCCCAAAATTGGAAACCTGAGGTACTCCCGTCGAGCATCTGGGTGGTGGGAGCCTCGGCATTCACATGCGCCGCAACGAGACCTGAAGCCCTCCGGGATAGTTCTGTCTGTTCCAACACCTATTATTTAGTCAATCCCAAGTCCTAGATCGCTATTCATCGTCTTCTCTCCTCTGCTGTGCAAACTGTAAACCCGCCTCCCAACAATTCATCCCTCCCAAGCAAAGAAACCATACACTCGACTTCACAATGTCTCTCAAGAACGGTCCGAATCCCTTCTCCGACGTTTGCACTTCACCACTGATATCCCACACAGATGCATTCCCCTCTTCCGAGGCATTCGATGCCATAAATGCTGCCCTTTCCGCCTCCGAGGCAGAGCGCGCCGATGCCATCAAGCAAGGCAATGCCGTGTTCGCTTTCACATTAAAGAACAAGGCCGGAGAGACGGAGAGCTGGCATATTGATCTCAAGGAGAAGGGAGTAGCTGGAAAGGGTCTTGGAACCAAGCCTACAGGTAAGCTGCGCGGTCCAATATCAATTACTCAACATTTCCGCCCTACAACCCGATCTCCCTGTCCATCTTGCTGGAATGGACAGCTAACAAACCCTTTCTCTAGTTACCATCTCCATCTCGGACGAGGACTTTGGAAAATTGGTCACAGGAAAGGCGAATGCACAAAGATTGTTCATGTCCGGAAAGCTCAAGGCCAAGGGAGATGTGATGAAGGCCACCAAGATGGAGCCCATCTTGAAGAAGGCACAACCCTCCAAGGCAAAACTATAGTCGATCAATGAACATTGTACAACATGATGGTTTTAGATTCACACTTGGCGAATGCGAATGGGGAACATACAGTCCGTATCCATTTGGATATCTGGGTAGCTTGGTCCATGGGAAATCGCAAGGTTGATTCACATGCCTAGATTCTGCCTGTGTAATAACGAAAGCAATACTATTTATTTATTCTCATATCTTCCAGAAAGTGCATATAACGCAGCACCTAAAAAAGTCCTCTACTTGGTTGCCTGTTTGCTGTTTGGCTGACACCTACACTATACCTACTTCCACCAGCTCGACAAGTGCCCGTACTCCAAGTCAATAATAATTCGGGATAATACTAGACGAGATTCCGCCCCTCGGGTTAGGGTCAGGGTTAGGGCTAGTAGAGACTTCTTCACCCACGAAATGTGAAATTACCATAATTTAAAAAATAGGCATTCACTTGGTGAGAGTTCCAAAAAGTTCCAGCCTCATCGCCTATCACGTGAGCGCCGCGGAGGTTTTCGCTTTTTAGTCAAGGATCCTGTTGACTTTCCTCAGCCTCCTAAACTCCTGTCCATCAACGCGACATACGTGCCAACCAAATCGCGACCCTCTCACACCGTGGACAACTAGAGATGCACAACGACTAATACACATTAGGCGTCTGCATCGCACAACATCGCTGCGCCAACTAGGCGCCCTTCGCACCGTCGAGTCCTTTCTCGTCGCTCTCGCAACATCACGACGAGTCGTGCATCTCGACACCTTCAACTTTGCGCCGACGCGCCCACCCTTTGACCACCGATCGATACATACTCAGTCACGGCTTAGGATAAGCAAACAATCACCGTCATGAGTAGTGAGCCTGATCCTCCACAGCGCGCGAACGCGGCGCAAATGGCTTCGAGAAAAGTCAAATCAACCCCAGTCAGACGAGGACCACGACGTCCAGCACTCCCATCGACTCCTACCACGTTACAAATTTCGCTGGAGAATAACTCTGTCCCCCAATGGGCGGATTCATCTCAAACCGGGCCAGCACCAACATTCGGTGGACCAGGCGGCGGAAGTAATGGTGGTGGGCTCTTTGGAGGGGCAATTACAGGTTCATCAACATTCAATTTCGATGCGCCTCAAGGCATGAAGATGACGGCGTACACCAACGACAATCCGGATGCCCCCAAATCCGCAAAGTTCCTAAACTCCAGAGCCGCCCAAAGAATTTATGGCCCTACTGGTGCACCCCCCCCTCCTTCGAATGCTGCTCCAAGTGCATACGGTGCTTTTTCGAGTACTTCTTCAGGTCGAGATACAGGGCGTATCGAAGACACCAGGAGCCCTAAGAGACAATTTGGAATGCCGGCCGCCGACACGGATCCTCCATCTTCCAACATTGTGTTTGGCCAAAGTAATCCCCCGTTCAATGGTTTCGGCGGCACAACTCCTGCTAGCTCGGCTCCAAGCTTTGGTTCTACCACAACACAAAGTCAGCCCGAACTCAATATGAACTTCTCTACTGCGACAGACGCCGCTCCTAATCCATCCTCTCCATTCATTCCCATCGATCCAGCTATCCTCGGGTCAACTCCTGTGCCATTCACTCCTGGGGGAACTGCCACCTTTGGCGGGCAACACATGGATTTTTACACCCCTACACCCACTGCACCTTCCCCAGCTGCTGCTGCACCTACAGGAGTGCCTACTTTCAACTTTGAAACTATAAACTCACAAGCCAATCCCCCGAGCTCATCATTTACAAATGCGAGCCAAGCACCAGCAAGCCCAATGATCAATTTTGGTGCCGATACTAGTCCCAGTTCAAATACGTCGGCTATGAGTCTTGTAACCAGCCCTCCTGTCAATCAAACTCAAACAGGAAGCATTTTTGGCCATTTGGCTCAATTTGGCTCTCCAGCACCAAATGATTCGGCTATGAGTCTTGTGACCAGCCCTCCTGTCACTCAAGCTCAAACAGGAAATATTTTTGGCCATTTGGCTCAACCTGGCTCTCAAGCACCAAATATGTTTGGCTCAAGTCCTGCAAAGACTGCGACTGGAGGTAGTGTATTTGGTATACAAGCTCCATCGTCAACAGCAGCACCGGCACCGACCATGAATTTGTTTGGCAATACCAATCAAACACCTGCTCCAGCCACGACTACCTTCATTCCTAAGCCCGCTGAAACATCTTCGGAATCAGAAAATCCATTTGCTTTCCAGCCTACTGGAAAAGCTTCGGCATCGGCCAATCGATTTACTACTTTCAAGCCTGCTAGACAAATTTCGGCAGCACCTAGTCCTTTCGAGAGCATTAATCAGGCATCTTCGACAAACAGCTTTTCTGGCCCCAACAAACCTGCCGAAGCATCCTCGACCGACTCGTTCACTTTCAAGCCTGCTGAACAACCTTCGGCATCAGCTAATCCTTTCGAGAGCATCAATCAGGCATCTTCGACAAACAGCTTTTCTAGCCCCAACAAACCTGCCGAAGCATCCTCGACCAACTCGTTCACTTTCAAGCCTGTTGAACAACCGGCAGCAGCCAATCCTTTTGGGAGCATCAATCAGGCATCTACACCAGCATCGACAAACTCCTTCCCTAGCCCCGATAAGCCCGCGGGAGTATCCTTGGTGAAAGGCAACATATTTCAGGCTCTCAATGCTCAACCATCAGTGCGAGGTAATCCGTTTCAAAATATCAACAAACCATCTACCCCTTCGGAAGAACAAAAGGGCGAGGCGGAGAATGCACCACCAAGAACCAACTTAGGCGGTAATCGTTCCAAGACACCATCGTCACACAGCATGTTTGGCAATACAAGCTCTCCAGCTCCATCTAAAAAAGAGCCTTTGAGTTCCCTTAACCAGCCTATTGCTCAACCAACACCAAATGCCAAGGAGGCACCTGCCGCTATGCTCAGCACTACTCTGATACCAGACAGAGGACCATTCGGAAAACCTACCGGCCGACACGCACTTGTAAGTTTCTATAAAGTCATCTCCTTTATTTCACTCGACAACTTTTACATTCTTTAAATTCCCTGTATACTATCATTTTTCACCTGCTGACAATTATTTTTAGAGGAAAAGAGTGGCTACTGCTTCGATGCAGCAGCCCGCACGAAAGGCCCCCGATCCTCAAGTCGATGAACTCCTGAGAGCGGAGGAAAATTCGGGAGGTATGAACAAAGGTGCAGGCGCGCCACGAGAACCTCAAGTCCCAGGCCTCAATACACAGGTCGCCCTGGATACGTATCGCCCTACGGAAGTCAATCCGAGTGATCACCCCAGAATGTTCCCAGGAATGAATTACGCTTCTAAATATCCCATCGACAAGATGCAACATCTCGTTCCAGAGCACTTTACATCGGAGCAAGAAATCGAATATTACACTGGATTCCGGATGATACAATTAAATAGAGCTTTGGCCCGCACTTTTTCAAGAACCAAGCCCACCGACAACATCTTTCCTTCCATGCGTTACTATAACACCCTGAGAGAGGAGATTCTCACCCGAACCAGTGCAGACATTATTCAAGCTGCTACCGGCCCAAAGCGTAAAGCTCAGAACGAGATTCTTCAAGAAAATGGGCGCGACAGCAAGCGAGTCAAGCCAGCACAGGCTTCTGATGCTCCTTCTGATGCTCCTGCCCTTTTCCAAAGCCAGCCACAAGATCAACCTACCGCCACCGGAGCGCAGCCTCAACCCGCAATCAACGGCAACTCTTCCCAGGCTCCCTCGTTTTATCCTGCACCCTCTGTATCACGCCCTGCTTCTCCATCTAAGAACAAGCGAAAGGGTGAAGAGCTCACAAAGGATGACTACGAAAGTAGCCAAGATTTAAGACCATTGAAACAAATCAGACTGCAGGTTTCCAATGGAGAAGCAAGTCCAGCTTCGGATACGTTCCGATTATTCCAACAGCTTGTGGATGGCCGCAAGAGCCCGAGAAAAGTACTTCCCGAGAAAGGCACACCCTCGTCTGCTCCAACGTCGGATGATGATAAACCACGTAACAATCCATTTGCACAGCTAGCAGCTGCCCAATCCCAAGCGCAATCCACCAACAATGCTGCAACCTTTAATCCATCTGGTGGCATTTTTAGTCCAACTAAGGCTTCGCAGGCTCCTGCTACTACCGCATCTGTTCAAAAGTCTGACGCGATCAAACCTCCCATTTTTGCCGGTGCTCCTGGTGCTCCACAATCTAACGGTATCAAGCCTCCAACCTTTAATGCCACTCCTGTCGACTTCATGAGCGCATTCAAAAAGAGCAATGACGATTATGAAAAACAGTTGATGGAGAAGGCCAAGGACGAAGACTATGACTCAGACGACGACGAGGCGGAGTGGGAGGCCAACTACTGGAAGAAGCGCGAGGCAACCAAGAAGAAGATTGAAGAAGATGGCAAGGCCATTAAGGTACCCACGTTTGGCCAGCCAAAGGTTCAGGAAGAAATCAGTGTGCCCAAACTTGGCCAGTCCAAGAAGCCAGAAACGCGAACCTTCTTCGGACAAGCAAGCGCACCAAAAAACTCGGGAACCAGTGTGTTCAGCTCTGCGAATGTTTCTCGGTCGTCTACACCTGGTGCTAAGTCTATCTTTGATGGCCCTGCACCTCCCAAGCCAGCAGGAAATAACATCTTCGGTCACCTTTCTGATTCTGGTGGAAGTGCAAAAGCTAACGACGCTGATGAAGATAGCGATGCCGAGCCGGAGGATGAGAGCGATTCTGAGAACAGAGACCCATCCTACAAATACAAGCCAGGCGAGGAAATCAAGAGTGGTCCGGGTACACCTGTCACACCAGTAGAGGAGACCGGGGCTGGCATTGCCTCTACTATGAAGCCAACAAATACTTTTGATTTTGGAGCACCAAAGGGCGGTCTCTTTGCAGCAGCAGCTCCTAGTTCACCAACTCCAGCTCCTAGCTCCGGCACCAGCACTCCCGTCCGAAGTCTTTTTGATCGAATCACGAGAGACAGCAACGGAAATCCTATCAGAGTAATTCCCCCACCCTCTACGGAGGAGAAGGAAAACACTCGGCCAAGTCTTTTTGATCGAATCACGAGAGACAGCAACGGAAATCCTATCAGAGTAATTCCCCCACCCTCTACGGAGGAGAAGGGAAACACTCAGCCACCTGCAGATGCAACCAAGAACCTATTTTCATCTCTCAACAACTCCTTTGGATCAATTGGTGATCAGACTTGGAAGTCAGATGGCCCAATCCGTTTTGGAGCATCCACCCCTACAACCGACGGCACTGGCCAGGTCCCTGCATTCAACGTACAAGCAGCCACACCAGAACCCGCACATCACAGCCTATTTGGCAATACCAGGCCAGCATTTGGCAATGTCTCGCCTATATCTGGAGGTTTGAGCACGGCAAGGCCTGCTGGCGTTGGATTTAGTTTCGGTGCGCCAAGTGCCGGCTCCTCATTGTTGCCTTCTGCTGTAGGGTCTACAAACACTTCTCGAGCCACTACTCCCGGAGGAACAACAGATGGTGACAGTGCTGTTGAGGTGGATCCATATGGACAACACCACGAACAAATCAACTTGACTGCTGGTGGGCCCGGTGAGGAAGATGAGGAGGTTGTGCATGAAGTTCGTGCAAAGGCATTCATCTATAAAGAGGGTGCTTTTCGGGTCAAGGGAGTCGGTCCTATGAGAGTCCTCCAACACAAAGACACCAAGGCAACCAGAATGATTCTTCGTGCTGATCCAAACGGAAACATCGTTCTCAACAAAGCTTTGATTAGTCAAGTCTATGAGGCGAAGGAAAAGACTGTCAAATTCACGGCAGCAACTGATGGTGGAAATGGGTTCGAAACTTGGCTTTTGCAAGTCAAGACAGTCGAGTTGGCTGAGACCTTGGCGTGGGTTTTCGAATCCAACAAGCCTTCTTCTTAATCAAATAGTGAATGCAAGGGGAGAAACTGCACCTTCTTCTCTTTGCGATCCTGAATACGTTCTGGATCTCATCAAAAAACGGTGCAATCGTGCGTTATATTGTTGGAGTACAAAAATGGATGGAGCGATAATTGTGGGAGGAACCCGCACTCGGAGGAAAAGTAAGATGCCGGATTTTTTCTGTGGGAAATCTGAGGCATCTTCGTATTTCTGTTTTTTTTTCCCTCTCTCGCACGCACATCAGGGGAATGGCATAATATTGGCGTCTGCATAGCGTTTGTTTCTCTACCTCATTCACATTAGACGTCGCATAGACGCGTAGCTTTTTCTTGCTACATCCCAGCACATTTTGTAATTAGTTAGCGGTAGTAGCGTGGTGTTTTTTGGACGCAAATTCCTCCCTCTCGAATCTCGCAACTGCGGGCTTGGAGCCTTCCCTGTCTTCTGGAAGGCCCTCGCTTGTGGTCTGGCTCAAGCAAGGAATTTTGTGGTCTTGGACGGATTCTCCCTTCTCGAATCTCGCAGCTGCGGGCTTGGAGCCTTCCCTGTCTTCTGGGAGGCCCTTGCTTGTGGTCTGGCTCAAGCTGGGAATCGCGTCAGGTATTGTTTGGATTGGTTCCCCTTCTCGAATTGCGCAACTGCTACTGGTGGCGTACTTGGTACGATCCAGGTGTGTGGTATGGACAAGCAGGAATCATATCGCGGATAGTACCTTTGGAAACACATGTAGATTAGTTTTTTGTTTCTGAAATTGATCAATTATATAATCTTGTGATGCCTGTGTGAAACTTGTTCATGCAAATGTGAAGTGATTGTGGGTGTGATTTACAAGGAACTCCAACTGAGGAGAACTGTGCCCACATTGTGTTTGCAGTTAATATTCTGAGCACTTCCTATCTTTTTGAGTAGATTACAACGATTCTGGACTCAAACGATTCATTGTACTGGCAGGGGAGGCGGGGTGCGTTCTCGACAAGTAGAAACCACTCCTAGGCCTTCTATGAATCTTTTCTGATCTTATAAGTTCATACAAGTAAAGGAACTGATTATCTCTCGATCTTGAAAACCTCGCATTTATGAAGAGTAAAAGGGGGGTTGGTTACGTGGTGGGGTTAAGCCCCCCTAGAGTACCTAAATCCGTGAAACCGATCAACGTCAACCTAAAGGTGCTGCTGCTCGTGGGTATTTCCCAAAAAGGAGGTGAGGCTGGCTCATGAGTGAGATTTGGTATGTAATGGTGGTGGGTTTTGTTACCTCCGGTCATGTATGTTGGGTGGTCTTGATACTGGTGGAGGATGTTGATTCGTTGGTCACTTGGATTGACGGTTAATACCTGGGTATAAGTAGACCACGATCAAGTAAAGAGAGGTCGACAGCCTTGAAATTCGAAAACATTATCATACTTCTAACCTACTCCAGCAAGCCAAGACATCAACCTGAAAAGGGCAACCCCACGAATCGTCTTCGTCACGAATGGAAACAACGGACTAGGTTACGAGGCCGTAAAAGCACTCTTCAAATCCGAAAGACCATACAACATCCTCGTCGGCTCACGATCCGTTGGAAAAGGTATACTTGCAATCAAAACTCTTAAAAAGGAAATCCCAGGTTCAAAAAGTGCCCTTGAATTAACACAACTTGACCTCACAAGCAACGACGCAATCGAGAAAGCTTTCGAATAAATAAAATATAAATACGGAATTTATGGCGATTCTTGTTAAAAACGCTGGTAAACGACTTCCCATTGGAGAGTTGACGAGCTAACCGCCAAACAGGAGCATCCTTCGACCCCCTCTCGAGCCCCTCTTCCTAGCCTCAAAAATCTCCCTACGAGAATGCTTCACAAAAGCCTACAACACAAACGTTTCAGGAACCAACGTTCTGACATACACTCTCATCCCTCTCCTCCTCCTCCTCTCCACCGACCCCCGACTCATTTTCGTAGCGGCCTCAACCGTAAGCAACTTTCCGGACTCCCATTCTTGTTCACTGTCTCTCAACTCCTGACTCAACAGATGCTATTTATTTCCAGTATTACCCTACTTCCTCTCAACCCGCGGGCTGGCCGAAGAAAATCGACTTTGAAACGATGGGGTATCGGTGTAGTTAGACGGCTTTGAATATGTCAATGCTGGTTTGGAATCACAAACTCTCCGGAGATGGTGTAAAGGTGTGGGCTTGTGGACCGGGAATGTTGGTTACTGATATGGGTTGTATGGGGAAGGAGTTTTGTGAGGGTATGGCTGTTCGCCCGCCAGTGTTGGGGGCGCATTTTTGCGGGATGTGATGGAGGGGAGGTATGATGACGTGGGGAGATTAATTAAGAAGGATGGGTATTCGGCGTGTTGGGGAGGGAGGTAAGCTTGATAGCACGAGGTGGCAATGTTTGGTGCTGGAAAAGCACGAGGCTCAGGTTTCGAGTGCTTGAATTGGTTGAGTTGACTGGCGTTCATTATATAACCCAAGTTTCCTTGTCTTCGTGACGCTATAGATGTTTTGACTAAAACAGCAGTCTGTTATTTGATGGTTTCCACTTGGCATAAATTAATGGCAAGTGCCAAGCGACGCGCTTTACGTTTCTCCTACTCTTTGTTAGTACCTGGGTAAGGCGAAAAGAACTAGAGAACTCACTTAAGCGTATGCTACTTCTAGCAAGTTTCTAAAGAGGCGACAGTCGATGGTTTTCGAGGTGGTGTTTTAGTGTTAAGCGATATTTGGGAATGTAAACATAAAATAGCGCACTTGAGTATTTCTAGTTCGAGGGAAAACAGGTTTAATTACAAACATGCTATTAAGCCCATGGAATCTCGTATTACTTGTGAGTGGTGAGAACGTAATTTTAGGAGGTTTGTAGAATAACCGGAGGAGAAGGCTGAGAAGAAGCAGAAACTCCAATTATAAATCCTCCAAACTTCCTTGGAATAACAGAGAGTATTGGCCAATAAAATTCTGGGATAATGGAAACTCATTGTCTCAACTAGCTAGGAAAATTGAATTCATTCTCCAAGAAGATCTGGGAGAATGAAGCTTGGTTATCCCATTTGTCTCGAGCAATTGAAAGTTTCTCCCCAAAGGGAATCGGAGAATGGAGTCTAGAGTATTTCGTGCAATGTTTATTGAAGCGGGTGTTGACGAAACAATGATTGAATCTCTCGAGGAAAGAGTTGATATCAACAAGTGATTTTGATTTCTCCTAAATTTCCAGAGTCTAGAGAATTGTCCTTTTCCACCTGGAAACTATCAGAGAGACATTTTATCTAAAAGTGAGATCATATGCACGAAAAGACAAGGGGAAGGAAAATTTAAAATCTAGCATGCGGTTGTCATTATTGCCGACTCGAAGTCGATGTATAAATCAAGCTCTGAGAGAAGCAGACCTGCTATCTCGCTTTTCTAACAACCAAGAGTCCAAGACTATACAACCAATACTTAAACCTGCGCTTTATCCAGAGCATCGTTGGCAATTGTCGTTTTCAATACAAGTAAATTGCAATACAGCCCAGAAACGAAGAAAAGACCTCTTGTAACCTAACTCGTAAACAGCAAAAGAGTATCAAGCCATAGTACTTATACCACAAGAGTAATTTTCTCTTAAAGGAAGATCAAGAATATTTAAAAAAAAAAACAGGGTCTTCAATCCAAAACTCAGCCCTACTCGTACATCCCTCCTTACGTCAAACTTCCATCGCATAAACATCCCCTTTCGCGTACCTCTCCAAACACCGTCGCTCGCTAATAAGCTTACCCATTACATCTGACTCCATCCTCGTAACCTTCGTCTACTTGCTCAGTAATCCCAAACAACTCACAAATTCTCCTCGCCTTCCAAAAGAACACAGTCATGGTTTTATATCACCAGCTATTAGCAGCATAGCAGAACCCGAATCTTGAAGCTCTTCGTATGCAAGGCATTGAAACAGCAGCCGCGTCGAAACTCCGCGGTTATACTTCGTCTCTGGCGAAAGAAACGTTAAATAAGGGGGGTCGGTCACTTTATAGAATTTGCAGGGGCTTTTTGGGGTGCTGTAAGTAGCATGAAGCATCGGAAATGTGAAGTAGGAGGGAATTGCCCCGCCCCTATTTAGATACCGCCTAGGACGAAGGTAGAAAAATGTGATAAAAGACGAAATACAGCCTTACGGAGGGTACAGACACACATCCCCCTAACTAATCCGACACCCTTCCTCTCCCTCTCCCTCAGTCTATGACAAAACCCTCTATCCCCCAAAAATAAAATCTCGTTTCAGTTTCAAGGAGGTGGGGGGTATGTGCGTAAGTACTAGAAGTAGTACTTCGAAGGGGCGACTGAAAAGGGTTAAAGCGCCAGCCAGCCAGCCCCCTGAAATTTTTTCTTTTCTTTTGGCGGACCCCTTGTTACAGATGGGATTCTGCGATGTCCTCCGTATGTACCTCCGTATTATATTTTTGGGAAAGGAGGAGGCGATGCTTAGGAGAGAGCATAATACTTCGTCCCAGGCATAACAATTACTACAGATTTTGTGGGCTACCAGGGTTTTTGGCCGATTTTCATGGGGGTTCCTTTCGCTTCTACTGTAATTGTTATGCCTAAGACGAAGTATGATAAGAAGAGTCTAATAATTTTTAATTTTATTTTTGAAAAAAAAACTTACCTTTTTCCTTTTCCCTAAAACAGCAACAAATCCAAATCCAAAACCAAACTAAACCAAACCAAACCAAACCATCGCAAAAAGCCAAACATACTTCTAAACTTGGCTGTAAGTAATATATTAGATTATTGTCCGAGATAACGAGCAACAGCGCCTCCCCTCGACTCGGAAGTTTAGATCGTTAGATCGTAAACCCATTCCGTCGATGCGTACCTGGAGGTTAGAGAGAGGGGGGTTAAAGTTAAGAATATAATTAATTTTTTTTTAAAAAAAGGGAGCTCTGAAGAAAGCCTTTCTAACTTTCAAGATAAGATTCTTCGTAATCTCCACCTATTAAGATAAATTTAGATGGAAAATAGAGAAGTAATTAATATACTTGCGCTTTTAGAGAGTTTTGTTAGCGTTGTAGTTAGATATTAGATTTAAAGTAGAAGCTGGTATCTCTTAAATTAGTAGGTTCTCTCTCTCTCTCTAAGAGATTGCTTCTGGAAAGCATAGAGCGAGCGCCGAAGAATAGAGGTAGACGTGGAGTAGCTAGGTAGGCTCGCTCTGAGACTTAGACATAGTCTAGATTAAACATTAGTCTAAACTTTCTACTTATATCGTAGTACCCGTAGTATTCGGAAAAATTAACGCTATTGCTAAATGCACGTACATACATATGTACTTGCAGCACCGAGTACATATCCTCGAGTCAATAGCAAATACAATACATGTACGATAAACGCGCCGGAAAGAAAAGAAGAAGAAGAGCATAGTACAACAAATGAATTGTCGAGTAGCAGGCGCTGGAAGCGCGGGGCAGTTTCTTGACGGCGCTTCAATTGGTCTCCAGGATCCCACGACATGATGCGTCAAGGCAGGCTGGCTGGCTGGCTGGCTAAAATGGAGGGAAAGGGTGATGTGCATACTGTTTTTAGGGGGTGCATTTGGTGAGTGGTTCCTGTGGTCCAGAAATTTCGGCGATGGTGGCGGCGTGCGTGCATGCACAGGTTGTCAGGCAGGGCCTTGCATGCATGCAAGCGCCTGGAAGATAGTGAGTGATGTATGTTTCTTGAGGCTTACTTTGTACTTTTTTTATTATACTTCTAGATAAAAACTTTATAAAGGCATTATGAAGGCGTTGTTGAAAAGGACTTGATCGGAGTTTTGGGTGTGGTGGGTTCTCCTCTGATGAACGACTGAAGCAACTTGAGACGTCAGGTTGGTGGGGGATTCGGGATGATGTGTTTAGGGCATGAAGATGGATACGGACTATGGTTTGCATTGCATGATTGGGGGTGATTGGATGAGCGTGGAGCAGCGGTGCGGTACTTGGGCCAGGATCAGAATGACTATTTCCGGGTACGATTATTTGGTACGGAAGACGCATAAAAGTGAGGCGTGCACAACAACGCCTCCACGCCCACACTATGCCTAATTAGTACTAGATTCCGTCCGACCCGGGCTAAAGTCCCGCCGGCCTACGCCGGTATTTAACCGCTCCCACTCCTACCACCACCCCACCACCCTACTTTATAACTTTTTTATACCCTTAAGGCTCTACCACGTGACGTCGCCTACTACTAGGGTCTCCTTTTTAACCTTCCTTTACTCTTTAGTATAAGTTTCGCTAATCGGAATATATTATTTCCCTTTCTTAATAACGTTTATTCGCTAAAAGATCTATATACTATGAAAGATAGCTCTCACGTGAGCTGGCATATGTTATGTCAGGGTTAGGGCGATGATTAAGCGCCCCTTAGAGGAGTAGGTCGAGGCTAGCTAAAATAGGAATAGATTCGTTCGCTAGCCGCACTTATGCATGCCTCACTTTTATGCGTCTTCCGTACCAAATAATCGTACCCCTATTTCCACAGGGCAACACTGTTCACTCTGCAGTTCAAGAACTCCTTGATTGGTCGCGCATGAGGATTTGTCGACCGAGCCAAGCCACACGCGACACTCGGTTGAAGAAGCAGCTGAGGTGTAGGGAGAGGGTCTGTTTACGAGTAGACATGAATAGAAGTCGATTCCATGTTGTGTTGAGGCGAGAAATACTCCGTAGATACGATACTATACACGGCAGCTTCCAGCAACACAACACCACCACTGTCGACAAGGCCTTTTTGATAGCCAACATGCCTCTGAATTCTTGCCCAGTACACATGGCTTGGGGGACCACGGCGTGTAAATGCATGCTGCAAGGCGATAACGTGGAATGGAATGTGAATCGCGGGTAGACCACTGGCAATTTCCCAGCAGTCAGGAAAGGAAAGCTGGCTGAACTGATGACCTGATCGGGCTGCTTGGAAATGCACTGCACTTTTTTAAGCCTCTAATCAAGCATGTCCATCGTTTACTGGCTGGTACGTAGGGGTAGGTGTGACGGACAACTATACAAGAGTAAGCACTTAATTCTCTCTTTAACCAGAAGTCACCTCGATGAGGAGCTTCCCCTTCCCAAGCTTGTTACAGGCTGGAGGAGGCTTCTCTGATCACCCCTCGTGCAACCCGCTCAGGCCAATTGATGGCCTGCTAAACGGCCTCTCCTTCACCCTCGAGCCCCTGAAATGGCGGCAAAGTGTTAACATTCGCCATTCCCTGGCACAGCACAGCACAGCACAGCACAGCACCGTTTCTCGTAAACCCTATGCCTCGACTCGAACCTGTGCCTGTAAATCATACTGTAACAGACGCAACTCCCAGTCCTAGTTACTCACCCCCCCAAATAGAATGTAAAAGTGGGTCAGCTGGCAAGGGCAGCTTTGCCACTGATGTTAGTGTAAGATTAAAGCGCCGAGCCAATAAGAAGAGTTGAAGTTAAAAAATAGATGGATAGAGAAGCATCTATTGGCTAAACCCCCTAACATTTACTAAGACTTTACACTGCCCCCCCTAGTTCTCCACTGACCCACTTTTACCTTTTATTTAGGGGGGAGAAGAGGCCCACCCGTACCGCACTCGCAGCGGTCCTTGCCCTATGTAGCCTAGCTTCCTACCCATCGTCGCTGCCCAGTGCCCACTCGAGCCACTGCCCAGCTTCGACTGCTTAAACTGGAACCCCAAGCCATTTCCGCCTTCTGACTGGCCGCCGACTTCCACAAGTGCCAATCCTTCCGCACCAACCAACCATCCAGCCAATGCACCACTGCACCCTCACTCTCACTTCCACTCTCAGTCTCTCCCTCTTCTTCTTCTCCTTCCTCACTGCTCCCCCAAAGCACACCGCTTCCTTTCCTCTCGTTGTCGTCGTCGTCGTCCTTGCCCTCGCTTTCTTCATCCTTCATCCTCCACCCGCCGAGTGATTTCTTGTCGAGAGGTGCGCGCGTCTTGTCAGAATTGGAATTGATAGAAAGAGTCTTTTCGCCGTCGCCCTAACCTTCCGACCCCTCCCGCTACTTTTTTTCCCACAACCCTTTCCGTGGCCTGTTGCCCTTTGTTCCTCCTTCCATCGGCTCCTTTCCCTCGGAAACTCAAACTTCACCTTGGAACTGCTTACCAGCGCCAGCACCTCCTCTCCTCCTCCTCCTCCACCTCCCGCTACCTACCACCTTCACACTCGATACCGGTCGCTCCTGCTCTTTCATCATCCAACTCCAACAACCCCCGTCGCCTTCTTGTCTTTCATCATTTCGCTCTTTGTTGATTGCAGAGCATCGCGCCTTCTGTCCAATATCCAATCCAATTCAATCCGCCACAATCACTCTCCCCTCCCCCGTCCTCGCCCTCCGCTTTCAACTCGTACGATAGAAAACCCTCATCTTCTGTAATTTTCAGTCAGCGACGCGTTCTCCTTTTTCTCCCCACGGGACTCCGGGTTTTTGTCGACCACTCTTGGATTGCGAAAGCAAAAAAAGCTATTCATTACAAACTTCCAAACTTCTTCTCAAACTTCGCTGCTGCCTGCGTCAAAGGCTTGCCTCTGCTCAGCACCGAGAGCTTTTACAACTACATAATTCTTCCTGTCTTCATACAAAATTTCGATCGATTTCTACACATCGATCCTCTAATTCCTCTAATACCTTTCGATCTGCTCACCCGTTGAGCCTCGTCCCATCGACCGACTTCATTCTCTCGCCGTCGATTTCTCCATCACCTTGTCAACCCGCCTCGATCAATCCCTCCTTACCCGTACCACATCGAATTCCAGAGTATGGACGCAGGCGGTCTTGCTCAGATGTCTTACAACAACAACAACAACAACTTCCCATCCAGCAATGGGTTGGGAATGCCTGGTTCAGGCTTTGCCGCCAGACGAGCAAACGGTGCCAACCTCAAGCGTCTCTCCTTCCAACCCTCCAAACAATCCGACCCTCAGGACAATGGTGCTCCAACACCTCGCACTTCCCGGTCTCACTTGTTGGCGGGATTGAGAACGGCTCCCAAATCCGCTACATCTAGCACCTTCCCTTCCACCGCACCACCAACCCAGATGCAACACAATACCGGACTGGGCGCAAGCATGTATGCGAATGAGGAATCCTACGCCGGTCCCAAGACGAGCTTCCCACATCAGCAACAACAAAACCAAGGTTACCGTCAGATGAGCAACCATCGTCAAATGTACCCCGTGGCAGAGCAAATTCTGGCCCCCCTCGCCCCACCAGAGATTCACCTCGATGAGCAGAGTGAGCAGGAGATGGACCCCAACTTGTACGCTCAACTGGTGGCGACCAACATGTACCTCGCAGAGCAACAACAGCGACTCCAGCAACAACTGATGAGCGTCCAACATGCTGCTCAACAATTCCAAGGCATGAGCTTGGGCATGCAACAACAGCAATTTGCCACTCCTCCCATTACTCCACACAACATGTACCAACAGCAACAAGTCAAGCAAAACATGCAGCCAATCATCACTCCAGTAATGGGTGCTCAACCTGGTGTCTACTCGTACTTCAACCCGGCTACTGGTCAACAATCCTACTTCATGGACACCACCGGTCAAGCCGCACACTACGTTCAAGAACAGATGATGGCCCAACAAGCTGCTCAATACTCACCACCTCAACAGCCAGGCACACCACGACTCCAAGTTTCGCCTCCTCCACACTCCGAGACTCCTACCTTCACTCGCAGCATCAGCCCGCCAAAGAAGTCCTCCTCCCCACCACAGGATCATGCTCCATTGCCACCACCATCCGCTGGTGCGTTCCGCCGTGGACACCGCAAGGTGACCTCGATGGCCGTGGATGTTGATTCTCCCCTCGCGGACGGACCACGCTCGGCCATGCTCCCCAAGACCCAAGGTTTCCCGCAAACACCAAGTGCCGCTGGCTTTGGTCCCGGACAAGCTCGTGCGGGTGAGCACCCCATCCGACAACCTCGTGGCCCACCACCTTTGGATGAATTGATTGCGAAGCCAACCACCAAATTCGAGGGAAGCAAGAACTTTGCAACCCGCACCCGCCGAAATGCTGTTCATAACTTGGTTCGTGCGGGTATGGAACGTCGCAGAGCCCCAGGAAGCTCCGGGAGCATGTCTCCAGTTTCCGAAACCGGTGAACTCAACTATACCGTTTCATCTGACAACGATTCCGACAGCGGTCGCAGTGGAAGTGGAAGCCTCTCGGGTCGACCAAGCCTTGGCAGCTCCCGCACATCCGCCCATGGCGCAATTGGATCTGATCGCCCCTCATCCCGACAAAAGGAGCACTCGCTCGAGCGAAAATCGGTTGCCTCATTCGACAGCAATTTCACCGCCGCCAGCGTCAGCAGTGATGAGGGTCAATCCGTGGGAGGTAGCTTTGCAGCGGTGTTCAAGAACGGTGGAAAGAAGCCCGAACCAACAGAGGGTCCACGAAAGGCTGGTATGCTCGTTCTCTCCTCGGTTGAGAAACGCAAGAGCTCTCAATTCTAAGAGATGCTCGACCAAAATGGTCAACAAGGGTAGATCCCTATTGTTTGACATCCAATCATTCATTTGTTTCCGTGTTCAATTTGATATTGCATTCGACTGTGCATATTGTCCTGGCCCTTTTCTTACCAACAACCACATTTACGATGAACGAAAACTTACCGAGTCCTAATATCGAGATACAAAGTACAACATTCATTTTTCCTTCCTTCCTCCATTCACACAAACGGTGCGTCTTCTTCGAAACAGGAGATGCCTTGCAAATAACCTTGGATTGTATTCAATGGGATGTTTTTTGCCTATGCGAGCGAGAGTTTGGGGTACGCGCGCTTTTTTTCTCTTTCTGTTTTGTGTGTTGCTCTTTTCGACTTCGACAGGCGCTGAATTGCTTTGCTTGCGAGGCCGCGATATTTGGGCTAGGCGGTCTTTTCCCCCGGAAGAATCGGGTGGAATTTGAAATTGATTTTTTTCATTTTTGTTTGGTTCACATTATATGACTACTACAACCAGCCAGGATGCGAGGTACGAGAGAAATGAAATCCGGCTTCTTGGGTTTTCATTTTTTGTGGGTGTATGGGATATGGCTTGGTTCTTTTGTTTTTTACTTGAAGGAGATGTGTGTGTGTGGAAAAGAGAGCAAGGGAGGGAGCGAAGGAGAAAGAAAGATCAGATATACTTGTAGTAAAAAAACATTGTTCGTTGTGGAATAAGACGTTCTTTTTAGAGAGAGAACACTTGTGTATGTTCTTTTGTGTACCCCGTGATTTTTCTTTTCCTTGTATTGATTTAAGGAGACGAGCCGCTGTTAGGCTCAGATGGGAGATATGTAGCATGTCATGTATGGAGGCAGTAGTGGTCAGCTAAGCCAGAGTAGTAGCTCTTTGAACCCACCTTCCGTACGCCCTTTCTGCGTGATGATACAAATCAAAAGTATTCAATGGACGTCATCGACCACCTCTTGAATTGGTAAACAGGGGAGGGAGGGAAGGGAGGGGGGGTTATGTTCTTGTAGTAGGTAGGTATATACTACGAGGTATAGAGGTAGGTATATATATACGTAGAGATAGATATCTACATAGTATAGTATAGTATAGTATCTATCTACTTATTTACGCTCTTTCATTTCTTCATTTTTGAGAAAATAAAATCTTAGTTTAGAGCTTTTTTTGAGGAAAGAGTTAGATGGGTGGATTAGCGAGGAGAGAGAAGAGAGGAGAGAGGAGAGAGGAGAGAGGGGGATGGATGGATAGGTGGATGGATGGATAGGTGGATGGATTAGTAGAGAGAGAGGAGAGAGGAGAGAGGAGAGAAGAGGAGGGGGATAGATTAGCGAGGAGAGAGGAGAGAGGAGAGAGGAGAGAGGAGAGAAGAGAGGGGGATGGATGGATAGATTAGAGAGAGAGATAGTTTAGAGAGCGGGATAGATTAGAGAGAGAGAAGAGAGGGGGATAGATAATAGATAGATAGATAGATAGGTGGATAGATAGATAGAAGAGAGAGAAGAGGAGAGAGGAGAGAGGAGAGAGGGATAGATAATGGATAGATAGATAGATAGGTGGAAGAGGTAGATAGATAGATAGATAGATTAGCAAGGAGAGAGAAGAGAGAGAGAGGAGAGGGGGATAGATAGATAGATAGAAGAGAGAAGAGAGAAGAGAGAGAGAAGAGGAGGGGGATAGATTAGCGAGGAGAGAGGAGAGGGAAATAAGTAAGTTTAATTTAATTACTTACTTTTTCTCTTTTTCTTTTTTTCTTTTATAGAGAAGGAGGAAGATAGAGCGTCCTATATATACCAAAAGTCGGAAACGACGACTAAATCGTAAATCGTAAAAGTTGTATAATTAATAAATAATTATAAAAGGTATTAAATATTAAATTAAAACATATTAGAGTAAGAGATATATATATATATAATATAAAAAGACTATATAAATCGACTTTTATTACTATAACAAGTTCCTAAATTATATCTTAAAACTAGGCCTTTTTTAAACTAATTATTCTAGATTACTTAATATCGAAGTAATTAGCTCGTTTTAAAAGCTTAAATAATCTTAATTTAAGATTATTTAAGCACTTTTAGCTACTTTTCTCAATTATATACTAATTTCCTAATTAGAGTTAGCGCTATTTATTTTATAGGCTAAAAAGTATACTTACCTCGTATACTAACCCTCTTATATCACTTCTTCCTTTAAATACCTATGATAGCACGCTATTCTAGATTATTATATAATAGTACTATTCTAAATTGTCGGCATTCGTAAAACTACTAATACTCCTAAGTACTACCGATACCTCTAATACCTCTAAGGCCGAGATTACGAATAACTAATACTTATATAAGCGAAGTGCTAAAGGTATTAATGTCTAATATTCATATATAAAAGGGATTAAGATTCAGATATTATATATTTAGCTTTCCAAAGGTTTAAAGGTTATATATTTAGCTTTTTAGCTCTTATTATTTAGTATTAGCTATATTAGATAGAGCTTAGTTATTATTATTATTAGAACTTAGAAGCTTCTAAACTCTTATATATAGACGTTTATATTTAGTATAGAAGAGAGATAGTTATTATTTTCTTCTATATTAGAGCCTTATATCTACTTACGTTATTTAGTCTCGAATACACTTCTATATACTTCTTCTCTTATAGTATATATTTCGTACTATTATATAAAAATAATAACTCTTCTTTACTAGTAATAGCCTTTATAATATCTCTTTTAAGCTTATCGTTATAATAGTATACTATCCTAGATTATTATATAATAGCTAGATTATTATATAATAGTACTATTCTAAATTATTAGTATTCGTGAAACTACTAATACCTCTAAGTAGTGCTAATACCTCTAATACCTCTAGAGCTAAGATTACGAATAACCGATACTTATATAAGCGAAGTACTAAAGGTATTAATATCTAATATTTATATATAGAAGGGATTAAGATTTAGATATTATATATTTAGCTTTCTAAAGATTTAGAAGTTATATATTTAGCTTTTCAGCTCTTATTATTTAGTATTAGCTATATTAAGTAAGGCTTAGTTATTATTATTATTAGAACTTAGAAGCTTCTAACCTCTTATATATAGACGTTTATATTTAGTATAAAAGAGAGATAGTTATTATTTTCTTCTATATTAGAGCCTAGTATCTACTTACGTTATTTAGTCTTAAATACACTCCTATATACCTCTTCTTCTATAGTATATATTTCGTACTATTATATAAAAATAATAACTCTTCTTTGCTAGTAATAGTATTTATAATATCTCTTTAAGCTTTTTATCGCTTTTATTTTGCTTTAAGCCTGAATCGGTCTATTATAATAATATTCTTAAATAGCTAGGATTCTAGAGATCTCTTAAATAGCTAGTAATACTAGGGTTTAGTATCTATATAGATAGCTAGTAAAAAGCGTGTTTTATACGTTAAGGAAGTAGGAATATACTAAGTACTCTAGAAGCTTCTAATAACCCTCTCTATATAGAGACTACTATATATAGGTTTAGTAAATAAGTTAACTATTACTAAAAGTTATTATAAAGGCTTCTAAATCTGCTCTTACCCCTCTCTCCCTTCTAAACCGATATTAATATATTGAATTTCTAAGAAGACCTTAGGTCTCTCTCTGAATTAGTTCTACTATAAGGTGTCGAGCGATAAACCCTTTCTAGAGCTACCCCCTTTTTTAAAAGACTCTCTAAACCTTCTCTAAACCGAAACTATACGCTGAAAAATATAAAAGGTTCTAGAACTAAGACTTTTTAAATACGAATAATATTTAGATAAGAGAGAAGTATAAAAATAAAGGATAAATAATTAGTTAGAGAAATAGAGAATAAAATTATAAGTAAACTTTGAAGTTAATAACTAAAATCTACCTCTAAACCCTCCTCGATCTAACCCTTCTTTGCCTTTAGACCTCTTTTGCTTAAGAGACACCGCTGCCTCTAATGTCTTCCTACTACTTCTCTTAAATCGAATATAAATTAGTTAAAATATACTTTCTATTAGGATAAAACTTAGAAGCGAGCTCTTAGCTAAGTTATTACTATCTTTATTAATCTTAACTAAATATTATCCAACTCTACTCTAAACTTCTCTTAAACTAAAAGACTATAATTACTTAGTTATAAACCGAGTCCTAGCCGCTAGTATAAAAGTTAAAAGAGATAGAAGTGGAATTAAGAAGAAGATTATACTAAAGAAACGTTTACTTTTTAAGTATAGCTATACTTGAAGAGAATCGGACAGGTTCTTCTATATATAAGATAAGATTACACCTTAGCTCTAAAACACGTCTACTACTTTTAAGAGACGCTAGAATTATAATATTACTAAAATAGTAAATAATCTTTTAGCTATAGATAAGAAGAGATACTAAAACACTAAGTTAACTACTAACGAAACAACTAAGCCTATCGATATTAACACTTTGGTTTAGAATACCCCTCTATCTAGCTCTAAACTCCCTATAATCTAATAGTAACTCTTTCTTTAAAATCGGAAGATAATAAATAAGTCCTTAAGTACTCTAAAGAGAATAAGGCGGCCTACGAGCCTAAGTAATATAGTTTTATATAACTAGACATCTATACTTAGATAATACTATATCTATAACTATCCCTTTTTATTATCTTAAACTTTAGATAGTATTTTCAACTTTCAGTAACAACTTCGCCTTTGACTAGCTAGAACAACCTCTTTTGTTATCTAGATACTTAGACAACGTTTTCAATATTCGGTAATAAACTCTTTTAACTAGCCGAACCCTTACCAACTCTAGTAAGAAGTCTTTCTTATATTCTTTACTTTCTTACTTTCTTTTACTTCTAGTAGAGCCAGAAGTTCTTTTTTATCTGAATTTGACTTAGATACGAATCAGTACGCTCTTGAAAGAATAGTAACCTCTTAGCTAAGTTATCACTATCTACGACATTATCGACTTTTCGTTTCCGACTTCACGTTTTTGAATTCGAGTCAGATGCGAATCGTAATTCGAATCGGATGTGAATCGGTACGCTCTCGAAGTAAGCTCTTAACTAAGTTATTACTGCCTCTTAACTGAACGACTTCTAACTCCACTCTGAATTCACCTCTAACCTTTGAACTTTTTAAACTTTTAAACTTTTTAAACTTTGAACTTTCTCCGACCTACTAGACAGGATCGGACTATACTCTTTTAGCGAATGCTTACTTTTGATATAAAAGGATTAGAAATAGAGTCTCTATTTTATAAGCATCTACGAACTAGGTCGGTTACGATTTAGACCCGATATCTCGATATCTTATCTCGCTTATAATAAAATTATAATAAATAAAGCATCTACGAACTTAGGTTAGCTACGATTTATAATCTACCTTTTCGCTTATAATAAATATAATAAATATAACACTTATACTATCTTATATACTATTCTAATTCGACTTTAAACGATAAAAGATAGAAGACTCGAGACGAGTCTTTTTTAAGAGAGAGAGATATAATAATATGCCGTTCTATATAGCCGAGATTATATAGTATATGCCGTATATATTAGCTTTCGATAGTTATTGTTTTATATTATCTAATTTAGAAAGGTTACGTACGTCTAGGCTTTTAGACATACTTCGTAGGTTCGGGCTTTTATATTAGCCGACGTATGTCGTTGTTCGGTTTCGTACCCCTTTTTATCGTCTAAACCTCTTATATATAGCAGCCTACTCTCCTAGAGTCAGAAAAGGCTAGTTTAGCCTTTTCTTCCGTATCAGAGCCTAGTATTTACATATATCATTCTGCTAAACGCACTCCTATATACCTCTTCTATAGTTATATATATTTCGTACTATTATAGTTATTAAGCTAGATACTAATTAAGATCTTCATTATAGCCTTTCTACTTAATTTAGTAATAGAGAGACTACTATTTCTTCTTACTAGCTAGTATTTCTTCGATCTTCTATTCCTCTTCTTTATTTATAATAATTAATAGAGGTAGTATAACTACCTATCTTAGTAAAGGATTATCTATAGCCTTATATAACTTCTTAGAAGCAAAGATAAGGTAAACTTTAATAGAAGCTAATAGTTATAATTAGAAAGTAGAACCTACTTCTTTAAGAATCTTAAAAAGGCTAGCTATCTAATAGTCTAGCTTTTAGCTTAGTTATTAAGTTACTTAGTCCTTTATTATAATAAAGACTATATCTCTTACTCTAAAATCGACGTCTTATCTATATTTATTTACGTCTTATTCCTTCTTCTATTAAGCTTTTAATATATTTACTTAGCTAATATCTAAGACCTTCTAGATTATCTTTATAACTATTATAGCCTCTTCTTATAATAGCTATTCTTTTATATTAGCTAGTTCTAGTATTTACTAGTTAAACGAGGTTCTTAGTATATATCTCTTCTATAACTTAAAAAGCGATATTCTAATAGTACTATAAGGTAGTACTAACTATATATAGTCTATTATTAGAAGGATCTTAGACTAATTAGTATAATAATAATTAATATATAGCTATAAGTACTAATTAAGATATTAATTTATAATCTTAGTCTAGCTATCTATTTAAGCGTAGTTTATAGTTAAGAGTTAAAGCTAAACACCTAAGATTTAAGTAAACTTCTTCTAAAACGTAGTAATAAAGTAAGAGCTCTTATCTAATATTATACTTTCTAGAATCCTATAATATTATAAAACGTGTTTAATATATAACCTTATAATTTGTTTAAAAGTAATATTCTTATAGTAGAGTATTAAAATAGACTATTTAGATAAGTAGTCTATTATTATAAATACGTTATTATAACTATATTTATTAACTAGAAAGGACTTAAAATCTATAGCTATATATTACTATATACGTAGTAGTATTAGAAGTAGATATAGATAGCTAAGTATTTTATCTTAAGAAATGTTTACTCTTTTATAATTATAATAGTTTTATATATATCTTATAATATTAGCTTTTATATTTTACTAGATATATCTTAAATATAGAATCTAGTAGGTCTTATTCCTCCTTAAATAAGCTAAAAGTATCTAATTATAAGCTTTATAAATCAGGTCTATTTTTAGTATATCTATGTCTAGTATTACTAAGTAGTTTTAGTAAAGTAAAAGGCCTTCTTCTAAAGTATATAGAGAATTAGTATTAGTTTTAGCTTATGCTTATATAGCTTAAAGTGTTATAGTATTCTTATTTACTTAGTAGATTCGTTCTAAAAGTATAAATAATTCTTAGAAGTAGTTATTATTAACCAGAGCTAGTATAATTAAGCTTATTTTAACCTCTAGGTCTTTAAGTACTTCTATATTAACTTATTCCTTTATTAGAAGTATATAAGTCTAGTACTACTCTTTAAGTTCCTTCTATAAGTATATCTTATTTATTTTATAAGTTAAAGTATTTATCTTACTATTCTTATACCTTAAATAGAATATAATAATAAAATAGTACTTAGCTAAGGCTTTAGCCTATCTTACTTAATAGGTAGTAAGTTACTTAATAGTTATAAAGTACTTAAGCGCTTTATAATTAGTATAAATGTAGATTTTTAAATAAGTACTTTATAGTTCTAGTCTCTATTTTATAAGTAAGTATATAATAGTAAGTAGCTCTTTATTATATATCTTATAGTTATACTTAGTTAGAGATATAGTCTTATTAAAGTAGGTTATAAGGTACTATTCTCTATTAGCTTATTATTATTATAATACTCTAGTAATAATTCTATCTAAAGCGTCTATCTTAATTATAGTAGAGAGATTAAGAGAGTAGTAGTAGAGGATTAGTATAAAAGTAAGTACTACCTTTAGGTCTTTAAACACTTCTTAGTACTCTTTATTAAAATTAAAAGGTATATTATTCTATATTAAGTATACTAAGAGTTTTATAATTATACTATAGTTTTAAATAAACCTTTAATAGAAGTTATAGAAACTAAGAAAGCTTTAAACACCTTTTACTATCTTTAGAGCTTATTATTTCTATACTACTAAGACCTTTTTAAAGTCTATTTTAATACTATTAGTATTAATAATAAACTTAAGGTATTTTATCTTCTTAATATTAAACTTGTACTTCTTAATATTAACCTATAACTGTGATAGCATGCTATCCTGGATTATCATATGACAGCTGGATTATTATGTGATAGCACTATTCTGAATTGTTAGTATTCGTGAAACTGCTGATACCTCTAAGCAGTGCCGATATCTCTAATACTTCTAGGGCCGAGATTACGAATAACCGATACTTATGTAAGCGAAGTGCCAAAGGTATTAATATCCGACATTTATATATAGAAGAGATTAAGGTTTAGATATTATATATTTAGCTTTTTAAAGGATTAGAGGTTATATATTTAGCTTTTTAGCTCTTGTTATTTAGTATTAGCTATATTAGGTAGGGCTTAGTTATTATTATTATTAGAACTTAGAAGCTTTCGACCTTCTTATATATAGATGTTTATATTCGATATAGTAGAGAGATAGTTATTATTTTCTTCTATATTAGAGCCTAGTATCTATACATGTTATTCTACTATATATACTTCTATATACTTCTACTATAGTTATATATATTTCGTACTATTATATAAAAATAATAACTCTTCTTCGCTAGTAACGGCCTTAATAATATCTCTTTTTGAGCTTATTACTACTCCTTGTTTAGAAGTCGATTTATACTTAATTTAGAATATTATAATAATATTCTTATATAGCTAGGTAATTAGAGACTACCTAGACAGCTAGTAATAGTAGGGTTTATTATTTATATAGATAGCTAGTATAAATCGTGTTTTAGTATACGTTAAAGGATTAGAATATACTAAGTATTTCTCGAGAGTCTTAATAACCCTAGATTTAGTAAATAAGCCGACTTATAATAGTTATCTAGAAGGCTTCTAAATCTGATCTTACTCCCCTCTCTCTAAACCGACATCTTTAAAATATCGAACCTAGTTCTACTACGAGGCGTTAAACGCTCTTCTAGGGCTACCTCTCTTTCTGAAAACCGCCTGAATAGTACCCGTATACTAAGATCTAGAAGATCCTAAAGAAATAATAACAGTTGAAGAGACTAGCGAGACTTCTTAAATATAGACTAGATGTAGTTAGTTATATAAGCTTTAGAAGCAGAGAATTAAGAAATAAGGAATCGGCTAGCTAAGCTAGAAAGACGAATGAGCGAGCTTATAATTCAAAGTTAATAACTCGCTTCGCCTCCAAACCCTCTCCGATCCTACTCTCTTTCGAACATTCGTTTGAACTAACCTTCGCTTTTATACCCCTTTCAGCTACGGGCATCTACCTCTAATACCTTCTGACAACTCTCTTCTAGAGCTACCCCCCTTTTTCGAAAGACCCTCCGAACCCTCTTAGATCTATAACTATATACTAAGACCTAGAAGATCTCGACGAAACGATAAGTAAGACTTCTTAGATATAGACGATATATAGACAAGATAGTAGTATAAAAACAAAGGATAAAACAATTAGTTAGATAAGATAGATATAATTATAAGTAAACTATAAAGTTAATAACTTAAAAAACACTCTATCTCTAAACTCTTACTAATCCGACCCTCTTTCGAACCTTTGTTTGAATTCTCCTTTGCTTTTTAAAGCCTATGTTTAGACCTCTTTCGCTTATAGGCCCCTGCTCTTAATAAACTTCCTACTACTTCTTAAACCTTGAATCGGATATAAATCAGTTAAAATACGCTTTCTATTAGAATGAAACTTAGAAGCGAGCTCTTAGCTAAGTTATTACTATTTCTTAACTAAATATTATCTAACTCTACTCTAAACTTTTCCTTTAAAAATACCTCTACTAGTAGACATTTAAAAAGACTATAGTTATAGACCGAGTCCTCGCTAGTATAAAGGTTAAAAGAGATAGAAGTTAAAAGAGAAGGAAGTGGAATTAGAAGAAGAATATACTAAAGAAACTTTTACTAACTTTAAAAGGTTACTTTTTAAGTACAGTTATACTTAGATAGATACTAGAATTGGAAAGGTTCTTTTATATATAGAATAAAATAAGATTATACCTTAGCTCTAAAACGCCTCTACTACTCTTAAGAGACGCTAGAATTATAACTTTGCTAAGATAGTAAATAATCTTTTAGCTATAGATAAGAAGACCTACTAAAACGCTAAGTTATAAGATATTAGTACTATAGTCTAAAATACCCCCTTCTTATCTAATTTAGCTCTAAACTCTCTATAATACAATAGCGAATCGTCCTCTACTTTAGAAGTAGAACTCGAAATCGGAAGATAATTAAGTTCTTAAGTATCTTAAAAGGAATAAGATATTATAATAACATTTAGTAACAAAATCCTTTAACTAGCCGAAACTCTACGACTCTAGTATAGAGTCTTTCTTACTTTTCTAGCTAGGCTAGAAGTTTCTTTTTTTATTTTTAAACTTTTCGAAGTAGATACGAGTTAGTTAAAATACGCTTTCTATTAGAACGAAACAAAGAAGTAAGCTCTTAACTAAGTTATTACTATTTCTCGACTAAGTACTATCTAACTCTACTTTAAATCTTTTCTAATTTTACTTTAAACTTTTTCTCTACTACTTCTAAAGTAGAATCGGAATCAGAAGACGATTTCGAATAAGTCCTTAAATACCCCGGTTTAGACCTAAATTACTAAAGAGAATAAGGCGGCCTATAGGCCTAAGTAACACAGTTCCTATAATAGTACTAATAAATGTCGTACTTAAAACTATATCCCTTTTTATTATCCTAAACTTTAGATAGCATTTTTAACTTTAGTATTAAGTTTATTTAACTAGCTAAAACTCTATCTCTTTTTATTATCCCTAAATACTTAGATAATAGTTTTTAACTTTAACAACTTCGGCAACAACTCTTTTATTTTAACTAGCTGAAACTCCCCCTTTTATTATCCCTGTTTACTCGGATAATTTAATAAACATTCGGTATTAACTTCTCCTTTAACTAGCCGAAACTACTCCTTTTATTATCCTAAACATTAGACAACAATTATAATTTCAAATTCAGCTATAATAACACATTTAACCAGCCGAAACTACCCCTTCTTTTATTGTCTCGAACTTCGGATAGCAAAACTCTAATAACCTTCGGTACTAAGTTCTTTTAACCAGCCGAAACCTCACCGACTCTAGTATAGAGTCTTATAGTCCTTACTTTCTTACTTTCTTTTACTTCTAGTAGAGCTAGAAGTTCTTTTTTTATCTAAATTCGACTTAGATATAAATTAGTACACTCTTGAAAGGATAGTGACCTCTTAGCTAAGTTATTACTATCTACGATATTATCGACTTTTCGTTTCCGACTTTACTCTAAGTCCCTACTAACCTGAGTTCGGACGAACTTACTTTCTTTTATATCTAGTATATTAGATGTTTTATTCGAATTTAAATTGGATGCGAATCGGTACGCTCTCGAAGTAAGCTCTTAATTAAGTTATTACTATTACCTACAACGTTACCTCTTAATATTCGCTTTCGACTCTATTCTAAATTCGCCTCTATCTCTGTTTTAAACTTTTTAAACTTTTTAAACTTTTTAAACTTTTTAAGCTTTAAACTTTTTCCGACCTACCGGACAGGATCGGACTATACTCTTTTAGCGAACGCGAATGCTTGTACGTTGATATTGAAGGATTAGAAACGAAGTCTATTTTATAAGCATCTACGAAGTCGGTTACGATTCGGATCCCACTTAGTATCCTATAGACAATTTTCAGGGTTTACTACATCGTCTAAGAGATTTTTATATCTAGAAGAGCCGGGACTACCCCGACACCTCTCTGAATAACTTAATATATAGGAATTAGATAAGAATTAGGCAAAAGAGTTAATTTGTAATATTAATACCCTCTGATTCTAGTTACTCTTGATAAGGAACTTATAATAAAAACCCGAGATAAAACACTAACTAGTAGGAATGTTCGAAATTAATAAAGTAAAGAACTAAGACCGAGTCACTACTGAAACAGGGCCTACTAACCCTCCCTAGGCTATAGCCTCTCCTTCCTCCGACTTATCATCCTCCTCCCTACTCTCCTAAGCGTAAGGAGCCCGAATCGGCTCTTCCTCTACCTCCTCCTCCTTATAAGCACGCTTCTTATCTTAACAGCCTCTTATAACCGGCTTCGAGGGAGACGCTCGTAAACTCTTTAGGTAGGCCTTAAAGAGGACTTGAACCTAGGTTTAGACAGAGGTCCTACCCTTTATAGTATAGCGTAAGAACTGTTAAATATTAGTAACCGAAACCCCTTCGATAAGTAAGGAGTACTTATAGTAACCTTAGCGTAAAGCGCCTAAGTCTCTTCTAAGAGGGTGAACTATACCTCTAAGCTATTCTTTAGTACCTTTATATTAGTAACGACTAATACCTTATCTAAGGCCTTAGCAGCCTTCTTAATCTCTCTCTTCTCCTCCTTACTCTTAAGTATACTAAACTCCTTCCTAATAAACTATAATAACTACCTAAGTTAAAACGGATTCGGTATATATTTAGAATTAAACTTACTAGGATATATATAGTATTCTACTTAATATAGTACCTGTACTTCTTCGACTTC
Source organism: Hymenoscyphus infarciens (assembly GCA_001414345.1). Lineage (NCBI taxonomy): Eukaryota > Fungi > Ascomycota > Leotiomycetes > Helotiales > Helotiaceae > Hymenoscyphus > Hymenoscyphus infarciens. The sequence continues at coordinate 94,727 of LLCB01000009.1, forward strand.
GGCTTTTTAAAAGCATATATATAATCTCCGTTCTAAGATTTTGCCTAAAAGTACTAAACGTAGTAAACTTAGTAGGTAGCTAGAAGCGTACTAGGAGGATATAGAAGAGGCATTTTGCTATATTAGATTAGCCCTAAATCAGGTCTAATTAAGGAGAGAAGAACTTACTTTTATATATATAATATATATATATATATTCTAAGAGATAAGTTAGTATATAAGAATATACCTAATTAGAAGGTATTCTTACTATTTATATTATTTAGATAAAAAGAAAAGAAGAAGAGAAGTTAGAATTAAGGAAAAGTCGTCTACTAATATACTACTTATAATAATAGCTATTACTTTACGATTATTATTTATTACTTAATAATTACTATTATAATATACGATAATAGTAAGAATACGATAACTCTATAGTAGCGTACTACTTTCTACCTACTAGCTAATTATTAGCTTCTCTTCCGTTTATATCTTATTATTATATAGATAGTAGTAAATAAAAAGTAATTAGCTCTTAAATAACAATACTACTAGCTACTAACCCTACCCTGACCACCAGATACTATAATAGTAAGACAAATTATATTCTTTATAATAAAAAGATAAATAATACTCTAATTAACCTAATACTATACCGATTAACAACCGAAGACTTGAGATAAGTCTTTTTAAAGGAGAGAGGATATAATAGCATACTATCTTAGATTATTATATAATAGCTAGATTATTATATAATAGTACTATCTTAAATTATTAGTATTTATAAAACTACTAATACCTCTAAGTAGTACTAATACTTCTAATACCTCTAGGGCTGAGATTACGAATAACTAATACTTATATAAGCGAAGTGCTAAAGGTATTAATATTCGATATTCATATATAGAAGGGATTAAGGTTTAGATATTATATATTTAGCTTTCCGAAGAATTAGAGGTTATATATTTAGCTTTTCAGCTCTTATTATTTAGTATTAGCTATATTAGATAGGGCTTAGTTATTATTATTATTAGAACTTAGAAGCTTCTAACCTTCTTATATATAGACGTTTATGTTTAGTATAGTAGAGGGATAGTTATTATTTTCTTCTATATTAGAGTCTAGTATCTACACACGTCATTCTGCTATACGCACTCCTATATGCCTCTACTATAGTTGTGTATATTTCGTGCCGTTATAATAACTTAGTATTTTTAAGATATTAAAAGAATTTTTATATATACTCTTTATATTTAAGAACGTTTAATAAGTAGATAAGAATATTATTTAAGTAAGTAGAGTAGAAGTTGTCTAAATAGTTAAATAAGATATTATTTATATAGTACTAGTAAATAGATAGGCTATTTATTAGACTAAATAGTAAAACCTTATACTTATATATTCTATAATAGATATAAAAAGTAGTTAATTCCTTAGTATCTAGATCTATTTATATATAGTAGAAGGCTTATTAGATATCTAGCTTAGTAAAAATATAAGCTTAACTAATATATATAAGCGTTTTATTAATTATAGGTAATAGATAGTAGTCTTTTTAAGTAAGATTATTAAGTTTTTAGAAGTTAATATAGAAATATAGCCTTCTATCTACTTTCTTTATAAATAGAATAGAAGTAGTAAAAGAGGACTAGCTATATTTAATAAACTCTTTATAGAAATTTTCTAAGATATATTTCTTTATAGCTAATAACTCTTCTATAAATATCTTATATAGAGAGGAATATCTAAGAGTATTTAAACCTTTAAGATTAATCTTATAGTTATAGTATTAGTAAGATAGAAGGGTGTCTAAGATAGCCTTAGAAAATACCTCTTCGAAGTCCTAGTACTTATTAGAAAGAGCGATATTAAAGGCTATATCTAGTTCTTAATTAGCTATAATAGTATTAATTTTATATATACTTATAGTAAACATCTTACTATCTTCTTAGAGTAAGTAATAATACATTTCTATAGCTAAAATAGCTAAAATATTAATAATAGAGTCTAACTTCTTTAAGATAAAGGGTTTTTAATAGTATACTAGGGTAAGTACCTTCTTTATAACGCTTTTAAGTTCTTTCTTTATAACCTAGTATTTTACTTATATTAAGGACTTATAGCCTCCTCTACTATATATAGTTAAGGTATAACTAGCCAGGGTTATAGTATTAATTTTAAGGTAATCTATAAGCTCTAAAAGCCTTCTACTTTATCAACGTTGTTTATCTATTTCTATAGCTTAGTTATAAGTATTAGCTTTATCTTAGTAAGAGAGTATAGAGTCTTTTAGTTATATAGCGTCTTAAGAGAGAGGAGTTAGCTATTAAGTAGAGAAGTAAGGCTTAAGATTATTAAGCTAGAGTAGTTTCTAATAAGTTATATTAATATTAATATAAAAGTACTTAAAGAACCTCTAACTAAAAATAATATTATATAGACCTTAGTCTAAGAGAATAAATAGTATATTAAAGAATTTATAGCTATTTAAGATATAATTTAAAAGGAGATAATATATAGCTTTATTTCTAGTTTCTCTATTATATCTATAAATCTTAATAAAGGTAGAAAGTCTTTTAGTCTTTAAATTATAGAACTTTATAAGGTTATAACTAAGTTATATATTTATAAAAGAAAAGGTATTTACTTTAAGGTTACTAAGAGTAGTAGTTTATATACTAAATCTATTAATAGTTATTATACTAGGTAAAGTAAATACTTTTCTACTAATTAATAACTATAAATTAATCTTAAAGAGATTAATCTTATATTTATCTAAGAAGAAGTCTTCTTTTAGGCTTCTTTATTTCCTAACTCTAAGCTAGTATCTTTTCTTTTAAGCTCTTTAAGATTAACTTTATATATCCTTAGCTTTAGATAATCCTTAATATAATAACTAGGCTTACTATAGTTAAAGTACTTATCTAATAGTCTTAGAGTTAAGTAGTTGTTTATAGTAGAGGTGTTAGAGTATTTAAGAGAGATAAAAGGGGCTATAAAAGAAGAAGGGCTAGTAGACGTAAGAATAGGCATATATAGGTTTAAGATAAGAGGAAAGTTTATTACTTATACTCTTTAAAAAGCGAGATTTTAAAGGTTATTATTAATACTACTTATAAGATTATAAAAGGAGTTTATATCTCTTTTAGCTTAGAACTTAGTAATAATAAGAGATTAGTATAGTATAAGAGTTAACTTATTCTATAAGTCTTCTATCTAGTCTTATAAAAGAACTTTAGCTTTATCTATAAGTTATTAGAACTTAGTATAGAAGTTATAGAAAGTTTCTATCTTTAATATAATAAGGTCTTAGTATTAGATATAAGCTTCTTAGTATAAGTAAGAGCTAATAGCAATGTTTTAAAGGTAAGTTAATATCTCTTTATAGCTATTAAACTAGTTAATAGTATTAAACTTATATCTTAGGTAAATATAGTTTTAAGCTCTTCTAGAAGTATAGTAGTAAATTAAATTTATCTTTACTTCTTTAGACTTAAAGTAGTTAGTATTAATAAATAACTTTACTATAATTTTAGTTTCCTAGGTTATATAAGTGAATTCGTCTTTTATAGTAAATTAGTAAGAATTAGCTATTCTACTTATCTTTTTAGATAATAGAACTATAGAAGAGGAATAAGTTATATTAAGAGTTTATAGCTAAATAGAGGTATATTAATAAGAAGTACTAGCTATATTTAAAGTATTTATTTTAAGTTTATAAACTTTACTTATTAATAAGGTTATTACTTTAAGGATTTATTATAGAATAGAGTTAGATAAAGGTAATTTAGAGATCTTATACTATAAGAAACTAGTAGTTACCTTAATAGGAGAAGGTAGTAGTAGTAGTATAGTAATAGCTAGTATATATATTTTTTTAGGTTAAGTTCTTAAGCTAGATTAGGATATAACGTTAATAGAAGAGGGAAGAGAGATTAGCTCTACTAACTTTAAAGTAGAGTAGAATAGTTCTTAAGTTAATAGGTTACCTTTAAAAGGCTTAACATAGCTAATAGAAGAATACTAGACCTTACTACTTAACGTAAATAGATTAGGCTTTATAGAGAAGAATAGTAAATTTAATAGATTTAATATAAGTAAATATATATATTATTATTAAGATATTAGTAAAAGCCTTCTTAGGTAAAAAGGGAGAGTTTAGTTTTAGTATAATAGCTCTTTATAAATATATAAAGGGAGTACTTATAGAATAGTACTTAATATTAAGAAAAACTAAACTAAAGAGAAAAGTAAAGAGTATAAGCACTCTAGCTTTATTTATATATATTAAGCGAAGCCTCGGCAAAGCCTCGGGCCAACCTGGTCACGTGAGTGACGTATGTAACTGGAACTGTCATAAGTTTTTACTATTATCTACTTAAACACTTCTTAATTAGACTACCTTAGGAAGTTTCTATAAAGCCTAGTTTTTAGTATATTATAGAGTAAGAATAGGGCTTTCTTTTAAGCCTACTCTTATCTTAATAGCTCTTAAAATAAGCTTAATATACTGATTTTTAGATAGAGGGTTTTACTTAAATAAAACACCTATTCTCTTACTCTCTTATTTACTTTTTAAATAATACTTTAAATAGAAAAGTTTTTTTTATATTCTAGTAGAGAAATACAACTTTAACCTTATATAGCTTATATAGTATTAATAGATAGTATTATTACTAAGTACTCGTAGAAAAGCGATTTTATAATTTAATAGTTATTTTTCTAGAATTTAAGACTCGGTTTTACTACTTAGTACTTTCTTTAGAGAACGTTTAATACTATGACGGCATGCCGTCCTATATAGCCGATATTACATAGCATATGCCGTATATATAAGGTTTCGGTAGTTGTTATTTTGTATTATTTAATTTAGGAAGGTTATATATATCCGAGCTTTTAGACGTACTTCGTAGGGTTCAGGCTTTTGTATTAGCCGACGTATGTCGTTGTTCGGTTTCGTACCCCTTTTATATCGTCCGAACCTCTTATATATAGCAGCCTACTCCTAGAGTTAGAAAAGGCTAGTTTAGCCTTTTCTTCTATATTAGAGCCTAGTATTTATATACGTTATTCTACTAAACATACTCCTATATACCTCTTCTATAGTTATATGTATTTCGTACTATTATATAAAAAGGCTAAACTCTTCTTCGCTAGTAACGGCCTTAATAATATCTCCTTCGAGCTTATCGCTACTCTTTATTTAGAATTCGATTTACCCTCGATTTAGAATATTACGACGGTATCCTTAAATAGCCGGGTAATTAGAGACTACTTAGACGGCTAGTAATACTAGGGTTTAGTATCTATATAGATAGCTAGTAAAAATCGTGTTTTAGTATATATTAAGGGATTAGAATACGCTAAGTGTTCTCAAGAGTCCTAATAACCCTAGATTCGGTGATATAGTTATTACGAAGGCTTCTAAATCTAATCTTACCCCCCCTCCCTCTAAGTTCCGCTATAAGGCGTTAAACGACCTTCTAGGGCCACCCCTCTTTTCGAAAGATAACTCTCTAAACCCTCTCTAATCCTTACCTATATACTAAGACTTAGAAGATTCTAACGAAACGATAAGTAAGACTTCTTAAATATAGACGATATACGGATAATAGATAGACGAGATAGAGGTATATAAAATAAAGGATAAAACGATTAGTTAGACGAGATAGAGGATATAATTATAAGCGAACTCTAAAGTTAATAACTTAAAAAACACTCTACCTTTGAACTCTCCCTAATCTAACCCTCCTTTACTTTTAAAGCCTGAATTTAAACCTCTTTTGTTTAAGAGACACTGCTGCTCCTAATGTCTTCCTACTACTTCCTAACCCTTGAATCGGATACGAATCGGATACGAATCGGATACGAATCGGTTGAAATACGCTTTCTATTAGGATAAAACTTAGAAGCAAGCTCTTAGCTAAGTTATCGCTATCTTTAATGATACTGACTGAACATTATCTAACTCTACTCTGAACTTTTTCCTCGAACCTTTACTAGCGAACATTCAAAAAGACTACGGTTACGAACCGAGTCCTAGCCGCTGGTACAAAGGTTGAAAGAGATGGAAGTTAAAAGAGATAGAAGTGGAATTAAGAACAAGATTACGCTGAAGAAACTTTTACTGACTTTAAAAGGTTACTTTTCGAGTACGGCCATACTTGGAGAGAAGTATATGAATCGGACACGTTCTTACATATGTGGGACAAGATTACACCTCAGCTCCGAAACCCGTCTGCTGCGCTTAAGAGACGCTGGAATTACAACTTTGCTAAAATAGGTGAACGATCTTTTAGAGCTAGATAAGGAGACACGCCGAAACCCTGAGTTACTTACAATCAGCACTCCGGTTCAAAAGAATACCCCTCCATCTAGCTCCGAACTCCCTACGATCCGACAGCAACTCTTTCTTCGAAATCGGAAGATGAATAAGTCCTTAAGTACCCTGAAGGGAACAAGGCGGCCTACGGGCCTGAGCAACACAGTTTATACAATAGTACTGATAAATGTCGTACCTAAAACTGTTCCTTTTGTTATCCTGAACTCAGATAATAATTTCAACTTCGACAACTCGGCTATAACTTCGCTTTTAACTAGCTAAAACTGCCCCTTCTCTTGTTATCCTAAACTTTGGACAGCGTTTCTCTTTAATATTTAGTAATAAACTCTTTTGACTAGCCGAAACTACCCTTATTATTGTCCCGAACTTCGATAATACGATAACTTTGGCAACTTGGCTATAACTTCGCTTTTGACTAGCTGAAACTCCTCCTTTTATTGTCCTGAACTTCGGATAGCGAAACTCTAACAACTTTGGAAACAACTTCGCCTCTGACTAGCCGAAACCACCCCTTTTATTGTCCTGGACTTCGGACAACAATTTCAAACTTTGATAACATTCGGTAACAACTCTTTTGTTTTGACCAGCCGAACCACCCCTTTTATTGTCCCTAGATACTCGGACAATTCGACAACTTCGGAAACAACTTCGCCTTTGACCAGCCGAAACTACCCTTTTTGTTGTCCTGAACATCGGATAGCATTTTCAAATTCGGCAACAACTCTTTTGACCAGCCGAAACCACCCTTTTTATTGTCCTCAGATACTCGGACAATTCGACAAACTTCGGCAACAACTTCTCTTTTGACCAGCCGAAACCCCACCGACTCTGGTACAGAGTCTTACAGTCTTTACTTTCTTACCTTCTTTTAAGTTCTTTTTCATCTGAAATTCGACTCGGATACGAATCGGTACGCTCTCGAAGTGAGCTCTTAGCTGAGTTATTACTTTCATCTATAACAACGTTACCTCTCGATGTTCGCCTCCGACTCTAATCTGAATTCGTTTCCAACTTTACTCTGAACTTTTTCAGACCTACACTCTTTTAGTGAATTTTTCGAATCAGATGCGAATCGGTTGAAATACGCTCTCTATTAGGACGAAACCTAGAAGTGAGCTCTTAATTGAGTTATCGCTGTTAACCTTAACCGAACACTATCCGACTCCTGCTTTGAACTTTTTCTGATTTTACTCTGAACTTTTAAACTTTTGAACTTTTTGAACTTTGAACTTTGAACTTTGAACTTTCTCTGACTGCTAGACGGATTGGACTACACTCTTTTAGCGGACGCGAATGCTTGCTTTGATATTGAAGGATTAGAAACGAAGTCTCTTTTACAAGTATCTACGGTTACGATTTAAAACCGACATCTCGACATCTTGCTTCGCTTACGACAAATTACGATAAATAAAGCATCTACGAACTCAGGTTAGCTACGATTCAGACCCTTACCTTCTCGCTTACGATAAAATTAATAAAATACGATAAATATAACACTTACACTATCCCGATTTAGCCCTGAACGATACGATAGATAGACTCGAGGGCGAGTCTTTTTTAAGGGAGGGGGATGTGACGGCATGCCGTCCTGTATAGCCGATATTACATGGCATATGCCGTACATATAAGGTTTCGGTAGTTGTTGTTTTACATTGTCTAATTTAGGAAGGTTACGTATGTCCAGGCTTTCGGACGTACTTCGTAGGGTTCGGGCTTTTGTATTAGCCGACGTATGTCGTTGTTCGGTTTCGTACCCCTTTTATATCGTCCGAACCTCTTGTATATAGCAGCCTACTCCTAGAGTCAGAAAAGGCTAGTTTAGCCTTTTCTTCCGTATCAGAGCCTAGTATTTACATACGTCATTCTGCCAAACGCACTCCCATATGCCTCTTCTGTAGTTGTGTGTATTTCGTGCCGTTACAAATACTATTATAAAGTATATATTATCTAATATAAAAATCGATAAATTTTTATTCTATTCTTATCTTAATATATCTAGAGAGGTAGTTATTAAAGTATATTTAGTTAAAGTTAAAAGCCTAATCTTATAGTTATCGTTCTTACTAAAAAATTACTAAATTCTCTTAGACCTTAGAATAAAGAAGTTAGAATAGCAGAGGTTAAGAGAGGTATCTAAGCCTAATTAGTAATAGTAGTAGTAGAGAGTAGAGAGAGAGTTAAGTCTTAATCTCTTATCTAAGGCTAATATCTTTATTCTAGGGAATAAGAGCTAAGATAATATAGAATAGAGTCTAATTAGAGCTCTTCTTATAGTTTTACTAAAAAAAGTTTTTAGCTAAGTAATTAGTAATTAGTAATTAGTATTAAAAAGTAGTATTAAAAAGTAAATAATCTTCTATCTAAGTAAAAGAGCTTATATATATATAATTAATTAAGCTTTAGCTTTTTAAAGTTATTAAAAGAAAATTTCAGTTTTAAATTTTATAGTTATAGTTTATAGTTTAGAAGAAAGCCTCTTACTTAGACGGAAAGAGATTCTTCTAAGTTCTATTAAAAGTAAAAGGATTTAGAAGCTTACTTATAAAAATAGATATATAGATAGATATAAGTATAAGTATAAGTATAAGTATAAGTATAAGTATATAAAATAATAAACTTTATTTAAAATATTTACTTTCGTTACTAATTCTTATAAAAGACATTATTTTAAAAGTAGAAGAAAAGCGAAAAAAGAAAGAGAGTAATTAGATAATTATATAATTTAAAGCTAGTTCTAAATACAAATAATAATAATTATTTTTTTTTTTCGAAGAGAAGATAGAGCTTCTTATTAACTTTTTAGAGTACTTGATACTTTAGAGCTAGCTTTTATATTATTCGCTTCTCTTAGAAAAAGCTCGTATACTATTTGCTAAATCTACTTTTACTCTTATTAGAGGATTCTAACTATACTATTAGAGTGTTTAGAATACTTCGCTTACTTTTATAGAGTAGGTTAGGTTATTAGCCTACCTAGTTAAGTTTGTTTAAGAGACGAAGTCTACTTATTATATTTATTTACTTTACTTTTTTTTTATCTTTAAAGCTACTTAGCTAGTCTTTTTTGTCTTTAAAGCTAGAGTAGAGCGGTAGTAGTAGATTAGTAGAGGATTTTCTATACTCTATAGAGAGATTTAATTTTCTTTCTTTCTTATATAGAAGGTGTAGAAGTGTAGATATAGTATAGTATAGGTATAGTATAGTGTAGTAAGTTTTCTTCTTCTTCTATATAAGTAAGTAAGTAAATCTTAAGAGAGAAGAGGGGAGCGAGGTGGTGGATATTTATACTAGATATCTAGTTTATATTTTTTGATTTTAGTTTTGTTTTTGATTTTTAGTGATTTTGATTTTAATTTTTGATTTTTTTGATTTTTAAGTACTTTTTCGTATTCTAATTTTAATAACTTTTTCGTACTTTAGTAGAGTGAAAGATAGAGAGAGATACGGCATCTCGTACGTACTAAAAGTCGGAAACGACTAAATCGCAAATTGTAAATTATAAATCGCAATTTACAAAAGTTAAGTATATATTTATAGCTAGATTTACTAAAGTCTCTAAGAGACATAGCAAATCTTAAACTATATTATTCTATTCTCTTACTCTCTTACTCTCTTCCTCTCTTATTCTATTCTTCTATATATTATATATACTAAGAGAGTGTAGAAGAGAGTAGAAGAAGAAGAAGAGTAAGATAAGAGAGTAAAACATTCTAAGAGAAGGTTTTTCCTAGCGTAGGTAAGAGGAGTTTAGAGTAAATATTCTCTCTACTCTTCCTCTCTTTCTCTCTCTCTCTCTCTCTTATTTATCTAGAAAAAATAGATAGTAAAGATATAATAGTAAGAGAGTAATATTACTATTATTTACGTAAGACTCGTTCTTGCTCTCTATCCTCTAATTAGTTACTATAGACAATCTTAATATAGAGAGAGAGTAGGAGAGAGAAGAAGAAGAAGAAGAGAGAAGAAGAAGAAGAGAGAGAGAATTTAAATTAAGAATTATTCTCTTTTATATTCATAGAAAGTAATATTTTACGATTTGCGATTTAGTTAATCCGACTTTTTAGTACGTTGAGAATACTATAGAAGAAGAGGAGATTTAGAGAGGAAATTTTTAAGGTTTTTACTTTCTTAATTTTTATGCGGTAGGGATTTTTTAGGTGGGCTTACAAGTGATAGAGTTAAGACTATGGTTTTTTTAATGTTTTGTAGTTGTATTTCCTATTCTTTTGAATTATATCAGGTATAAACGGGTATGCGAGCTCTAGAGAGGTTTGAAGTGGTTTAAAAGCATGGGTGTTTAGGGAGTGGATAAGCATAGTATATATTCCCGGGCTCCGACATTTATAACAATATTCCTCCTTTATTTATAAGATGAATAGAATAGTAGGTTGAAGAGAGTTATTAGCTACATACGTGTTCCCCATCGAATTACACAACGAATGCGACATTCCCACCGAATAACACCTAATATATATCATACGTGAAAAGATCTAGCAGGATTATATGAAGGGAGGTTTTTTTAGGCTATTTGACTTGTCAGTTCCCTTCCAATCCCGCTAGCACAACCATCCAAATTGCCCCAAGAACTTTGGACGCAGTCAGAGCATGGTTGGGGATGCGAAGAGTAACTTGAAACTTCATACTCTATGTACTAGATAGGATGGATGTAAGAATGATCCTTTTTGTGACGAGACAAGATCTTTGAATCCTTTGGGGGAAAGAGGGATGTAAGTAAATTGACTAGAGATGGTTCTTTGAATAGACGACGAAATTTGGAAACAATAGTAGAGAGCGAGCGGATGTGTTGGTGGTGGGATTTTTTGACGAGAGGAGACGAGCGGAGACGAAGGGCAAGACAGTGAGTGGTATTGGTTGACTTTGGAAGTGCAGAGCAGTGTTGGTTGGGTTCGGCACTGCAAAGTTGAAAAACTGATCTTTTTGCCGAGGACAGAAAAATCACCACGAGAAGTCGCAGTGTCGTCTGGGGGAACTTTTCCTCGTAAACCGATTTTGAGACTTTTATAAGAAGAAAGCCAGCATAGGTTATCCAAGAAGTGTTTTTTACATCAAGGGAGAAGGCTCGAGGGCTTATGCTCTAGGTCACTGACGAATCCCCAAGCCGTAGTAAACAGACAATTTGATTCAAATACTGTACTGGAAATGGATTATGATGGCAAAAATTGCAAAGTTGAAGCATTATCATTGAATTGGGCTTTGAAATTTCATCTTGTTACAATATTTGAGGCAACTCTTGCTCTACTTTCAATCCTCTTAAAAGAGATCAAAATTATCCCTCCCACCCCATCCCTTTATGAATCCCCTCTTCCATTCCCCTCTTCCCCCATAATTCTGTCTGGATCCCCAGGTATTCCATGATTCATGTCCATACATAAAACCTGTGGGCCCTCCCTCCAGTCTTGAACTGTTCAAAAAAGAAAAAACCTGGCAAAGAAAAGAAAACGAAAATGCAAAAAAAAGAGTAGTGTGGCGCTGTAATAACCCATTCCATGATATAAACAATCCCAAACGCCTCATAAATGCTCGTCATGCACCAAATGTAATTGTGCAACATTCCTTCATCATATCGAATCCCGAGTCCCCTCCGGAAATAAACCAAAAACTCGCAGATACGGCAAAAGGATGAGCGGGATTACGAATTGGAACAAAAAGAACTCCCCCTTCCAATTTCATAATTCCACCATGTATTGCACATCCCCTCTCCCCTATGTAGTGTGAAAAGAATGCCTGTATCCGCTTATCATTTATAAACCCACGGCCTCCAAGTCCCTCATTAGAACAGCCATCTGTGCACGTTTCGCAGCCTCGGCGACGAGATTGAAATCTCGGAGGAAGGGTGAGGTACCGTCTGAGGGGTTGTGGGGGATTTGTGGTTGTTGTTTGCTTTGTTGTGCGGGTTGGTATTGTTGGGTTTGTTGGTGGTGTTGTTGATTTTGGGCTTGGGCCTGTTGTGATATAGTGGGGGGATGGGTTTGTGCGGATGAGGAGGCGGCGGAGGAGGAATTCGAGGAGCTGGCTATGAAGTAGGAGGGATTATTGGCTTGAGATTTTCCGTTCAAAGAAGGGGAGGAAAGTGGTGCTTCCATTGTGCTAGTCTTGTTGTTTTGGGTGTGGTCGTGTGTGGTGCAATGTAGAAGCACCTAGAGAAGGCGAGTCCGGAGTAGTTGAAGTGGAGTGAAGTTACTAGAGAATGGCAACAGTTTGGAATGAGCTTGCAGTGTGAATATTGGAGTGCTCGATCAAAGTCGAGATAGTATGGTCTTGTTCTTAGTAAATTTCAAGTAGAAACTCGGGTGAGAAATGGTACGTTGGAGGGTTGTATGGAATCAGATTCGGCCGCGGCACTATTATTTGTGGGTAGGCTACAATACCGATTTCGGGTATCGTCAATAGTCGTTTTCTCCACCGGAGCGAGCGAGCGAGAGAGCGAGAGAGCGAGAGTAGATTGCAACGCGATTAAGTGTTCGAGTCTTTGGTGATCTGGGCTTTTCTGCCTTGGAAATTAGTTGGCTGCTGCGAACAACAGGCTAAATGACGGATGTTGGCAGTTTGGTTTTTGTACCTCTTATCAAGGGGGTTGTTGGGGTTCGAGGACGAGACGAGGGATGATCTTTCACGATCTTGCAACGATGGAGTTGAGGTTGCAGAGGAATCTGTTGATAGATAAAGCAGGCAGAAGCAAGAATCCGGGAGTGAAGGAAAGATGGCTCTTGGGTGCATGATAGACTACCTAATCAAGTCGGTTACACACAGAGGCGACGAAAGCAGGTACCTAAACACCCTAAATATGTAAGGGGTAAGGTTGGGATTACGATTCCTTTGACGGGCGTTCTAGGGCTTTTCCTTTGAACCATTCAGCATCATTCAGCATGACTGGCGCCTGCAGAGACTTGGAGGCGAATGAAGAAGCTGGAGAAGCGCTTTTACCCCACGGCTACTAGTGAAGTAGAGCCATCGCACCGACAGCGTCTCACCGTGCGCGGCCGCTTGCTTCAGAAGTGCTGTCACTGGTTTGAAGTTTCCGGGGAATTTCTCGGTGTACGGAATCAAGTGACGAGGCAGTGTAAGGGTCCGGAGAATTGCAGTATAACATTGTAAGTACAAAAGTTGACAGGATCCAGTCTTTTTCCTGGGAAGAGTTTTACACAAGCACGAGCAAGTACTTCTCCTTCCTATCTCTCGGGATAGTTACATTAGTGACGGACGCGGGCTTACATCGTTGTTACACCATGCGCCCATAACAAAGACGGACGAGCGACTCCGCACTTTGTCCCTCTAGCCGAGTACCGAGATCAATATGCAACCAAGCGATTAAGGGTTCGTTGGCGATGACGCAAAAAGGAGGGGAGAGGCAGGGATCAAGGCCACTCCCAACCCGATTTCTGAGTTTTGCTAAATCCCCTGACCCTTTTGACTAAATCGCCTGATCTAACCAAACTAGGACATTTTCCGGTCGCGAACACTACTAAAGTACAAAATCATATATTACTAACCCTTATCCCTAGCCCTAACCCACACCCGATCCCTAACCCTAACTAACCCTAACCTCAAAAACTAGGTTACTATCCCTTAGAATAGAGAATTAGTGTTATACGGGCGTGATAAGAGTGCCTAATCGGGTTAGAGTCAGGCGATTTAGTCAAAAGGGTCAGGCGATTTAGCCAAAGCCCGATTTCTTTGAACGTTGCCACCTAATGAAGGAGCCATGAATAAAGAAATGAAGAATTCACACTAAAAAGGATAAAGGAGCACTGATTTTACGCTAACCCAAACTCACTTGAAACCATCATTTTGGTAACAAAAGTTTATAATAACTGTAAAGAAGCCCTATAACCTTAAACAGGGGTAATCTACTTTTACGGTGAATTGACTGAATAGTCTGTTTTTGTTGAAAAGGGCTTTTTCTGAAGTACTCGAGACAAGTTCTTATTCAATCCAGCTTAGGAGAACTACAAGGAAAAGCCCACCAAGGGGCTACTCGTTCATGAGAATATGCTTCGTGCTTTCCAACACTAAATTACGAAAACAAAAGCTTCAACTGCTTCCTAAAAGAAGACGCTACTTATATTAATAATTTTAAACTTGCTCGCTCGCTTTGAACTACATAGACACTATAAACGACTTCGACTATTCGACACAAGACTTTGGTTATTTGGCACAAGGCTTGTAGAGATTACATCAAGAACAGTCAATCACGTCTCTATCTAATTATGAAGTATATCTTCTTTTATCCACGTAATGTAAACAAGCTCTCGTAAGACAATAAAAGTTGAAGAGCCGTTTTTAAGTTTGAAAAATTTAGAGGATTACCCATTTTGATTATCCTTTGGCGAGAGGAGACGGACAGGTGGGATTGTCTACTTGAACCCCGCTTTGTACATACTTGTCTCCTTTCTTCCTTTCAATGATTTTGCTTGTCCATGAAGAGATTGTTCAGCATATTAAAAATGGATAATACCCGGTCGGTCCATTTGCAGGCGACCCGGAGCCGATTCCGCCATCGGACTGAATTCCGGCATTAGCGCCATGCATAACCCCCGACCTCCGTACGTCTCAACGAAACAATAACATTGATTTGCGGCTCTGAATAGCCTCGAATTCCTCCCAATGTCGTCAAATTTAAGTAACAGGGACTCCAATCCCAAACCGCAATCCACCTTTTCCAAAGAAACGGCATATGTCCAAAATTTCTTCTCCATTCCCGCGCCGATAAAAACACTCTTCGATTACGTTCCAGTGCTGGTATATCCACCGAACGAGCTTCCCCTGCGTGCGCCAAAGCCTTCGAGGATACCGACTTTATATGTGTTTAGTAGAGAAGAGGATGTCGCTGAAGGAAACCCGAGTTTCAACCCTGGGTGTCTAAAATGGCAGGTTAGTAGAGCTAGAAGTAGGGGCTATTTGAATTGTTGACTGACTTCCTAACTAGGCGTTTTTGAACATCTCTGGAGTCAAGCACCGACTGGCAGCATCGAATAACCATGCTTCGCCAACAGGCCAATTGCCCTTCCTATTACCTGCCGCGAATACCTCGAACACGAACCTGACACCTGTGCGATCAAACCAATTGGTGAAATATGCAGAGGAACATGGTGGATATGTAGAAGAATCCACAAGCATGCGCTACGAAGCATACAGATCTCTTCTCGACCACCGCATACGAAGTGCCTGGGTATGTTAGGATTCGCACATTGTGTCTCCCTCTTTAACATTATATAGCTATATACCCTCTACCTTGAGCCTTCCAACTTCTCCGCAGTCGCATACCCCCTATACGTAGCCTCTGCATCCTCCAACCCCCTTGTACGAGCTTCGATATCACACCAACTTCGATCGGCAGCCGAAGCAGAACTCCTCAAAAACTCCTCCATAATCGATATAGACGATTTATACAGCGAGGCGGACAAAGCGTTCGAAGCTCTCTCAATATTATTAGGTGATGACCCCTGGTTTTTCAGCTGCGACAAACCTACATTATTCGATGCGAGCATATTTGCATATACACAATTATTGCTGGACGAGAAGTTGGGATGGAAAGAACAGAAGTTGTGTAGGGCATTGAAGAGGAGGGAAAACCTTGTACAACACCGGAAGAGGCTTCTTGTATGTTATTTTGGAGGGTGAAGAGTGAGGCAACAACATATACAATAAATATTGCCAGTCCGGGCCACCTAATGAGAGATGCCCAAGCCATGATGGCCACTCAAGCAATTAGGGAATTCATTTTTACTTTGCCGTGTATGAGAGTCAATTGTGATGCCCAGCTTTCGGAATTTAGCACTCCCGGGGATGTTTCCCAATGTTTTGGTTTTGTGGCAAGCCTCCTATGTGCGCCGAGATTTAGTACCTTGGCAACATCTGTATCTATCACTTTTTTTGTTGAAAATAAGACTCAACTTTATTCAATTGACATGCTTGCGGAATGCGATGACGAGCACTTGCCCGGTGGCTGATTTCACAAGCATTGTCTACTCGTACAAGCAATTGATTCTGGTTTGTAGGGCCCTTCTCGGGCGCGTACACTGTTTACTCACATCATGATATTCAGAGTCTAGAGCGAACTAAAATTCTACTAAGGAAGACCTTGGCGGTCCACCCCGCCTAACGATCTCTCCCAATGTTTCCTCGTCAAATAAATTACTACCTATTCGGACATCCAATATGCAGCTCTCGGTCCAGAAGTAAGGTTTTCTTATTCTTGTTGTTGTGTGGTATTGTGGACATTGCTCTCCCTTTAGAGACAGCAAGGCTCGGGATTTACATCTCCAGTGGGGATTCTCCTTCTCTGTCGTGAGTAGAAGATTACCAAGGTACTAGGTATTGCTTTGTGGCTCAAAAGGGTGCCTGAGAAGCATTGATGGCTGCCAAAGTCAGTTATTCCACTAAATTGAAGGTCTTCTTTCCTCGGCGAGAAGGCGGAGTAAAAGACTTTCGGCGGAAGAAGAGGAGATCTTTGGTATCCGGTTTCTTGGCTGCGAGTTTGGTGAGTGTCAATGACGATGCCACGGGGATTAGAAGAATTATTACGGGAGTTCTTGGGTTGTAGTTGAGAGGTTGAGAATATAAGAAGAGGTCTGGGTTCCTCTGTCATTTCTTTTTCCAGGCATCCAGTTCATCTTCTTCTCTCTGCTACTAGAACACTGATAATTCTTAACACCCCTTCAACTTTACATTCAAAATGAAGACTTCAAGCCTTGCAACACTTGCTACCTTTTTGGCCACTTCATCGGCTCTTCCTCATGATTGGTATGATGGAAAGGTATGTCTTCTCAAGTTTCAATTCATGGTTTAAGTTTCTGGAAACACTTCCATACCTAACTTTACCATCCCTATAATCTTACCCTCCTTCCCTCGAATCACCTTACTGATCCTCATCTAGTATGGAAAAGGAGGATGGGAATCCGGCGAGGTAAGAGCTCCTAATTAAACAGCAAAGGCTCTAAAGCTAACCACCCCTTCCATAGGGGGATGATTCTGCTAAAGGTTGGGGAGATATCAAAGTAAGTTTTCAAACCTGGAAGACTTCGCTCGATTCTTGTCGTCGAAGCAAAGGGTGGTGGTGTTTGGTCTCCTCCGACACTTTCAACTTCTCTTTGGGTTCCTTGGCGTCCATACTGATTTGTTTCGCTCGTAGTACGGAGCGCCACCAGGTGGATGGTCAGCTGTCAAGGTAAGCTCACACGCTCTCCCACTCCCTCCTTCCTACCGAAACTCTTCATCCCCTCTCAACCACCAAGTTTCGTTCCAATCAGAAGCCCCCAAACTAACAACACAATAACAGTATGACGCTCCCGTAGGAGGCTGGCAATCGCTGGTCTACCCAAACAATGAGAACGCGACCTTCACATCTTACTACCACATCCTCGCAACCGGTTCCGAAGTCAGAAATGGAACAATATCAGCACCTGGTCCAGATGACGCTGTTGGATATTTCTCTCTCGCTTTGAACTCGGACGAGAATAAGATTTGCTATGTATGTTTCTTCGACCCTCTCCCTCTCATTTACAACCGGAGAACCGGCTGACACACCCAAGAAAATCACCCTCCAAAACGTCGTTGGCGACTACCGCTCCCCAGCAAAAACAGCAACTCATCTCCACGCCGCGGTTCGCGGAGCCTCGGGACCACCAAGAATCGCATTCCCCAACCCCGCTGGTGCAGATAATCCACTAGATGAGAAAATCAGAACCTCTGAGGGCTGCATTACTGGTCCTTTTACGACGGGGGTCCTTGCAAATGGGACAGATACGGGTGAGGGATTCGAGGTCAAGAGTATTGAGGAGAATCCGGATGGCTTCTTTTGTGATAGTCACACGGTTCTTTATTCCTTGGGTGTTGTTAGGGGGCAGCTTGATGGGGATTATACTGATGACGACGATGATGAGTGGAAGGGAAAGTTGAATGGAAGATATAAGGGTTGGGGGCGCAAGTAGGGGATGACTTTGAGAGGCAGAAAGTACGCTGAGAGAGTGGTTCGATGGTTTAATTGTATAGTACTGCTGATTATTTGGTGGAATTTGTTACGACATCCATTCAGATTTGGCTATGATTGTAATATTAATTTTCTGCCTTCTTACTACACGCTCGAATTGTATATTTACACATACTTTCCCTAGATTTCAATCGACTTGAACTACCTCTTCTAATCAGTCAGTCGTCTAAATTGTTTTAGGTATGTAGGTATATCATTATTTTGTGATTCTTTTTCCCAGCAATCATCAGTTCTACCCAGCCCAACACTCAAAATCACAGAATTAATCTAATCCAATTTTCAAATTTCAGCCGAAGTGTGCTGCTTTTTATTATGAATTTCCCAAAAGTTGGCAAAGGAATAATGTCACATGTAAGTAATTCTTTTCCATGAATGAAGTAAGAACCTCGTTACGCAACCACTCTTTCTCATTACTCGGATAGTTAGCGGATATTTGCCCTTTCTGTTCAAGTGTAATGAGGAGAATCAAGAAATCATCTCTTAAGCTCCTCGGAGAATATTTCCGATTATCCTAGGTATCTCGTACACTTCAGAAAGAAATGTTCAGAGAGCACTCGCCGGGTCAGTGTGAGCACAAATTAATCAATTAATCAGTTATTAATCTGATTAATGATTAGCACGTATGTTGATTAGATTAGATTAATTAATCTATTTTGATTATTAATTAATTGATTAATATAATTAACATACTATATATAGTATATAGTTAGTATATATAAAGCTTTTAAAGCTTAAAAGTAGTAAAGAGATCTAATATTAAAATATTTTTATTACCAAATAATTAATAGCTAATTTATTAAGACTTAAAATAAAGAAGTTACGTCGTAAAAACTCTCGGCAGTGCAGGAACGCCAAAACCTCCGGGCCGGTCACGTGCCATATCAATCAATTAATCAATTATTAATCTAGTTAATGACTTTTGGTTAATCTTATTAATGATTAGGACCTCATTAATCTAATCTAATCTAATCATTTCTCACACTGACTCGCCCAAACCCTTACAATGGCACCCGCATTCAAGGCCCAAATCTTCCAATAACGCATTGCATCTATGACCTGGGGATCTCATTTGAAAACGAGAATTGCTTTCGCAAAGCTTAGTGGCTTCTGGTAGATGTTAGTAAAAAGGTGTCTCCTCTCGTCTTGTTGTTCTAACCTCTAGCACAATTTAACGTATTGACATAGATAATCACTTTTATTTGAACGCATTGTCTCAAGTAATTTGGGGTAGTATTTCAAAGAGTTCCAAGTTTTTGCCCTAGAAATGTGGAGGAACAGGAGCCAGATAGGCAAGTAAGAGCCTGAGGTATCAAATGCTGCCGTTACTGCCCTTTCCAAGAGTGGTCGTTTTGTTTTCACTGCACCACTGGAGTTACGACTTCAAGATGACAGACGTGTCAAGACAAACGTTAAGTATGAACAATGCTGCAATTCCCTCTAGAAATATGTATGTAGGCTCTAAAAAGTATATAAACAAGAATCGAATGATAGAGCAAACGGAATCAAAATGTTCCCTTCTCATATCCCACTCCTCTCCCCCGTCTTGCGAATCTAGCAAGAAGCACCAGCTGGGATACCAGAGCAACTGCTGCTTTTCTTTCCACCGGAGACTGTGACGCCGGTCCAGGTCCTGCAACAAATTAGCGTATTTTCTTCTCGTTGACTCGGGAGCCGGGAGCAGTGAGTAAGCATAAAACGTGCTCCCGGCAACTAGGAATAGGAGTTAAAAGGGGGGAACAAAGGGAATTGTTGCATACCAGTCGCTGCAAGAGCCGCTACCACAGAGAATGTAAACATTAACACCGGATGAGGCGACGGTACCGGAGATGCCGTTGAGGGTAAGATGGGTAATTGGGACACCAGTGGTTGGTTTACCAGTAGGGGAACCGTTCTCGTAATCTTGTTGGATGACCTAGGGAATGAATATTAGTGTCTGAAAGAGGTAGTAAGACTGCATTTGATTGAACTTACAATTCCGTACTTGGCAATGTTGGAAAGAGTGATGTCCTTGTAAGTGACAGCCTTGACGGCTCCGGTCGCGCCACTAACTGTCTTGATTCTAACGCCGTTATCTGAGTTGGAAATGCTGCTTGAGCTGATAGTGACAGTATCAACAACGTTGTCAGTTCGTCCTCCAACACTTCCGATGGAGAGACCTGTGGATGAACTCAGTATTGCCCTTTCTAGAAGTATGTTTGAGGAAAATAGAGGGAAAATAAGGGGAAAATAAGGGGAAAATAAGGGGAAAATAGTGGTACGAGAGGAAGTGAACTGCCTGAGGAAATGGTGTCTTAAACCTCCTAAAACAACCTGAAAGAGGGAAAAAGAATTCAGAGATTACCCACCGTGACCACCAGAGCAAGTTCCTCCAGTGAAGGTAATGTCAGTTCCAGAGTTGATAGCCTATCAATGTATGAGCATATGTTTTTCTTTGAGAAAGGAGCCAAACACACCAAGCAATCATCCTGGTTCTTAACCTTTGCTCCAGAAATGGTGACAGAGGTAGAAGATCCGACGTCGAAGGCATCAGTGCTGTGGATGAAGTCAGTATTGCTATTTTTAGAAGTGTGTTTTGAGGAAGCCTTACTTGTGTCCAAGCTGATTAGCGTCTCCAGCAGAGTTGTCAATTGTGACATCAGAGATGGTTAGACCGTTGGCTCCGTTTACTGAGAAGATTTGAACTGGACTGTTAAGAATGTTTAAGCTAGCGATGGAGGAGGTTCCAGTTAAGCTGTGGGCGTAGAAGAACTTTGGCTTGGTCTTTCCACCGTTGGTTCCCTTTCCATCCCACCATCTTGAACCACCTCCGTTAAGCGAGTTGCCAGGGGAACCAGTGACGGTAATATCGACACCAGAGACGGAAACAAGAGGACCAGACCACTCCTCATAACCAAAGGTAGTTTCTCCCTCAAAGACAACCTGAAAATAGAGTCAGAATATATGTATGTCAGGGATATGCAAAAATGTCACTTACGTGAGTACCAGTGGTAAGCTTGGTAAGATCAAGCGTAGTGCCAGATGGTACAGCAATGTTGTTGAGGACGATGGTAGCACAAGAGGTCTTGGACTTGCTTACTGCAGCAGC
Source organism: Hymenoscyphus infarciens (assembly GCA_001414345.1). Taxonomy (NCBI): domain Eukaryota; kingdom Fungi; phylum Ascomycota; class Leotiomycetes; order Helotiales; family Helotiaceae; genus Hymenoscyphus; species Hymenoscyphus infarciens. The sequence goes on from LLCB01000009.1 coordinate 116,147, forward strand.
ATCGGTGAAAGTGCAAGAGGCACGCTTGTGAAGTCCAGCGGCATTACGGATGTCTGGTGCAGCAGTAGGGGTGGGAACAGCGGCCACAAGGGCTACGGCACTAAGGCCCAGCCCCAGAGATTTCAAGAAGTGAACCATTTTGATAAAATGAACGGTATATGCAGTTGAATGTGCAAGGAGGTATGGAATGAATGGAAAGTGGAAGGAAGGTGCCGAGAGAAAATAGTGCCTGCCAAGCGGGAGTATATATAGAGTACCTGGACGAAAAAGAGACGGCAAGAGAAGAGGGGTGGAAAAAGGCTCAACTGTCTATGGAGTGTCACACGCAGGCCCTCAATTCGAATCTCGATTGGAATTTGGAAATTTCGAATAGAGACACTTCGCACCCCCGCCAACTTGCCAGGGAGGCTTGTTTACCCCTCGCAATAAAACTTATCCCGGTCATTCACCGTCCTCTCTACTAATAAGAGGGGAACACTTCATGACCTCCACCCGGGGGATAGGTTGATCCCGAGGAGGCACCACAGGAAGCCGGAAGTTTTGAGGCTTGAATCGATGCCAAGTTCTTCCAAGTGGTGGATAACTTCAAGATCGCGTGGACATTGTAAAATTTGTAATTGGAGGAATCTCAAAATGAGGTGAGAGAAGACGTGTTGCTCACGGGGGACGTTTGGTGTTGATTAAGATTTTGCGGGGTAACTGCCGATTGGTGGATCCTCAATGCCCCTCTCCCCTGCTTTGGATCCTTTTCAAAATTGTGGTTCATGTAAGCCTGTTTCTGAAACCACCAGGACGCCGTGTCCCATGTCACGTTTATTCAACAACCTCTTTCGACGCTGATCAGCATGAACACCAGAGTCCAGACTGGAAAGTTCTGAATCTTGAGGGAGATTGCCATTTATCAAAGTTGAAGCTTGACACTGGGAACTCCACTCACTTCTTTCATCTACAAATTACCTTCGGCTTTTCGAGTGTCAAGCGCTGCGTTGTTCAAGAGATACCGGACTTTCCAAGAGTCACTCGAGTCTGGATCTACCTGCGAAGTAGGATGCTATCACCCGAGCTCAAAGCCGGTCGTATTCTTGCGTTCTCTTTCAGCTACTTGCCTGAGAGGACGGATGAACTTGAAAGACATAAAAAGAACGTTCTTCGTGTACGCATGAAATCTCATCCAATCGAAATTTTCCCGAGCGGGGGATCGGGGAGTTCCCAACAAGAAGCTTTCTTGAAGTTCCCGGAACTCTGTTTTCTGGACAACAGCTCGCCGACCCAATGTTTCAATCCCAGCTGCTGGCTATTGCAAAGCAGCATTTGGTTTCATCACACTTGCTTTACTTTTTACAAAATCCTCAATTTCAGTCATGAATTGGGTTCATGAGTTGGGTCCGGAATAACATGGGTGCTATGACTTGACTTTCCTATATTCGCAACCGAGTTCGCGTCTTCCAGGGGTACTCCTCCACACATCTTCTGACTCCGGGTTACTGCTGCGGGGCCTCATCAGTTGATCAAAACCCTGAACAATATTAGCCATTCTCTCCATTCCTTAAAACTACCTTCTCGCCGCATTTTATGTTCTTCATCTCTGTTTCATTCGTTCCCAGTAACTTAGACCAGTCAATTCTTCAACATGCTTTATCTTCTTGCTCTCTCTTCTTTTGTGGCCTCTGTGCTGGCTACTGCCCGTACAACTGCTCCCACAGGTGCAATTACTGTTGGGTCTGGTGGTCATTACTCTACAGTAGGCCATATCCATTTTTTGTTACAATATCTGAGCAATAGCTAATAGGATTTAGATCCAAGCTGCTATTGATTCTCTAAGCACCACATCCACGACCGCTCAGAGCCTTTTTATTCTTGCTGGCACTTATAATGAGCAAGTCATCATTCCTGCCAGAAATGCCGCTCTCACTGTCTATGGATATACCACCGATACAAGCTCTTACGCAAAAAATGTTGTGACCATCACTCATAGCTCAAGTCTTCTCTCTGGCGCTGCGAATGATGAAGCAAGTGGGACTGTACAAAACCGAGCAGCCAGCTCCAGATTCTACAACATCAACATTAAGAACACCTATGGAAAAGGCTCGCAAGCCATCGCACTCTCCGCTTGGGGTGACAAGCAAGGATACTATGGGGTGGGACTTTACGGATACCAAGATACACTCCTTGCCCAAACAGGAAATCAGGTGTACGGAAAATGTTATATCGAAGGAGCGGTTGATTTCATCTTTGGACAACACGCACGAGCCTGGATTGATAGCACAGATCTTAAAGTTTCGGGTACTGGTGCTATTACAGCAAACGGAAAGGCATCTTCTTCTGATGTTTCTTACTATGTGATCAACAAATCCACCGTCTCAGCTGCCTCCAGCTCGGTTACAGCTGGATCTATTTATCTCGGCCGTCCATGGAGCGAGTATGCCACTGTCTGCTTCCAAAACACCCAATTGTCGAATATCATCAACAGCGCAGGTTGGGAGGTATGGAGTACTAGCTTGGCCAACACTGATCATGCCGTCTTTCAAGAATTTGGAAACACAGGAGACGGAGCTTCTGGCACAAGAGCGAGTTTCTCGAAAAAGCTCAGTGCTGCTGTCAGCATTTCGACCATTTTGGGAAGTAATTATGCTGGCTGGGTCGATAGCACTTATTTGGCTTAGATGGAGAGGAGGCACTTTTGATTCTTGCTGTGTATATTTCGAGCACATTTTCAGGCGCCCATAGAGGCTTTTATGTTCTTTGTACATATATCGCTAGTTTTTAGCAAAATTTGATTTTCATTAGCGGTTGATAGGCATGAACGCAGAGATTTGTTCGTCTCCCTCATTTCGCTAGTTCGCAAGAATAACGTACCGATTTTTACGGCTCACATAAAAAGTGGCAGAACAGATAAATGTTATTCAAAGCTTCTAGTACAGTCCAAATCACCCCAGTTGATTGTTCTAAAATGTTCTGGAAAATACTCCCTGGGATTTATCACGAGTTTTGGCTAGACTAGAGTTAACATATCCGATAACCGAGTCCCGAGCCGGTGTGGCTCAGATCAGTTGTATCACCGTGCAGACTTTGGCCCAGCTTCTTTCCCTGCAAAGACGAAAATAAAACTGTTGAGTATAGGTTTGTCGAAAGAAAGCGACCATGTCACTGCTATTCAGTCTGCAAGGTGTTGCTGCATAACGTCTCCGCACTAATCAATTTCCTCTAGTTACAGCAAACACTTGATCTTATTCGACGGAAAGCGATACAGCAAACATACCTTGTGCCTTAGAACTACCTTGCAGACCATTCCATCACCGGGAGGGTCGGGCGATTCAAATCGTCAGATTCCTACAACAGCAAGGAAGTCCGCTCGGCAGAACACTCAATACTGTTGCTTAACGCTTGGAGGATCCATCAGAGAGTGTGAGATTCTTCGGGCACTTTCTTTGGCGATTGCTGCCCTTCCTTACTCCCGACCTTCGCCCCTCTCTTGATATTTCCTGGAATATCCTCCGTCAACCACAAACCTCCATATTACAATGCTACGAAGCACCATATACTCCGCGGTAGCTCGAGGGGCTTCCCAAGCCAAGCGGCCAATCCTCCGAACATCCCCTCTTACGACTTCGATACCCATCCGCCCCCTCACACAAAGAACCATTACCTCCCGCACAATCACCCCACCCAAGTCCAAACCCGGGACCGGCTTCATATTCTCCTCCTACAGTCGAACAACACCTTTGCGCGGGCAGACAATATTACAGCGCTTGCGCTCCTCGATACGGTCTCTCCACAACTCCCGACGAGGGAGGTCAAACAAAACCTCCACCTCGAATTCAACTCCGAAGTCCTCTCCAAAAACTACCCCTGAACCAGAACCAACAAGTCTGGGTGGTAAATTAAAAAAGCTTTCGAGGGAATACGGGTGGTCTGCTGTTGGGGTGTATGCCATATTGAGTGCGACTGATTTCCCGTTTTGTTATCTGCTGGTGTTATATTTGGGGACTGATAGAATTGGTAAGTGATTTTTCAGACTTCTCTCCTTCAAAAGGCAGCGGGTCGTTTTGGATATCTGGTCATTCGAGGTTGGGCTCTTGGCCAGAAGGACAAACGCATAATTGGAGCTGGCTAGCTGGGGACGAGGTTAGCGAACAGGAAACTTGCGTCTTCGAAGCATGTGTTCAAGCATTTATGCCGAATGCACTGGATACTGGAACCGGCAGCTCGGGACAAAGGTGGGCAATAGAAAGAAATCGTTGGCAGTATGGAAGCACGATTCTGACCGTTGCGAATTTCCATTTCGAAATACTTGGAATTCTGTTAATCAGACTTGGAGGATGCGATCCAGCCTGGGGCTGGATTTGCCGTTACTATGATTGGAACTTGACTAACACATTATCTTTAGGGGAATGGGAGCATGCATTTCTTTCGTTCGTAAAACGTATAATACCTGATTCTGTCAAGCAGACGTGGCACGAATGGCGGGCGGGGATGAAGAAAGCCGAAGAGGAGATTCAGGGGGCTACCAAAGTTGACGAGACCGTTGCAATGGCTGGCTGGGGTGTCGAAGAGGCAGAGGCCCAAAATAAGCAAGATGCTAGTATGTATTCTCACTTCCAATCCCGAGTAATCCCACTGACCAGAATTCAAGGTCTTGCAACTCGATTAGCCCTCGCCTACGCTATTCACAAATCCTTCATATTCATCAGGGTGCCCCTCACCGTAGCAGTGACACCGAAGGTAGTCAAGATGTTACGAGGTTGGGGTTGGGATATTGGGAAACGTACGACAAAGGAAGTCAAAGCTATCCGAAGAGCGCATCGGAAGTTGCCCAAGGCGAAGAAGTTATGATTGAGTCGAAGATGAAATATTGCGGGCTGTTTTGATATGTTGAGTTTTTGTATTTTATTAAGCTCCTATGGGGCAAACTCTCCCCATTTCTATAGGCAGAGGAGAGCGGGTTTGGGATCATTTGGGTGAGACGATAATAATGAATAAGTGTTCATTTGTATGATAGTACATAATAAATATGCATATCCGAGTTTTCTAAGCTAGTGCTCTGATTCCTCATTTACACCTCGTCAAGTTTGATTTCATCTTACCTATACCTATCACTTTTGAATTATGTTAGTTATGTCTTCGATTCCATGTTCATCGAGGTTTTATTTAGGAGTTTATCATCATTTATCTTGATATTTTTGGCAATAATTGTAATACGCAATTCTCTACTTCTTATACGTTGTCAAGCTTGGACTACCCTTACAAGGTTCTGCGGAGAACTTGGTCTGAACAAAGACTTTCTGCATACCCTCCTCCCTTCCCTCGTACTTGTAATACACAGTATCAAGTTCAGATATGTCAACCCGATGAGTCACCATTTTAAGTGGTTCAATCTCACCAGATTCAATCATCTTAAGGAGTTTTTCCCAGTACATGTGAACGGGTGCCTGGCCGTTACCAATCAGTCGAATCCCCCTCTCCATAAGTGCGCCGATATTAAAATGGTTAGTCTATGTTTGGTTAGTCACGCTTGGGGAGAAGAGCAGAGAGAAGAGAGAGAACTTACGAAGCCGGCATATACACCGGTGACGCCGCAGCGGCCGAAGTTTCGTACTGAGGTTATCATTTCGTTGATGATTTCCGAAGTATCGGTCTCCATTCCAAGCATGATTTCGAAATAGTGTGCCTAGACTTAAGGTTAAATCTTTACTCCTAGGGGGGTTTGGGTTAGGCTTACCCATCCCTTGGGATATTCTCCAGCCACACATTCAAGTGCAACATCTGGACCTCGTCCATCGACCATCTTCTTCAATTGACTGGTGACCGACTCTCCCTTTGGCAATTTGCTGAAATCCAACAGTTCGACTTTGGGGTACTTTTCTTTCATGAAGTCTAAACGCCAGTTACAGTCGATCATGATGACTCGAGAGGCACCGTTGATAAAGGAGAAGTCGGCGGCCATCTGTCCAATTGGTCCTGCCCCCCAGATAGCGACTACATCTCCTTTCTCAACCCCGGTGTCTACAACACAGTTCCAGGATGTGCAGAGCACGTCTGAGAGGTAGAGACCCTTCTCATCAGGAACTGAGTCTGGGAGTTTGAGAAGATTGGTATCTCCCATTGGAACGCGGACGTATTCTGATTGTCCGCCTGCAAACCCACCTGTGAAATGACTGTATCCGCTACGTGGGGAGTAAGCATGATTTCGAAATAGAAGGTGGTTGCGGTTCGAACTTACAACATCCCGGCGGTTGTGCCACCGTACATTCCATTCTCGATGGTGTTTGAATTTGTCTTCTCACACTGCGAACTCAACTTCTTGTCACAGTAGAAACACTATTACCATTTAGCATATGTTTCTTTATTCCAAAACATCAGAGTCTTTTGGGTGGAGGAGGCCTTACATTACCACAGGCAATTTGAAAAGAAGCAACCACCCGATCCCCAACTTTCAAATTCCCAACCTCAGAACCCATAGATTCCACAACTCCACAAAACTCATGCCCAAGGATATCTCCCTTCTCAAGCTCGATAATGGAACCATGCAATAAATGAAGATCCGAACCACAAACAGTTGAACCTGTGACTTTGAGAATAACATCTCTTGGTTCTACGATTCTTGGTTTCGGGACATCCGCTGTGTCTTGTATTAGCCGTGGTTTGCGGAAATAAGAGATCAATGGAAAGTATTGTTCGAGAAGGTTTAGAAAAATGGGAGATTTGATTTCTCAATTCTCCTCGCCTTTTGGAATCATTACTCTAGTTTTCCGTCGAGCAATTTAATAAAAGGGTACCGGGGCGCAAGGACCGGGCGTTTGACGATTGAGGGGAGGGTTTCGAGAAGAGAGGGGAGAGCTTGAACCTACTGATTTCAACAGTGTTTTTGCCCATCCAACATAATGCTTTCATCATCTCTCCCGAGGGATCCGCATACTTCTTTCTATCTCTTGCTGGGTTGGTGATATCTTGAGCTGTTTCGGCATTCTCTCTATGTCCGATAGCTTTCTCGGCGAGTGCTGCTGCTTGTGACAAGGCCATTTTCTCTTTCTTGAAACTGAAATTATTTAGGGTTTGAGTATGAAGAATTTAAAATTGAGAATAAGAAAAGCGTTATTATTTTGTTTATACTTGGAATTATTTGGTTGCGGGGTAAATCCTATGGATTTCATCATCACTTTTTACTAATTCTCAATACGTCACTTGGTGGCAAAAACTAAGCGATACCCCTTTGCTGAATATCACGTGCATTCATACGAGTGGGGGGAGTGTTGCAGCGAGTCGTTATGGCTGAAGTAGAATCTACCTCTTGATAGTTTAGTCTTGTCACTGGCATCTAGTTTCGTAAGGAGACCAGGAAAGTCAGCACCGAAAAGGACCTTTGAAGCTGTGACGGAACAGTGGAATGAAAAAGAGGGATTTAATTAGTCTACTTTTAATTATATACAAGAAGGTAAGGTCTTGGAGACAGAATATTATAAGCGCTCTCGAGTTCTATATTGCTTCGACTCCTAACCAACTTTGTCAAAGCTCCCACAAATTCCATTACCGACAACAATGGTATCACCTGCAGACGCTGAACTATCAACGCTTACGGAATTGGCTCCAACGGTGTTTGGGAGAGCACACGTGTTACTGGTGATGATCAACATGCACTTTTCTGGCGGGCTATTGAAAGTAATTAATTGGAACATAGCACAGCTTGGCGTCGAGAAACATGATGTACAGCAGGAGTTCATGTCTGCATCGTCGGTAAAGGCCAATTCTTGGGTGGTTGGGTCGTAGTATGTGTTTACGATTGTAGCTCCATTTGCTTTGCCGACAGAACTGTGGAGTATGTTGTTAGTTTGCGATGCTTTGATTGCTATTGAGAAAAAGGAAATGGTTTGACTTACTTATCGGCATTACAAGCGGCATATGATGTTGCTGTAGCTTCAGGAATGGTCACAGTCTGTGAAACGGAAATAGTAACTGTGGTACTTGGAGCATTCGTTGTAGTCTCAGTGATAGATTGAGTGAGTGTGATGGTAGTTGATGCGACTGGTGGAGTCAAAGTGACAATTGAAGTAGTTTCTTGTATGTGTTAACAAAGATTTCCGGGTTTTTTCGAAAAAGAAATACTCACTGCTTGTGGTTGTCACAATCGAAGTTGGAACCGTGGCTGTAATGGTCGTGGTAGACTTTGCGGTCCGCGTAATTGTATACACCTGGAAAGATAAAACTTTCTGGTAGCAAATAACCGCAGATGGGTAACTAGCTTTGCCTTTTCGCGAAAGATCTAGAGACTTTTGTTTCGTATTACTTGTGATACCAATTTTGCCATAGAGTATATCGAGCAATCCTCTTGTGACCCGAGACACAGCGCGCTTTTTAGCCGAAAATAATTCGGCATTATCAACTGTGTCCTTTGAGGGAAGAAATCCTGTAGCAGTCGGAACAACAGAAGTATCTGTGCCCGAAGTGACCGTTTGTGTTGCTGTCGAGTAGACGGAAATTGTTGAAAGAGGGACATCAATCGTGCTTGTAGTCGTGACACTGCTGTACGACGTGAAGGTATCCTGGAAGGCTTAGCTTTGGCATATTGAAAGATCACGGGGTGACTAACGGTAGATACTGGCAATGTTATGGTATTTGTGATGATACTCTGAAAGGTCGTGGTCGTCGTAACTTTCGAGGGAGTTTTTACAACCGAGGGAGTGTAGGTTGTTAACGCAAGTTGAGGAAGGGTCCAGGCTGTAACTTTGGATTGCGTCGGAACTGGGTTGGTGGAAGTTGTTGCCCGTTTTGTGTAGCAGTTTTGGATTGTTTTCGCTGATGCTGAAGCAGAGGTTACGCTTAACCACAAGCCAAGGGCCAGAAGAGTCTGTAACACAAACATTTTGAAGTGTGGAATTCTCACAAAAATCTTGATTGAAGACGGTAATGAACTTGCCCTGGGGGTTCAACATTGACTTATCCTTTCCACTGGAAGAAAATAGACAAGTCCGAGCATGCCAAGTAGTGGAGTCTACGTTAGCTAGTGTTGTGTTATTGCTACGGCTGAGATTTTAGTTCATCCGAAGATTGGCTTGAGGCGAACTGACTTGCGGCTACTAATGCTCTGTGGAAGGGGGCTAGCCCACAGCCAAAGCCATGGCAGCGAAGCATAGTATTATAAAGACTACGCGCTCTTGCCAGATACCATACAAACAGTCAACCGAGCCTGCGTCGAACTACTCAACGCCAAATTGATCGAAAAGTGGGATGAAAATGGGTTGGAACAACTTAAGAGACAGACATCTTTGCATGAGGCATAAGCATTCCCGCTCTGAAAATAAAGAATTTGAGAAGAGTGGTAAAGCATCGACGTGTATTCAGCCTTCGAACTCCCGATTGCTTGTGCGGTGTCCGAGCTCTTGCATCGCGATGCAGTTCATCGCGGGTGCTAGTCTTGTAGATCAGGTACCCCGCTCGATGAACCTATGACGTGCGCAAGAAAAGGGAACTATTGAGACCTGGAACGAGCTAACAAATTCCATTCATTGTCGCCGAGTAGGAACCCGAAGCAGATCAATCTTCATCATTTCCAAAAGCCACCCTGATACCAGTCCGCTACTCAATTGCCAACTCCAAAGTTATCATCAAAGTCCATAGAATTCAGTGCAGATGATTTGTAGTCAATCGCTGCTCCCCCCTTGGGTAACTGTATCCCGGAAGAAATTCCATCAAAGGGTCGCGGCCATCGCTCGGCGACGGGAAATGTGAATTCTCAGGAGCAAGCATTTCAGCACCTGCCTCGTCTCTTCAATTATCAAATGATTTGACTCGTACTTTATCACTTCTATGGTTTTTTGTTCAATGTTTGAGGGTATTTATGCGGCAACCCTTCTTCCTCTTAGTTTCCCCTTGTATAGTACCGTCTGTCAAGTTGAAACTTTTTCAGACTTTGTCAAAGTATACACATGCGTCATATACTCGCAGAAATTCTCATAGTGATTTGTTGAGGAATATCGAGGCAATTGTGTATTGACATAGGCCCCCTAATTCCCATTGTTCTATTGTCTTGGGGCTCCTAACTAAACCCATAGTTTACTCTACTAGATTAATTTCTTTTTCGAGGAATCTGCGTTTGGGACCCTTACCATGCCATCTACCCCCGCAAGCCCATTTTATTGTATCATCTGGGGGTGGAGCTATATAGTCCAAGAATGGATGACGGCGGTGACTTGTCCTTTTTTTAAATTTACATCTTTCCATCGATAATACCAGCTCCTTCGAGCAAGGGCTGTAAAAAAATTCTGGACACGGAGTGTCGTGTAAAACTTTTGAGGACAGATTGTTTATGGAAGATGCATAGACATACCATTCAAGAGATATGTCGAAATAAAGTAGCAAGCTCTTACAAATAGAGATCCAGGCATTGCGCTACGTAAACCTACTTTGATCTGATTGTGCAAAACTGCCTACGACTAGAAAATTATTGTCTGAGAGGGTCTAGGAGACGTAAGAAGTAGTCTAACTATTCTAAACCTTCTCGAGAAATCTCTGTGTATTTCCTGAAGCCCTTCGCACAATCATGCTAGACCGGATGTACGCAGAGCAATGGCAAGATCACTCACCTATGAACAAGGAACCAGCAATCGTATTTGTTTATATCCCTCTATTTGTAGATCGTCTGCAAATAGTAGCTTTGAACTATTTTGCTGCTATTGGCAGGTAACCTGTAGATAGCAACCTTTGGAAAAATGGGCCGCGAGAGCGCGCTCATACATTCAAATAGAACCGATATCCACCTTTTCTCACCATGTTATGCTGCCGTTTTAAGTGAAATCCGTTCATGGCAACTCATACAACTAATCAAGAAAGGTCAAGCTCATCCGACCTCAAAAGCACGCTAGGAAAGTAAATCTATGCAGACTTCAAACTCCACGCTGCTCACATACACATACTGTCAAAAGCTCTATGGATGCTCGATGATCACCCTTCAAAAGTTAAGCGAAGAATGAAGATGGAATATATCGGATGAGAAAGGGCACCGGGGGAGGGGGGAGAGTGAATCTGTTACTTTGGAGGGATGCTCCCTCGCATTTCAGCACTGTCTTTGGTCACTTTTTAAAACCAATACCGGACTCTTTGAGTAGTTTCGATTTCCTCTAATTTCCCAAGATTGCACTGGCCGTGTACTTCGACTCTCGGGGAAATCAAAATTCGTTTGTGATTTATATAGCGCGTAAGATACTCTTCAAGTGAAATTAGGATAGTTGGGATGCACTTTCTTTCTGTTTTCTTCTACATCATCGTGTTTTCCTCCCCCCCCCCTGGAGTAATTACTGGGGGATAACTCATTGCGAGGTAGTAGGGTATGGTTCGCAGATTGGATGATTGTTCAGAAAGGCTTATGCACAGTCAGTCAAGGAGGTTGGGATACTCGAGATTCATTGGGTCTGGTTCCAGCTCCCCTCCGATAACCGGCCTTAGTACTCCAGGATGTTGGGAGCATGATGGACTCACCCTCGTTTTGTCTAACTCTTTCTGAGTAAGCTGCTGGTAAGCTGGTCAAAAGCTGGTGATCAGCTGGTGGTAAGATGCCAGTAAGCTGCCGGTAAGCCAGTGGGTTGTGATGGTTGATTGTGGAGGCCACTCACGTGCTATCTACCCCTCTATTCCCTTTTTTGGATCGAGGTGCATAGTCTGTTACACAAGGTTTCTAGTCTACGAAAGACTCGAATGGAAAGTCTTTCTTTGGTGTATGAGGAACAATAAACCACGGATTAACTGAAGATCGGAATAAACTGCCTGGTTCTTTCCAACTGTCCATGAATAATTGACTTGAATTACCCTACAAAGTTGGAATAACGAGAGAGAGGTAATTTAGGCAGGTACGAAGTTGGAATTTTCACTGCAACTTTTGCAGTCCACTACGATCCACTATCTTGAATTTCACGGTGTTATCTCCACGAGAGGTAGTGCTGGACTATGATGTTGGTCACCAGACCAGAAATAGCAGAGTGCGAGGCTTTGAGAGCCGTGTGGGGGTTTTCCCAAGTCCCTTCTAGGTATGTGCGCTCTTGTCAAAACAGTGCTCTGATTTACTTGAAGCTTATCAATTGACAGACGCTAGAGTGAGATCTTCCAACCGTTGACGTTTTGCTATTTAGTGCGATGTGCAACAGTTATCTCGATGGGTAGGAACAAGGAATGTAAAAGCTAGAAAAATGGCAAAACGTCTACGGTAGGAGTCTCCTTCAAAGTGCGATTTGCAACAAATCTCCAGTCTCTACCTAAGTCTTGGTGATAAGTGGAGATGAAAAATCTTACAGCAAAGATAAATACCTTCCGTTGACGTTTTCCCGATAGAAGCGCGAAGTGCAACAAAACCTCAGCGAATGGCACACTTTTTAATAAAACTAGTTGGGTGGCGTCAATGGAATAAGCCAAAGTGCGATGTGCAATAACAAATAATGGAAACGATTATTTGGGACATAGATTTACAGAAGTCATATATAAAGACCTAATACTATAAGAGGTATAAAAGCTATATTAACCAATACAACACTACATCACACAACTAAGTTAATTGTAACTGCTATTAACTACAACGCTTTTTAAATTTCAAAAAACAGTATAGCATTATGAACTATAGTCTTTATAAGTACATTATACTAATTCATAAAAACAAAAGAGTATTACGTTAAGAAGCTATATATCTACGCACACAAAGTTGTAGCTATAAACTTAGTATATGCAGGACCTGCCGTCGTCGCCCCGCCTAATTTTATGCAAATCTGTATCCTAAATAATCGATTCCCAAATAATGTGGTCAAGTCAAGCGAACTCAGCGAGTCAAGTTAGATTGCATTTCTAACTTCATCACTCAACAACAAGAGAAGCCCGTAAACACCTACCTACATCCTCGAATCCTCCAGTAAAAGAACTAGAAACTTAAAATCCCAAGGATCCCAAATACGAGAACCACACAAAGAATAAGAAACAGAGGCGTACAAAAAAAAAACCAATCATGTTCCTCCCTCACAAAACTCTCAACCCTCACAAAGGTACATCCCCGCAAACAAAAACGCAACACCAATCCTCTCAAAGCTTCCTTCCTTACTCACTAGTACCCTCACCATAAGTAACATCCCACAACCCCTCTAAACCACTCAAACGTCACTCCACGGACCCCCCTCCCCCCACCCATAACATCCCCTCAGCCACACCCCGCTTCCCCCTTCCTTCAATCCCACTCCTTCATCTCATCACCCATCCGAAATGAAAAATCCTCCAGAACTTCCCCTCGTCTAGAAAGACTTACTTACTTACTTACTTACGCTCATTTCGTAAACCCTTAGATACTCTGTACCTAGGTAGATACTTCTCCGTCATCCCCAGCTCCAGGGACAAGAAGCCTAACCAGAAACCAAGTTTCGCAAATCCCACAAGAAACCTCCAGTGACCAGTCCAGTCCAGTCCAGTCCAAGTCCCCAAAATTGAACTCCATCACAATGACATGAAAAACCACCCACACCAACACCCCTAACACCCCCACACCCTCATATCAAACCTTTCCGCCCCGTTCGTTCATCTCATCTCATCTCATCTCATCTCATCTCATCTCATCTCATCTCATCTCATCTCATCCCCTCCTCTCACCCGTTTCACATTTCCGCCTCCAAGAGTACAAGTCCTCAATCAACCTCCTCGGTCGGTTAAAAATTTATCATAAACAAGATGAAACTGAAACCTCCGCCTCGCTCGTTTCACAAATCCGCGATTCCTTGCACTACCTATAATTTCCATCAGATCAATTTATCTCGAGTATGACGTACAAAACCCATACCCAACGAAGTCTCCCCCAATTCCTTACGGCACAGTACTCCGTACAATGGTTAAATTAACTGCAGCACGGCTCGTATGTAGGAATGGGAGGATGAAATGGGAATCGCTGGATGACTTGTTTCCAAAGACCGGAATCACCGGAATACATCTGCTGAAAGGTCAAGAAATCACAGCAAAGCATTCACAAAACACCCTCATGATTTGAGTCGATCATCTTCAATTCATATGATTGTTATACAAAACACTAGGATTACCTTCCCCTAAAAAAGGAAAAATATCCATCAAGTGCGACTTTTTACTTTCTCTCTCTCCTCTTCTGAGATTTAAAAACAACCCCTTCCTAAAAACAATCCCATCTATGTGCAAATTTCAATCCATCCATCCACCAATTCTATCTTCATCCACTCTCTCCTCTCCTTACATCTCAACAGACGCCACGCGGAAAACCCAATTGCTCCATCTCCATTTATTACACGAAAAAAAGACATTATCCCAGTAGCTTATTAAAAAAACAACACGGGAGCTGGAAGAAATTGGTCGATTCGCTTATAAGTATCGTTGTGAGATAAACACAACGCACAGTCATTTCCTCTTTCGACATGAGATCCTATGGATTTGCTGGGTGGTGGTCATCATAAAAAAATATGCCATGGTGAGTTCGAGAGAAAAAGAAAAGAGAAAATCAAAAATGCGCGCTCAAGTGCCAAAAATACGAGGCCTCGAAAATTGTGAGGTCAACGTGACGAAGAAACATGATGTTTGGTCCAACCTATTTGTCGGCTCGCATACCCCATTGAGGTTTCAATTGGGATGCCATGTCGTCCTTGGAAAAGACGGCTTCCTTGGGGATACGACTGGCGCGATAAGCTCCGTTGCGGATAGCACTGAGCTGGACTTGGGAGACTCCGCTCTTGTTGCTGCGAATACTCCCAGCATCGCTCATGGTGTCAGGGTCTCTAATCCTCTTTGGAGGTGCAAAGTCTAAAGCGGTAAAGGTTCCAGACCTTCTGAGCAAATGTCTAATGGAGAAGTTAGCATAAGGCATGGGCATGTGAGAAAGAAAGGTGAGTGCTTACGGGCTAGGCATAGGAGCAAGCTCATCAAATGCGCTGACGGTTGGGGTGAAAGCCGGAACAGTAGGTGAGTATGGTCGTCTCTCTCCGAATGGACTCTGAGATCGACCGGCCTGTCTCTCACGGATTGATGTTGGTGGTGCAAATTCCATCGATTGCAACAAGGCAAATGAATCATCTCGAAGTTTAGATGGGGTTGGCAGAGTGTTGAGAGCTTGTGGAGGTGGCATTGGTTTTCTAAGTCTTTGCTGTTGCCCAGGTGGTCCCATACGGCCAGAAGCAGATGATTGTGCTCGAGGTCCTGGTGGTCCACGAAATTGCGGTCCTCCTGGTCGGCCGCCAACACTCATTCCGCCCATAGAGCCGTTTCGAGGACGTGGTGGTCCTTGACCCATGAACTTTCGTCCTCCTGGAGGTGGTGTCATTGCACGTCTAGTAACTGGCTCAGCATATGGCATAACAAATGCATTGCTGTCTGGGTCATAGTAGGCGGCATCGCCCATATAATTCTCATCATAATCCTCGATATACTGTCCTTGTGGTTCTGGCTTTGAATCGTCAAAGTACTCCTTGTAAAATGACCGAATTCGGTTGGCGCGAATTTCCGGATCATCCGACTCTGTAGCCGCATTTGGAGGAAGGGGTCGGAAGCCCATTGACAACCGCTTTGGGTCAAATCCTGGAGCACCTAACCCAGCTTGAGCAAACTCCTCAGGCGGTACATCCATAGAGTATCGTTGTCCACGCATAGTTTCATTCTTGTTCTCACGACCAGGAGATGGAGGTGTAACCATGAATCCATCGCCATACTCATCATCACTTGGAGGCGCAGGTCTAGAATCTGTACGGGGCGGTGGGCGAGGGCTTGCAGGTAGGGCATTTGGGATCCGAGGGCGAGCTAAAGCCTCTTGAGGAGGTCCAGGGGCCGAGTCAATTAGAGAACCAAGATAATTATGGCTTTGTCTTAATGATGCATGGGGATTGCTGGCGTAAGAATCACGGGCATCTTCGATAACAGCGGAGGATGGCATTGGAGTCAGACCTTGGGTGGGAGTAAGAGCCTGACCTGGACGAGGATTGGTAGGCAGACCCTTTCTTTTGATGGATTCTGGGGAGCCGGGTTGTTCTAGGTGTGCCTCAGGCGGTGGAGTTGGGGTTTTTGGGACTTCTGGCATGGAAGCCGCTGGGCTTGGTGCATTATATTGAGGCAGGGAATTTTGGCGCGGTGGTGGCACAAATAGTGCTCCTCCTTGTGGTGGCATACTCTTTGGCATAGAAGCAGCGTTTCCGAGAAGATCGGCGGTGGCCACCTCTTGCATTCTTGATGGTGCAGCACTTGAGCCGGTATAGATTGATGAGCCGTTCTTTGAATTGGAATGCATTGATCGCGCATCGCCTTGGTAATAGGTGGAAACGGTGCGGTATGGGTCCTCTTTTTGGTGAACGGTTCGTGAGAGGGAATGAAGGGACTCGCGCGAGTTTTGCAACTCTGGAGGAAGCATATAAGGGCTGTTGACACTGATATCCATGGAGACTTGACGCCGAGATTTCTCGCTCATCCCCTGCTCTCCTGGTGCCTTTCTGGGTCGTCCAGGTTGAGGTACATCGCCCAATCCAAAATCCAGAGACGCATGTCGATCGTTGGCATCCTCCTCTCGCTGTTTACGCACATGTCTACGTTGAAGGATAATCATCAAAATGATGGCGCCGACCACTGGGATACTATTTACACCGTCAATATGCAGATGGGGCAAGCCGAGTCGCGAATCACTTACGCTACTCCCAATATGACGGGCAATGTGTAAGCTGATTGGGTTACACCTGTCTGGCAAGCATTCTCTCCACACGAGGTGGTGGTTGCTGAGGAAGAAGAGGACGAAGTTGAGTCTGCTCGTGGTTCTACCACGCGGCTGGGCGTTGCAATGTCTGCCACTGAATCCATCACCCCAATTGCTGCCCGTGGAATCCGTGGCCCCAACCTAACATGACTTTCTCCTCGATTCTCCATGCTGGCGGTGGCAGAGTATACCCTTCGCCGAGGTGGGGGGGGGGGTGTCGGGCTCGTCGGTCAGTCGGTGGGAGCTGTCAGGCAATTGTCCGCGTCTTCCTCGTCGTTGCGGCGACAAGAAGAAGGTGCGACTGGTTTCGGGGCCAAAATAGCCTGTGAAGGTATCGATCCAGGTCGTCTAATGGTTGAAGAAGGTTTGAAGTTTCAGATGAAGCTCCTTCACAATATGGGTTGATAGGGTGTTGAAACAGGTACGACAATGCAATGGGCAACACCAAATTACTGCAAATATCCGAGTTGAGGGAATGACTATGGTGAGAGAGCGAGGTAAAACTAGGTAAGGAGTGTGTCGAAGCGATTGTAGAGGTAAAGGAATGGCAGTCCGACTGGCAGACGGGTGGAAGTCTAGATAGACAGAATTGGCTGGCGGGTGGTGTTGAGACTTGCACAGCGAGCGAAAGAGAGGAGCTGGGGAAAGAGGTTCAAAAGAGGGCGGGCGAGGCAGGTACGTAGGATCAGAGTGGGTCTCGGAAATGGGTCTCGCTGATGGCTGAGGCCGTAGTCCCAATCGGGGATGGCGCGATTATTCCAATCAGGGGACGAAACAGGGCAAGTCCTGTGCTGCATTGCATTGCATTTCAACACTTCAGCAACATTCAGGAATCTGCACTCATTCTTGAGTCTTGACCCTGAAGGCAGGCATCTACTAGTAAAGCCCGACGAAATTGGAAATTTGGGATGGCAGCTGCCCTGGCGGGATGCCAACTCGGCACGTGGGGTGGGGATTTCCAAGAGACCTGGAGTGACGATGTTTTTCAACCACGCAGTTGTACGCAGTCGATTGGGATCATAGAAATATCTAATGATAGCAATGGTGGCGCTTCCGTACAATGGGATTATGATTATGATTATGATTATGATTATGATTATGATTATGATTATGATGGAGAAGTCTCACGAATGAGGATGAGGCGTAAAAGGGGGTTTGTTGGCTTATGAAATCTGGATGGAAGGATGTACAAAATTACCTGCTAAAAAGGGCTCGTTCGGCGGTGCAGCTGCAGGAACCGATTCATCGGCCACTCACACTTCTTCGTGCAAGCCAGGTTCTACGGTTCTACGGTTCTACCGACGGCCAGGGCCAAACCGCCGAAGCTTCTTGAAATGCTTCTCCCGCCATGGCCAAATCAAACTTGGAAATCTGGTCGTGGGTTGGACCCGTGATTAGAGTCAGCTCAAGTTCATCCGCTAAGGCGTTGCGTTTGAAGTAAGAGGCAATCTATTGTTCAACAGCTTCCCCTGATTTTGATATGAGACCCAAGATCTCCAGAATCCATTTTAATTAATAGGCCATCCCAATCACGTGGCTGAAGAAAGTGCAGCGAGTGCAGCCAACCGCGGATACATTCGAGACCCTTTTCATTGGTCAACAGGAGAGATTGCGATAAACGCCCTCTCGGCAAGGGTCGCAAGACAGAAGAGAAATTGTGTTGTGAAATTTGATTGGCAGCGCAGTTGTCTGTAGACTCTACTCTCAAATTCTCAATATGACCAAGCTCGAAATACCGCCACCTCCTTTCCATTTCGGCAAAGGGACGGCTTTTCCAACTTTGCCGTCCGAGTCTCTAAAATACGTATACGCACGAACTGGAAGTCGTCAGCGGCAAGGCTTGGGGATTGAGAGGGGAAATTTGATTCGCGGCCCTATTTCTGCCTCAGTCACACCTCCTCTTCCAAGGCTCCAAGCTTGGCTGCAAATCATCCAAACTTCAACACCAACCACGTCAGGACCTCCACTCTTTTGAGCCTCATAGCCGTGACGACCGGACGGTGAATGCAAAGCATTAAATTGCGTTCGGGCATCATGTGTTGACGGAGATCATGGCAGAATTCGATCTCTCTGCCACCTTCATCCCCTCCCTTCACAAACCATCTTCGTTGCTTCCTATTGCCCGGCATAGACAGAGTCTTCTGTACCTCGTCGAGACTTACCCGGTCACAATCGTTGTTGGACAAACGGGTTCGGGGAAAACGACTCAAATCCCTCAATATCTTGAGCAGGCAGGATGGTGCGCAGATGGCAAGGTCATCGCTGTTACTCAGGTACGTCCACTTCGTCCGTCAATATCTGATAAACTCGCTAATCATCTTTTCAGCCTCGGCGAGTAGCGGCAACCACTGTTGCAATCAGGGTTGCGGAAGAGATGGGCTGTAAAATTGGGGAAGAAGTTGGCTATTCAATTCGCTTTGAAGATGTTACTTCACCTAAGACCCGCATCAAATTCCTCACTGATGGCTTGTTACTTAGAGAAGCACTTGTTGATCCACTATTGTCACGTTATTCAGTGATTATGGTTGATGAAGCACATGAACGCTCTCTAAGTACGGACGTTCTTCTCGGAGTCTTGAAGAAGATATTGAAGAAGAGAACCAATGATCTCAGAATCATCATCAGCAGTGCTACTTTGCAAGCTGAGGATTTTCTCAACTTCTTCGCCGGTGATGCAGAGAAGCAGCCAAAAGTGACACAAGAACCGCAAAGCGCGGTGACACTGGATGACTTGATCGCCCAAGGAGGTCAAAAGCCAAATGCTTGCAGCGATGCCATCGGTCAGATCATCAGCTTAGAAGGAAGGACATATCCAGTCGATATTCTTTACCTTGAGTCTCCAGCCGAGGATTATGTAGAGGAAGCAGTGCAGACAGTTTTCGATATACACACCAAGGAACCAGACGGCGATATCTTGGTGTTTCTCACTGGAAGAGAGGAGATTGATAATGCCGTGCAAGGAATATCTGAACGAGCTGCAGGTTTACATCCTAGAGCACAGGCGTTGATGCCACTCCCTCTTTACGCAGGTCTTTCGACAGAACAACAAATGTATGTCTTTGAAGAAGCGCCTGAGAATACAAGAAAGGTCATATTCTCCACAAATATCGCGGAGGCCTCGATTACAATAGACGGAATCGTGTACGTCGTCGACACGGGTTTTGTAAAGCTACGAGCTTTCAATCCACTCACCGGCATCGAAACCCTGACAGCGACTCCCGTTTCAAAGGCTTCCGCAACCCAAAGAGCAGGCCGAGCAGGTCGTACTCGACCAGGAAAATGCTTCCGCCTCTACACAGAACCCAATTTCCAACAACTATCAGAATCCACCATCCCCGAAATACAACGCTCAAATCTCGCACCCGTCATTCTCCAACTCAAAGCCCTAGGAATCGACAACATCGTCCGTTTCCCCTTCCTAACCTCTCCTCCATCCGAACTCGTCATCCGAGCTCTCGAACTCCTCTACTCCCTCGGCGCCCTCGATACATACGCCAAACTCACCCAACCCCTCGGAACCCGAATGGCCGAGTTAGCAGTCGAACCCATGATGGCTAAAACGCTCCTCTCCGCCTCCTCATTCGGCTGTCTCAGCGAAATCTTAACTATAGCAGCGATGACTTCTCTCGGCGGCACAATCTGGGTCCCCCACGATGGCGAGAAGAAGAAAATGGAAACTGCACGTCGGAAATTTGCAGTCGAGGAGGGGGATCACATTACGCTTCTAAACGTCTACCAAGCGTTCATCACGAAAGGAAAAAAGGAAGCCCGTTTCTGTCACGACAATTACCTTAATTTCAAATCTCTCACTCGTGCGGTGTCTATTCGTGGACAGCTGAAACGATATCTTGAGCGCTTCGGTCTTTCTGTGCCAGAAACGTTATCTTCCAACCCGAATTTGCAACCTCTCGCTGTGGGAGGACCCGATAAGGGAGAGCAGATTCGACGATGTCTTACCACTGGATATTTCGCGCATGCTGCGAAGATGCAACCAGATGGGACTTTTAGGAATGTAGCGGGGGGAACGGTGTTGTATGCTCATCCGAGCTCGTTGATGTTTAATCGTAAGGCGGAGTGGGTTGTTTTTCATGAGGTTATGGAGATGGGTGGGAAGACTTACATTAGGGATGTTAGTAAGATCGAGAAGGGGTGGTTGGTGGAATATGCGCCTGAGTTTTATAAATTTGCGTAGGATGTTTTGTGGTTGTGTGGGGAGGGGAAGGGAGAAATAAAAGTTACTTTTCTTGAACCCTTCTTCTTGGGTCTGGTCTTTGGAGTTTTTTCTGTTTTCTTGCTGGCATTTCACTGCCTTCGTCTGGTCGTTCCTTCCCTAACCTTCGACCCGATATCATGCGCGGGGTAAAAGTATCCATCATATCTCTCAAAAGCATGCAGGATTTTTCGGGTGGCTTGCAGCACTTTCCCCATGCTGCTGCATTATCCAGTAGCAACAATGGATTGAAATCATGGGCAGAAAATCAAAGGTACAGTGCCAAAGCCCCTGCACGTTAGTTAGCTCTTTATTATGTATATTTTCCACCTTTGCATTGGGTTGCATTGCATTGCATTTGCCTTATCTCTGTGCTCTTCTTTCATGCAATTGGGTTGCGTTGCGCGCAGGTTGGGCCTTGATGTTTGGTGTTTTGGTGATTGGTTGGTTGGGATAAAATCAGAGTCCTCCGTTTCTTTTTTCTTCCTTCTTCCTTCTTCCTTCTTTCTGGCGTACTTGTAGGTACTTGGTTTGCACTTTTTGTTTTCTTATTCTTCTTTCTTCCACTTGCCTCTTTCAATATGCTGCATAACTTATGACTTGCGTGTCGCGATCGCTTGGGTTGGGCCTTGTTGCACGTCACCCCTCAACCCCTCCATTCCCATTTCCATTCCCTACTCTGCAGGTGTGCAACCACCAGCCTCCGGCCTCTCCAAGCTCTTCTCATTCTATTTTTTTTATTCTTTGCTTTTTGCTTTTTTTCTGCTATGTGCTTCTCTTTTATGAAAGGGAGGTTGCTGGTGGTATATATGTTAGGATTTAGCTAGAAGTAATTAAAATTCCCTCTCTACTCTATTTTCTTCCTCTTTTTCTATCCTCTTCCTTTACTTACTTGCTTACTCGATTTACTCTTGTATCTAGATTAGATGCCTCTCTTCTTCTTTTATCTTCTTCTTTTATCTTCTTCTTTTATCTATTACGTGTCGGGCATAGCTTATCCTTCTACGGCATCCCGTACGTACTAAAAGTCAGAATCGACTAAATCGTAAATTGTAAATCGCAAATCGTAAATCGTAAATCATAAAGCTTAGATTTCTAAGTATATAGCCTTTTAGAGCTAAATCGTAAATTATAAATCGTAAATCAATAAACGTAGATTTTTTAGAAGCTATTTAGATATAAATCGAAATACTTAAATTAGTAATCTTAAAGCTTAAAGTAAGAGTATTTGTAATTCGTAATACTTAAATCGTAAGGCTTAAATTGTAAAATTTAAGTATAAGCGAGGGTAGAAAGTAGAAGGTAATATAGTATATATATATCTATTAAATATATATGTATTATAATCGCTTACTACTTACTCTTTATTAATATATGTTACCTAGTACTATACTAAATATAAGTATAATATAACTTTAAATCTATTATCTAAAATATTATAAATTATTAAAAGTAATATATATACTTAGTATAAACGATGATATTATATAAGTACTTAATAAACGAGAGAGGAAAAGAGATAATTAAGACTTTTGATACTATAAGTATAGATGTAATTTAACCTAAGAGTAAGAGATGCTAAGCCTAATTAGGTAATTAGTATATAATTAGTAAAGTAGTACTTAAAGTACTTAAATAATCTTAAATTATAATTATTTAAGTACTTTAGTAAAAAGGGTAAAAGGAGAGTAAAGGTAGTAAAAAGTAACTAAAAAGTAGTAATAAAATTAAGGTATTATAGATAATCCTTCTAATATCTATACCTAAAGTATCTACTACTATATACTCTTACTTCTTATCCCTCTTCTTATTATACTTATTATATATAATCTCGACTTTTTTAGTAATATAAGAGGGTTAATTAGTAAGAGTTGTTTAAGAGAGAGTATCTCCTCTCTTTCTCTTTAAATTAAGACTATTTATAAAAGCGATTATAGTAGTAGATATTATTTTACTTACTAGCGTATTTGTAAGTATAAGGGGAGT
Source organism: Hymenoscyphus infarciens (assembly GCA_001414345.1). Classification (NCBI taxonomy): domain Eukaryota; kingdom Fungi; phylum Ascomycota; class Leotiomycetes; order Helotiales; family Helotiaceae; genus Hymenoscyphus; species Hymenoscyphus infarciens. The sequence goes on from LLCB01000009.1 coordinate 139,048, forward strand.
AGGTAAGAGTAAATTAGAGACCCTCTTATTAAGCTCTTAATCGAGTTTTAATTACTCTTTCTTATTGATTAATTTAAGCCTACCTTTAGTAATAGTAGTATTAATATCTATATATAATTAAGTATTAAGATTCCTTATAATTTACTTGTCTATATCTACCTATTATTATACTACTTTATCTACTCTTTCTAGCGTATTTAACTTAGTAGGTACTATTAAGCTCTCTTTCTCCTTATCTCTTATAAGAGGCGACGGCGAGTGTAAGTCTAGAGTTAATACTCCTTTGCTATTAGTATTCTCTCTTATATCTATATCTATATCTATATCCTTACTTCTTATATTACTTCTAAAACCCTCTCTAGAATTATTATCTCTATTGTCTTCCTCTTCTAAATAAGCGGCGATAATTATAGAGTAGTCTCTTAAGTAAGTAACGATAATTATAAATCTCTCTAGAAGATCGTCTAATTCTAAATCGTCTACTAATATTATACTTACTCTAGTACTAGTACTATCCTCTAACGATAGTATAGGCCTAGTATCTCTTTCTTTATCCTAAGCGTTATTTTTAAGTATAATAGACTCGTTGTTAAGTACCTTAATAAGCGCTAAGAGTTAAAGCGGAATTAGTAGCTCTTAGGTATCTTATAAGAGCGTAATAGATTATCTCTTTTTAGAAGATTAGAGCTTGTTATTAGTATAGCTATCAAATACTATATATACTTCGTAGTACTTTTTATTAGTAGAACCTTTTAGTAAATTAAAGTATTATATAAAAGCCTATACGTCGTCTACCTTCTTATAATCTATAGTACTTAATTACTTAGCTTTCCTCTTCTTAATAGTAACATTTATAGCTAAAAAGACGTCTTCTACCTTATTAGTAAGAAGTAGTATATTAATAAGATCTTGTCTACTAAGAGTAGGGATTATATAGTAGATATCCTCTAAGAGCTTAATAGCGAACCTTTTAGCTTATATATTCTAGAGCACTAATTTAAAGTTAAATAGATCCTTAGAATTACTAGTAGGTAAGTAAGGTACCTAAAACAGAAAGTTATTATTAATTTATACTCTAACTATCTTACTACGTTATACTATAAAAGTATATATAATTATAGAGATACTCTTAGTAGTAAAGAAGCCTTAGTACTCGTTATATATATATAGATATATAAGGCTACTTAAATATAGATTTTAGTAATAAGAATAGGCTTTAGCGCCCTATAGGTTAGAGGAGGAGGAGCTAAGAAGCTTATACTAATTAGTAGTATATACTAAATTTAAGAGTACTACTTACTTTTAGCCTTTTTCTTATTAAAGATAAATCCCTTCTTATATGCTTTTACTCTAATTATTTTAGTCTTACTAAGAGCCTTTATAAAGAAGGATTATCTAGTCTTAGCTTTTTCCTCCTAAATAGCTTACTCTCTAGCTATAGCTAATTTATCCTCCTTTTACTTAATAATAAGAGTAGAGTAGTTAGTAATAGAACGTTCTATAATAGCCTCTTACTTCTTTCTAGACTCTATAATTAACTATTATTTCTTCTCCTAGCCGTTAAAGCTTTATATTATAGCTTTTATAGAGTAGTCCTTTACTTTTTATAAACAGTTCTTAATCTTATTATTAGAGAGCCTCTAAGGAAGCGTAGACATGTGATTTTCTAGAGTACTTACTAGGTTTACTAAGAAGTAATAAGAGTATACTTTAAGCTTTAAACCCTTAAAATAAGAAGCCTAGACTTCTAAGTATTTAGAAGACTAATATTAAGACATCCTAGTATGTTTTTAGTATTATAAGATAGTAGATATAAAGCTTCTAAAAGTATAAGTAAAAGTAATAGAATAAAAGCAGGAAAATCAAAGAACTGTTCTACTTAAACTATATAACCTTCTATACCTCGCTTCTCACTTTTAGTACTATTTATAAGGCTCTAATATACTATTCTAGTATATATTAAATAATTACTAGTTATATAGTATATTATTCTCTATAAAGGCTAAGACTTTGTTTACTATTTTATAAGCATTTATAAGAGTAGGTATAAGTAAGGCTAGATTAAAGGATATTCTAATCTAAGTAACTACTTAGAGGCTAGCTTAGAAACCTCCTCTAAAGACTAAGGAGGTTCTAAAAGTAAGTAATCGATACTAAGCCTAATTCGTAAATTATTTACTACTATTAATAAAAGTTAGTAATTTATATACTTAAAATAGCCTAAAAATATAATATTCTAAATTAATTCTTTTATCTTTAATTTAAGTATAGAATAGTATTATTTATGTTTATAAAGCTAACTAGAACTTAATAGACGTAGAACTTATAATATTATAATTTTTTAAAGATTTAAGAGTCTAAGATTACTAACTTTTATTAGTAGTAGTAAGTAATTTACGAATTAGACTTAGTACTAATAGTCGTAGTTAGTAGGTTTACTCTACTAAAATCCCTCTCTCTAAGTACTTAGAGAATTATATACCTATAACTATACCTATAACCTTATATAAATTACTTCTAATTTTAATTAAAAGTTGATAAATATGTCTATTCCCTTCTAGAGTTATATTAAGCCTTTTTTTATACTTAAAATATATAAATTTTAAGCTTAGAGCTTAGCCTATATTTAATATAGGTTTATTCCTAGTTTAGTATATCTATTTACTTATTAATTATAAATAGTGAAAGTAACGCTGCTAGCTAACTCTTTATACTTTTTATAAATAGTAATATATACTTCCTTTATTATATTACTCTCTATTAACGTTCTATTTACCCTAGCTAGTAGGTAATTGTGATTATAGACTACTATAGAGTCTATAGTTAATTAGTAGATTATAATACTATAATCCTAGAGTTACTACTATAGCTAGGGATATATATTAAGTATAAGGTTACTAATAAGAAGAGAGAGAATTAAGAATTTAAGACCTTACTCTTTAAATAGACTTAAGAGACTATCTTTTAGTAGACGATCTAGGATTAGAATTATTAGAGCTCTCTATTATAATAATAACGTTTAATACTATCTATTAGTAGAAGGGCTTTATAAAGGAGAAGGCCTAATTCTAAGGATAAATTAGTAGCTTCTAAGGTAGATTAATTAAATATAAATTTATCTACTAATATTTATCTCTAAATCTCTTTCTGAATTATCTTCAACTGACGAGGTATATCTATTAGTTATATACTCTCTTAAATCCTTATCTAATTTATTATCTAACTCTTCTAATTCCTCGTCTAAGAAGTTGCTATTATATAGATAATTTAGTACTACGTTTGTTACTTAATCACTCCTACCTTTATTATTAAAGTATATACTAAATTTATCTTAATTAGCCTCTCTAGCTTCTTTTAATTCTTAAGCTACCTTAAGGTATAGCTTCTACTTATATGCTCTCTTTAGCTTATCTAAAAGGTCTAATCTTGCTAAATTACTCTCTTAGATATATACTAATAATTCTACTCTTAAATCTAAGTATACTATAATATAAGTTTCTCTCTCTTTAGTATATATTATCTTATTAATTAGTAATATATATCTATATACTAATAATTTTGTTTTATACTACTTTAGGGTTATTTAAAGTAAATATATATTAATATTCTAATTCTTATATAATTCTTAAAGCTTAGTAAGCTTTTTAGTAAGTACCTTAATACTATAATCCTCTACTAGATACTCTTTACTTCTAGGATAGTAAAAGTTAGTTTATAATACTTCTAGTACCTTATACTCTTAATTAGTATTAGTATGAATATAATAGCGATTCTATATATATATAAATGTTTAAAGCTTCTTTTAGATAATTAGAATATATATATATAATATAGTAATTATATTAGAAAGGCTCTTTTTAGAAAATAACCTCTTTTTATAGATACTCTGAAAGTATATCTTCTACTTATTTAGAGACTCTTTTATAAGCTATCCTTACTAAGCCTTAATACGTTAGTTAGCTATAGAAGTACTAAACTAATATAAGTCTAAAAATTAGTATAGCTCTTTACTACTTTCTATAGCTTATTATTAACAAAGTATATAGTAAGTATCTACTACTATTAGAGATTCTAATTCTTAATCTAATCGTATATAGTATAGTATCTTTCTAAGACTACTTATAGTATTACTATATTACTATAGAGTAGATACTACTATATTGTTTAAGATACTATAATAGCTTTAAGAGAGAAATTAAGCGTAGGTATTAATACTAGTATATATCTTAATATCGACGAACCTTAATTTATAATATCTGTTAATACTTTATATAAAATTAAGCCTTAATATGATATATTTACTATAAGTATCTTTAATCTCTTGTAACCTATAATTATACCTCTCTTTATTAACCTTTAATAGCGCCTTTTAAATCTTATTCTAGCTCTATCTTTTATCTCTATCTCTATTAATACTATGAGTATTAAGGTATATATAAAGAAACCTGAGGCTGAAGCTTCTTACGATGTTAAAGTAGCTATATTTGTAGATCTTATGCTGAAGAATATCTTCTAGCTCTTTATACCCTTCTTATATAAGGAACTTTTAATATTAAAGGCCTATCTCGAATTATAACCTTTAAAGCCTCTAAGGCTTAATTATAAAGCCTTTATAATTTAATATATATACTATACTTGAATTAGATAATCTTATATCTTTAAAGAGATATACTACTTATGTATATAAGGTAGAAGTAGTCTTACTTTTTTTATACTAGCGAAGGTTCTACTTTGTATTAATTTAGAGCTTAAGAGTAGTATTAGAGACGTCGATATTATACTTACTTTTAAGAATATTATATATCTCTTAAGTAGAGACTTCCTTTTAGTATAACTCCTCTATAAATACTCTATATAGCTCTAAATCGATAAACTGACGTAGTATATTTAAACTCTTATTATATACTTAAAATCGCTCTTTTTATACTTCCTACTATATAGAGCTACTACTAGAGCTTGTCTTCTTCCTTCTTCTATCGTCGTTAGTACTTAAATTCGAGAAGGAAGAGAGAGTATATATAGTAGTAGAATAGTACTTTTAAAGGAAGGAATAATATAGAGTAGTATTTAAAAGAAGGAGTAACTAATTCGATTTATCTTAAGAGGTTCTACTACTAAGGATATTATACTTTAATAAATACTTAGGGCTACTACTAGAGCTTATCCTCTTCCTTCTTCTATTATTATTAATACTTGAATTTAAGAGAGAAGAGGGAGTATATATAGTAGTAAGATAGCACTTTTAAAGGAAGGAATAATAGGGAGTAGTATATAGTATTTAAAGGAAAGAGCGATATAAGAGGGTTAATATATAAGGTAAGTATACTTTCTAGCTTATAAAATAAATAGTACTAACTCTAATTAGGAAATTAGTATATAATTAAGAAAAGTAGCTAAAAGTACTTAAATAATCTTAAATTAAGATTATTTAAGCTTTTAAAGTAAGCTAATTACTTTAATATTAAGTAATCTAGAGTAATTAGTTTAAAAAAGGCCTAGTTTTAAGATATAATTTAAGAACTTGTTATAGTAATAAAAGTCGATTTATATAGTCTTTTTATATTATATATATATATCTCTTACTCTAATATGTTTTAATTTAATATTTAATACCTTTTATAATTATTTATTAATTATATAACTTTTATGATTTACGATTTACGATTTACGATTTATGATTTAGCCTCTAAAAAATCTACGTTTATCGATTTACGATTTACGATTTACGATTTAGCTTTAAAGGGCTATATACTTAGAAATCTAAGCTTTACGATTTACGATTTACGATTTGTGATTTACGATTTACGATTTAGTCGTCGTTTCCGACTTTTGGTATGTACGGGACGCCCTACCTTCTAACCCTCTCTACTTCTGGCGCTGTGTAACCACCAACCTCTCCAAGCTCTTCTTATTTTTTTGCTTTTTACTTTTTTTCTACTGTATACTTCTCTTTTATAAAAGGGAGGTTACTGGTAGTATATATACTAGGATTTAGTTAGGAGTAATTAAAATTCCCTCTCTACCCTATTTTCTTCCTCTTTTTCTATCCTCTTTCTTTACTTACTTACTTGCTTGATTTACTCTTATATCTAGATTAGATGCCTCTCTTCTTCTTTTATCTTCTTCTTTTATCTATTACGTGTCGGGCATAGCTTATCCTTCCAACCCCCTCCACTTCCGGCGCTGTGTAACCACCAACCTCTCTATTTTCTCAAACCTTTAATTAAAGGGCAAGGACAGCGGTTGGAGAAACCTCATTGTTTATCCCCTTGCTCTCTTGCTTCTTGCTATAGCCGGTTGTGCCCGCAAGTCTTTTGATTGATCCTGTTGTTTGAGATGCTTGGATGTCTGTATGTACCCGATGAATGTTCTTGGGACGGGTTTAGATGAGGTGTTGAGGGGTAATGAGAGGTGGTGGTGGGGATGGGGATGGGGATGGAGGGGAGGAGTTTCTTGGTATTGTGAATTCTTTCTTGCGATTGATGGGAGTTTAGGTATACTTTCATAGGGCTGCGACTAGTAGTTGCGATCCTCTGGTTTGGCTTGGGAGTGTTTGAAGCTATTCAGAGATGAGATTTCTTAGGAAAAGAGCTTGGTGTGTGAAGTTTAGGAGGTTAAGTGTCTCCCAAGAAGTTGCTATACAAGGTTCAGGTAGTTGAGAGACTCCAAGTGCCTCCAGAGGTCTCTGGACTGCTTGTAGTATACTTAAGGCATCTTTTCTGCTACTTCAAGTACCTGAGAAACTTCTTACATGTTAACATCTCAAGCGCCTTCTAGAGTACCGCAGGTCTCTTCTCAACTACCAAAGATTCTCCAAGGATGTGAGTACTCTTCCTGGAGTTTGAGAGAAGCTGTTTATAATCCTAAACTTTCTTGAAGTATAATAGCTCAATCGCCTTCTTAGTGTGTCAAGTCTGTTCTGAAGTACCTAGATACTTCAAGACTGTATCTGCTCTCTCTCTCTCTGAGAGTTGCGATAGTGCGGAGCTGCGCTGCGTCTCATTGCTTTTGGATGGTGAGCAAGTCTGTTGAATACTGAGATCAGTTCCGATGTCGAGATGCGAGTCTAGTTGAGTTCTGATGTCCAAAAGGCTAGACAAAGGTTTTCTTCTTTATTTTTTGAGATTCTAGATCGTTTCTTGAGAGTTGTTGAGTCGCGTAAGAGAGGTTTTAGATAAGTAGGATGTCGGTGATGTCGCTTTTTAGGAGGGCTGGAGAGGTTGGTAGATTGTTTTTAGAGGTTGAGAGTGTGATAAGTAGTTCTAATATACTTTTCAGAGTCTTTGAGGAGTTGTTCCTGTCTTCTCACGTTGTTGGTTCACTTTGAAGAAGTTGAGACTATACTGGATCCTGTTGGAAGTCCTACTTTACAAAGCTTAGAGCGTTATCTTTTGCTTCTTTCTCTTGTCTAGAGTTAGTCTCTTGTTGATTATCTTTGAAGGTAGTTTCACGATATTTCTAGTTTAAACTACTACTCTTCTCAACGATGTTACGACTACACTGAATACACTTGGATATTACTGAAGATGTTTCTCAACCCGTTGAAGAAGCTATGTCTGTATTTGAGACGATTGCTACAGGCTTGATCTTCTTACATTGCTGCTGGCTAGCTAGTTGTCGCCTGGAATGGCATTGACAGAGCTGGAAAGTTTGCGAGGTTGTAACAACACCAATGTGGAATGTGACTGTTCTGAGGAGTTCCGATGTCAAATAGACTTGACATTACGGTTTTTTCGCCTAAGGGTTTCTTGGGTCGCTTTTTTATAGATATTGCGATGCTGCTAGCTGGCTAGCTGTCGCTTAAGAGGGCATTCACGGAGCTAGAGAGGTTGGAAGAAATTGTTTCTGAAGCCTGGGAACTTGCGAGGTTGCACGTGCTGATGTCAAACTGATGCTGTCCAGTTGACTGTTCTATGCAGTTCCGATGTCGAATAGAGTTGACATTTGCGAGATTTTTTTTCGCCTGAGAGCTTTCTAAGTCAATTTTTCTTTTGGTGATTGCGACCGTGGGAGATGTCGCTGGAGCGATCTCTTGGGGTGTTTACGGGGTTGGTTCTGTTGTCTAGCGTTTTTGAAAAGGCAGTAGTGTTGCGACAGTGGAATTTGAAGCTGGCATTTTCTTTGAGATCTTTGAATTTAATCTAACTCTGCTGCTTTTCTTTGAAGATCTGAGAGTAGTGCAACCGCTGTAACGCAAGTTGGAGCTGTCTTTGAAGGGGTTGGAAGGTGGTTTTGTCAACCTGGACAGGTGCTGAGAGGGCTGCGACACTTCTGAGACGTTTGTAGAGTTCTGCTGACGACTAGAACCGATGTCGAAAATGCTGACCTGGGAAGAAAAATTGCGACATATATTTTTACAATGTTGGAAGGTCTGGTTCCTTCTTAGAAGGGCTGATAAAGGTCTTTGTCAGTTGACTACTGCTGTAACAACGCTGGAGACTTCTTTGAAGCTGTTTAGAGTGTACTTTGTCGTGAGTTCTACTGTTTTTGAAGTTATTCATTGCTTTAGAGAGATTGAGACTGCGTTTTTCGCGGTTTGTAAGAGATGGAGAGTTGGAGAGCTGTATAACTGGGTAGGTTGGAAGTTTGGGAGTTGTAGGGCTGGGAGGTGAGAGAGTTGTACAGCTAGGAAGTTGGAGAGCTGGAGTGTTGGAGTGCTAGGTAGGTAGGAAGATGGAGCATTATTGAGTTAGCGGAAAAGCTTGTCGAGCGTCTTTTTGGTTATAGGAGCTAGGTTTTGACCATTTGTCAAAAGATTTCTCTACTGTTTTTCATAGGAATTCGCTTTCTGTTCAATCTGTGACTGTTTTCTCTATAATAAAGACCTCTTCTCGTTCTTTTTAGGCTGTGAGACCTAGTAAATATTGGGTTTTTATCACCTTCAGCTCTCTCTCCCCTCCGCTTCAGAGTGAAAAGTAGTGAATATCTTTCGTTGACTTGTAAAAAAGAGTGAATAGAGGTTTGCTTCTCTCTCTTAACTTCTACCTAACTCTACACTGCTATGAACACCTTCTTACCTTTTCATTTCCACCTTTATCACTCTCCAAGTACTCTCGGCTTTTTCTCTTCTAACTACTATATTTTGAAGTTCATCACGCATTCTACTGTTTCCCTTTCACCTTTCTTTCTTCTACAATCTTTTCCAAGTATCTTTAGAGGCTCTGTTATTCTTTTACTACTGGTTCTACGTCATTCTTGTCACCTTTGACGATGTCCTACCAAGAAAACTCAACTCAAGGACCTCCGATATCGCTTCTTAACCAAGGGTACAAGCCCTATGCCCCGCCCTTACCTCCGATACCTGAAGAAGCCTATCAAGGTAGCCAAGGCAGCCACTGTAGTCGAATAGACTCCCGAAATTCTTCCACTGTGGACCATAGGCACAGAAGTATCATAAATAGAGAGCCTCGAGGCAACCTTTCTCAACCTTCTCCCTTCCTAAATACACAACAATCTCAACAACCGCATCCTTCCTCACAACCACCTTCTCCCTCTCAATTCTCTCCAGTCTCTACAGTATCTACCTCTCAACCCTTCCTCTTCTCTCACCTTGCCTCTCAGCCCTCTCCTTCTCTTAATATGCTCGTCGAAACCCCTCAACCTCATCATGAGGACACTGTTGCTACATCATCTCCAAGTCATAGTTCTGAGCAACAGCCAGTACCAGCAATTTCTTCTGTCACTGCCCCCGATTCTTACTCTGAGGTTGATATCGAGTTTTACTCAGCAACCTTTACTATGAGTACGCTCAAGTTCATGAAAGGCTTCAGGATTAATAGTCCTCAGTACCACAAAGTTGAGGAACTGGTCATTGATCTCCTGCTTGTTGAAGACTTCTACAAAGAATCACTAATGTCTTCACAAGCAGCATTCAAAGTCATGATGATCGTTGAGGGTCTTCCCAAAGCTTGTCCCTTCCTTGTGAAGGCTGGGATTCCTGAGGTCTGGTCTCTGAAAGCCCGTGAGGCTCTAGTCAAGAACAAGATGACTTGGATGAAAAGAGCAGGAGAAAAGCTCCCAGATCAGGTCAGCCGCAAAAAGATGAAGATCCTCAACGAAGATGCTCCTAATACACCAAGGACACCAAAAACACCAAGAACACCAAAGGAGAAACGAAAGACTAAGGCTCGAGACATGAACTTCAACGAGGACGCTACGGGAGATTTGGAGGAAGAGACTGAGGAGAATACTCCTGCTGCAAAGAAGCAGCGTATTCTTGTAAGAAAGATGAACGAACCATCCCCTCACGTCTTTTCAGGCCTTATTCCCTTCAAGCAATGTCAGTTTGTTATAAAGGTTCTTGGTTCACCTGAGAAGATCGACAATATAGCACTGAAGGACCTCATCGATCCCCAAAACCAGCCTAATAAAGCCTTGGAGGACATCGAGCCACGATATCTCAGTTTCCCAAGATTGGCGTTTCTTCTTCATCAATCAGGCATCATCACCACCAAAGGAGACAGATTGTTTTATCACACCCATGGAGCTGGAAGCAACTATCCCCTGCCAATCACCTGTGATCTTCAGTTGAAAAATGCAGCTATGTCTCTGCGTACAGTTCAAGAACACAAGTTGTACTTGGAAGTCGTTCCAGCTGGAATGGGTTCCCTTGCTTCCCCTGTTTCTAACCCTGTAAGTCTCCCTGACTTCCCACTTTCTGAGGTTTCTTCTGACATATGTAGTCCAATTTGCCTCACATTCCTCAACAAGAAGGTCTACAATCACCAAAAATTGGCGCCATCCAGAAGCAAGTGCATTTCAGTCCTAAAATTACTGAACACTCTCCTCGACTCTTACCACAAGGTCTACAATCTCCTCGATTTCGACAGGCTACACATTCTACTCAAAATCTACACCATCCCTCACCAAGAATGAATCAAACTCAATACACTCCCTCAGCGGATCCACGTTTATTCGCCCAGCCTCAATTCCACCACTCTTCACCCCAACATCCTCACGAGTACCTTCACCTTTCTTCACCACCAAGCTTCACAGTCCCTAACGCTCACTACCAGCAAACCACTCACCAAAACCGGCCAACTCCTCTCCAAACCCCCATTCAATTCGACTCTCGTTATGCTCAACAATATCAAATGCCTGGAAATGAGGATGAGGAGTACGATGATGAGGATTGAGTTCAACATATCCCCATTTCTCACTTGTCCTTATTTCATCCAACCCTTCTATCAAATTCTATGTACAAAATTTCAGAAGTTTCACTCATTTCTTCTTGATTTTCAACAGTCGTTAGAAGAAGATTATCATACATACACATAAATCCCCCCTCATTTCATCCCACCAAGATATCACTATCACAAGAGATATATTCAACTTATATTCTCTTACAATTGCCGCTTCATAAAGAAAAGACATCATTTCAGCACTGATTTTACCTCATAATACAAATATCACTCCCCTCTTTGTACATATCAAATATCAATACCAAATATCAATACCAAATATCAATATCAAATGTTAATAGAAACCTTTAAAAAATCCGTGACTTTGAATTTCCAATGTGACTATGTACTTTAATTATTTCCTCTCATAAAAATTCATATTTCAGTACATACTAAACCTTACTTCAAAACATCTCTGAATAGGAAGAAAACCTCCTATAGTTTCCCTTGCAATTTCATTCGTTGTAAGTAGACCTTAGCAAAATTGTTTTCTCAAAAATTTAGAGTAATTAGATGAAATATCAACTCTTAATTAGTACTTGGAAAATTTTAAGTTATTTTCCTAAAGTAAAAGCAGCTAAAGTATTTCATTTTTTTACTGACTATTTTATGCTTGTAGCCTACTCGGCTGTGCCTTGACTTATAACGTAGCCCTCGCTGGTACTCCGTAGCCAGCTTTGAGAGATAACCGACCTGGGTTTTTTTTTTCCATTCGTCAACTGGGGGAAAATGACTTTAGACAATCGCAAATCTCGAGAGACTACAAACCCGACTCTCTTGGCAGAGAATGAACCCCCGACAAGCAAAAAAAAACACCTTTCCGGAAAGCTATCTAAATCTATGCTGCTTGAAGGTTGGGATTTATAACTTGTTATTAATTGTTGTTTAGAATACAAATGTCTCTTTACTACGAGCTAGAAGTAGAGCAAAGAACTATTTCTTTATTCTACTCAGAGTAAGTACCGAGTTTCGTGCACCAGGTACTTACTAGAAGAGGGGTAACTAAGCGAGGGATCCCAATAACTAGCTTTGAGGAAGGTAGTAGAAAACTTCTCTAGGGATATTTTGACGGATTCAAAGATTGAGATTGTACAATATTGTAGCATATTGTTGAAGTTCTCTGTTGAAGTTCTCTGTTGAAGTTCTAAAATCTATGTACAAAATAGAGTGCTCAACTCCACACCTTCGAACTAAGTGTAGGAGCTTAGGCCCCACAATGGGACGGTTGTGGTTTCTATCCTTGCTATCGCACTCTCTGTACAATGGCATGCGGTCAGAACTGGCTTCGGAGCAGGAGCCGGAGCCGGAGCAGGGCAGCAGGCGATGGTATTTTCGGTGGTGCGGTGCGGGAGCAGTTCCTTCTTTTTATTTACGGTAATTATCCATTTTGCCCTCTAAATGATGATTTATACCTTAAATATCCCTTAATTAATGAATAATACCTGGAATACCCCTTGTTTTTATACCTTTTATTTTTAGAAGGCAAAACTATTAAAATAGAGGTATTCTAGTTAGTAAATATTTACTACTTTTACTATATATCTATACCTATTTTTAAGTGAATTAAAACTATATACTAGGATACCTTATAATATTCGAGTACTAAAATCTATTCCCTCTCTATCTTCTTCTACTATTACTACTACTACTAATATGCTAGCTTTTAAGTATAAGAATAAGGTAGAGCGTGAGTAGCGTGTAAAGCCTCGTTATATAATATTAAAAGAGCTTAATTAATAAGAATAATAAGATAAAGCTATTATAAATAAATCGGTAATTATCTATTTTGCCCTCTAAATGATGATTTATACCTTAAATATCCCTTGATTAATAAATAATACCTAGAATACCCCTTGTTTTTATACCTCTTATTTTTAGAGGGCAAAACTATTAAAACAAAGGTATTCTAGTCAGTAAATATTCACTACTTTTACTATATATCTACACCTGTTTTTAAGTGAATCAAAACTATATACTAGGATGCCTTATAATATTCAAGTACTAAAATCTATTCTCTCTCTATCTTCTTCTACTATTACCACCACTACTAATATGCTAGCCCTTAAGTATAAGGATAAGGTAGAGCGCGAGCGGCGTGTAAAGCCTCGTCGTATAATATTAAAAGAGCTCGATCAACAAGAATAATAAGATGAAGCTATTACGAATAAATCAATAGTAGACATTAACACTTCGAAAGACGTTATACGAATCGGTCAGGAGTAGCCTACTCTTAAGGAGGCAAAAGAGGCTATAATCGTTTATCTAATTAATCAGGACGAATCCTATAAGATTACAAAGTTAGATAAAGGTCGGTTTATCCTCGAGTATAAGGCAAAAGAGATATACGAATTCCACCTACGTATTATCCTTTCTAAGAAGACTTAGTACGTAATCCTTCAAGTATATACCCTTTATTCTTACCTAACCAATACACACTTTAATCACCACAGCAAGAATAGTATACGATATATCCTTAATACCCACGCCGAATCTATTGATCGAGATCCTAACCTTAAGGCAAAGAATTTAGTAAATAATAAGAAGTCGCTTAGCCGAGGCAACACTATACTAAATCGTCAGGCATATCGCGCTATCTAAAAGCAACGTAAGAAGAGTCTCGAGGAGGAAAAGAATTCGTTTACACTTATACCAAATTAAAAAGCCGTCGATTTAAGAGATAAAAGCGTTAAGCAAAAGCGTAAGGATTAGAGTATTATACCACCAGAGAGTACTCGTAAAAGTTTACGTATTAGGAAGTAGGTAGATAGTATAGTAGTAGGTTAATTTACTATATTCATTAATTTTTTAGTATATTAGTATAGAGAAAACAATGAATAAGGAAAATATCTTTACTAACTAGAATACCCCTATTTTAACAGTTTTGCCCTCTAAAAATAAGAGGTATAAAAACAAGGGGTATTCCAGGTATTATTCATTAATTAAGGGATATTTAAGGTATAAATCATCATTTAGAGAGCAAAATAGATAATTACCGTAAATAAATTAATAGGTAATTTTATACTAGTAGATACTAACGCTTTAAAGGACGTTATACGAATTAGATAGAAGTAGCCTACTCTTAAAGAGGTAAAAGAGGCTATAATCGTTTATCTAATTAATTAAGATAAATCTTATAAGATTATAAAGTTAGATAAAGATTAGTTTATTCTTAAGTATAAGGCAAAAGAGATATACGAATTCTACTTATATATTATCTTTTCTAAGAAGACTTAGCGTATAACGGTATGCCGTCCTATATAGCCGATATTACGTGGCATATGCCGTATATATTAGCTTTCAGTAGTTGTTATTTTGTATTATCTAATTTAGAAAGGTTACGTACGTCCGTACGTCCGTCTAGACTTTCGGACGTACTTCGTAGGGTTCGGGCTTTTGTATTAGCCGACGTATATCGTTGTTCGGTTTTGTACCTCTTATATATAGCAGCCTACTCTCCTAGAGTTAGAAAAGGCTAGTTTAGCCTTTTCTTCCGTATTAGAGCCTAGTATTTACATACGTCATTCTGCCAAACGCACTCCTATATACCTCTTCTATAGTTATATATATTTCGTACTATTATATAAAAAGGAAAAACTCTTCTTCGCTAGTAACGGCCTTAATAATATCTCTTTCGAGCTTGTCACTGCTCTTTATTTAGAAGTTGATTTAGCCTTAATTCAGAACATTACAACAGCATCCTTAAATAGCTAGGTAATTAGAGACTACCTAGACAGCTAGTGACACTAGGGTTTAGTATCTATATAGATAGCTAGTAAAAATCGTGTTATAGACACGTTAAGGGATTAAAATACGCTAAGTGTTCCCGAGAGTCCTAATAACCCTAGATTCGGTGAATAAGTCGATATAGTCATCGCGAAAGCTTCTGAATCTAATCTTACCCCCCACCCCCCTCTCTAAAATCGACATCTTTGAAATGTTGAACCAGTTCTGCTACGAGGCGTTGAGCGACTACCCCCTTCTAGGGCCACCTCCCTTTTCGAAAGACCCTTTAAACCCTCTCTGATCCTTACCTGTACACCTAAGAATAAAAAGTTATAAAACAACGGTCGAAGAGACTAGCGAGACTTCTTAAATACGGACGATATACGGACGAGATAGCGGCATATAAAGGACAAAACGATTGGTTAGACGAGATGGACAAAATCATAAGCGAACTTCGAAGTTAACAACTAAATACTACCTCCGAACCCTCCCCGATCCAACCCTCCTTCGCCTTTAGACCTCTTTCGCTTAAGGGACACCGCTACCCCTGATACCTTCCTACCACTTCCCTCGAATCGGATACGAATCGGTTGAAATACGCTTTTCATTAGGATAAAACTTAGAAGCGAGCTCTTAGCTAAGTTATCGCTATCTTTGTTAATCCCGACTGAATATTATCTGACTCTACTCTAAACTTTCCTCGAAAATACCTCTACTAGCGAACTACTAAAAAGAATACAAATTACTCGGTTGTGGACTGAGTCCTAGCCGCCGGTATAAAGGTTAAAAGAGATGGAAGTTAAAAGAGATAGAAGTGGAATTAGGAGAAGATTATGCTGAAGAAACTTTTGCTGACTTTAAAAGGTCGCTTTTCGAGTACGGCTATACTCAGAAAGATACTAGAGTTAGAAAGGTTCTTTTATATATGGGATATACCTTAGCTCTGAAACACGTCTGCTGTGCTTAAGAGACGCTGGAATTATAACCCTAGATAAGGAGAGACACCGAAGCACTAAATATTTAGAAACGACCACGCCTGTCGATATTAGCACTTTAGTTCAAAACACCCCTCCCTCCTTGTCCGATTTAGCTCTGAACTCCCTACAATCCGACAGTAACTCTTTCTTCGAAATCGGAAGATGAATAAGTCCTTAAGTACCCTGAAGGGAACAAGGCGGCCTACGGGCCTGAGCAATACAGTTTCATACGACTAGACATCCGAACTTAGATGCTACCGTATCTGTAACTGTCCCTTTTGTTGTCTCGAACTTCGGACAGCATTTTTAACTTCGACAACTCGGCTACAACTTCGCCTTTGAACAGCCGAAACCCCACCGACTCCGGCAAGGAGTCTTTCTTACTTTTATTACTTTCTTTCACTTCTGGCCGGGCTAGAAGTTCCTTTTTCATTTGAATTTTTGAATCGGATACGAATCGGTACGCCCTCGAAGTGAGCTCTTAACTGAGTTATCACTGCCTCTTAACCGAACGACCTCCGACTCTGCTTTGAATCTTTTCTGATTTTACTTTGAACTTTTTCCCTGCCACTTCTGAAGTGGAATCGGAATCGGAAGACGATTTCAAATAAGTCCTTAAGTACCCCAATTCAGACCCGAATTACTAAAGAGAACGAGGCAGCCTATAGACCTGAGTAACACAGTTTCTATAATAGTACCAATAAATGTCGTACCCGAAACTGTACCCCTTTTTTATTGTCCCTAGTTACTTAGATAATACGATAACTTCGGCATTAAGTTCATTTAACTAGCCAAAACCACCCCTTTTGTTATCCCCAGATACTCGGATAACAGTTTTTAAATACGACAACTTCGGTAATAACTCTTTTAACTAGCCGAAACTACCCTTTTTGTTATCCTAAACTTTAGACAGTAAGACAACTTCGGCAACAACTTCGTATTTAACTAGCTAAAACCCTACCGACTCTAGTAAGGAGTCTTTCTTATATTCTTTACTTTCCTACTTTCTTTCACTTCTAGCCGGGCTAGAAGTCCTTTTTTCATTTGAACTTTCGAATCGGATACGAATCAGTACTCTCTTAAAAGGATAGTAACCTCTTAGCTAAGTTATCACTATCTATAACATTATCGACTTTTCGTTTCCGACTTCACTCTAAGTCCCCGCCGACCTCAGTTCAGACGAACCTATACTCTTTTAATAAATTTAAATCAGAAATTTCAAATCAGATGCGAATCGGTACACTCTCGAAGTAAGCTCTTAACTAAGTTATCACCGCTAATTACAACTAAACGACCTCCGACTCTACTCTAAATTCGCCTTCGACTTTTAAACTTTTTCTAATTTGAACTTTAAACTTTTTCCGACCTACTAGACAGATCGGACTATACTCTTTTAGCAAACGCGAATACTTACTTTAATATAGAAGGATTAGAACGAAGTCTCTTTTACAAGCATCTACGAAGTCGATTCGAAGCTAACATCTCGCTTACGATAAATCTCGATAAAAACAAAGCATCTATAAACTAGGTTAGCTACGATTTAGACCCTAATCTACCTTCTCGCTTATAACAAAATTAACAAATACGACAAATACAATAACTTACGCTATCCCGATTCAGCCCTAAACGATAACATAGACAGACTCGGGGACGAGTCTTTTTCAAGGGAGGGGGATATGACGGCATGCCGTCCTATATAGCCGATATTACGTGGCATATGCCGTACATATTAGCTTTCAGTAGTTATTGTTTTACATTGTCTAATTTAGGAAGGTTACGTACATCCGTACGTCCGTCCAGACTTTCGGACGTACTTCGTAGGGTTCGGGCTTTTGTATTAGCCGACGTATGTCGTTGTTCGGTTTCGTACCTCTTGTATATAGCAGCCTACTCTCCTAGAGTCAGAAAAGGCTAGTTTAGCCTTTTCTTCCGTATCAGAGCCTAGTATTTACATACGTCATTCTGCTAAACGCACTCCCATATGCCTCTTCTATAGTTGTGTGTATTTCGTGCCGTTATATAACGTATAATCCTTTAAGTATATACCTCTTACTCTTACCTAACTAATATATACCTTAATTACTATAGTAAGAATAGTATATAATATATCCTTAATATCTATATTAAATCTATTAATTAAGATCTTAACCTTAAGATAAAGAATTTAGTAAATAATAAGAAGTTACTTAGCTAAGGTAATACTATACTAAATTGTTAGGTATATTACGCTATCTAAAAGTAATATAAAGAGAGTCTTAAGAAGGAAAAGAATTCGTTTACGCTTATACTAAATTATATAAAGGCGCTCTAAGATTTAGATCCTACTTACTATACGTGTTTTTAAATCGACTAGGAAACTATAGAATTCAAGGGTATATTTATTACTCTAAGATCTCTTTATAATACTACTAAATCTATCTACTACTTTACTAGAGTTAATACTATATATACTTAATTAAAGTTTAAAATAGTATTAGTAATTACTATTATAATTAATACTAATAATAAGATAATACTAATTTACTAGGTATTATTACTAAAAGAGGATAAGAAGTTATAGAAGTAGTACTTTATAAATATAGTATATATCTTTTAAACTCTTTAAGTAATATATAAGAATAGTAATAAATAGGTACTAATTAGTAACTACTAAAAGAGCCTACAAAAGTAACTTCTAATAGCCTTTCTAAAGGCTTATACTCTTATATATTATTAGTATATTATAGATAATATCGCCTTTTACTATAGTAAGGAATTAAAATAACTTTAGTAGAGACTTTACTATATAAAGGATAGAGATACTTACTAGGAAACTCTATTATAAATAGTAAAGTTTAAAAAGAAGTATAATAATAAAACTCTCTTTAAATACATTACTACTATTCTAACTAATATTTATTCTATATATAAGATTATCTCTATTAAAAGACTTTCGTAATATAACTATAATATATTAAATATTATTAAGAGTATTAACTTAGTATAGAGTAAGATTTAGAATCGTCTACTAATATAACTACTTAATAGTATATAGGATTAGGTAATAAAGAAGTTTTATTTATACTATAATTCGCCTACTAAATTTAGTAATACTAAGGTCTTAAATAAGCTATAGAAGCTCTATCTTAAAAGGCTAGAGTATACTAAAAAGTATAAAGTTATTCCTATTAGTAGAGACGTCTACTAAGTTAATACTCTTAAAAAACATCGCTGCTAAGTTAATCTTAAAGAGTATACTTACTTATATCTCTCTTTCAAGGATTATTAATCATCTTACTTATATATAATTACTTATTACTAATATCTTACTATTAATGTTATATAATTCTTCTACTATAGCTATTTACTCTTAAATTATTATATAATATACTATTCTACTTTTAAGCCTTTTCTTATAATTAATAAGCTTTATTCTACTTTTAGTATTTTACTACTACTAATTAAGTATTATATAAGATAACTAAAAAAGGCATATATCTATTAAGAGTATTAACTATTAAATTATAAGTATTATAATTACTAAGAAGTTAGCTATAATTCAAGAATATATATAAGTATACTATTAGCTTATAAGCGTATATAAAAGGTAAAAGAGGTAGTTTTTAAAGAAGATAGTAACTAATTAAGTAATAACGAGTTTAGAGACTAAGAAGTCTTTTTTAAAGATATTAATAATAATCCTCTCTACTAATCTAATCTTACTACTACTAATAAAGTATAAATTACCTCTTATTATTAAAACCGAGTTTTAGAATCTCTTAGAGATAAGAATAAGAATAAGGATAAGGATAATAGAAAGGAATATAAGAAGGAATTTAATAGCTTTTCTAATAGCTTAGAGGACTTTTTCCTATTATCTAAGCTACTACTAGAGGAGCTATTTAAGCTTAACAAACTTTTAATTATAAGTATAAGTAATAATAGTAAAACCGAGTAAGCTATAAAGAGTATATAATGTTGATATAATATTACTAGTAGAAGAGGAATTAATAAGCGATTTATTAAGCTAAGAGTATACTCTAAAGTTTTAAGTACTTAAGATAAGAAGGAAAAGCAATAATTAAGTAATAGTTAAGATATAATTAATAGGTATTATTACTATATAGATTAAGAGTATATAGTAGATATTAATAGACGTTATCTTATACTATTAATATTAGATTAATTATATAGAGTAAAAGTAGTAGAGTAGAAGTAGAAGTAAGAGGATATAGACGTTTAGAGCGAAATTAGTATAGATAGTACTAAGCTAAGAATTAATCCTACTACGTAAGAAGGAATTAGAATTAAGGTTAATCTAAGTACTTAGAAGAGCTAAAAAGCTGTCGATTTAAGAGATAAAAGCGTTAAGCGAAAGTATAAGGATTAAAGTATTATACTACTAGAGAGTACTTATAAAAGTTTATATATTAGGAAGTAGGTAGATAGTATAATAGTAGGTTAATTTACTATATTTATTAAATTTTTAGTATATTAGTATAAAGAAAATAATAAATAAGGAAAATATCTTTACTAACTAGAATACTTCTATTTTAATAGTTTTACTCTCTAAAAATAAGAGGTATAAAAACAAGGGGTATTCTAGGTATTATTTATCAATTAAGGGATATTTAAGGTATAAATCATCATTTAGAGGGCAAAATAGATAATTACCGTTTTATTTATGAGTTCATCTATATCCTTGATAATATTTTTGGAATCTTTACTGATGGCCACGGGAGCGGAGCATCTTGGTGATATTAACACTTACTGTCGCCTTCTGGGATGTTGATCGCGGCGCCACCAGGGCCACCGGTACAGGGCGCCGTGACTGCTTTAATCTTCTTGAGTTCAGTAATGGTATGCAATGGTATTCCAGTATATGGACGCCTTCTTTGCTCCCTTTCCGGTTATTTATGCCCGACTGAACGAGATTGAGCGGTGTCCCAACGCGTTTGAGTTCATCGTCCGACTGAACGACACTGATCGCCTTCGCATTTATGCGATCGTAAACATCCTGAGCACTGACTCTCTTAAAGCCCTCGTAACTCATGATAAGAGCCATCATACCAGCGACGTGGGGCGACGCCTGACTTGTTCCACTACCTAGTTCGTATTTGTTGATAACCTTTGGATCCTCCAGGTCAATGCAAGCCGACATAACTGATTTTCCAGGGGCCCAAGTATTCAAATTCCTGTGATAGTTGCTTCCCCCCAAACCTTCATAGCCACCTATCCACCTTTTGTAATTGATATCGTCAGCTCCGACTCTAAAAGCGGCTGGTAATCTGGGAATTAATATCAGAATTGTTTATTTCCAACGTTACATAATGTCTAAACATACCTGGCGGGGATTTCGAGATGTTCCGCTTATCTATTTCCCGCCGCTGCGGCGTTGGGGATTCCCTCCCTTTTAGCCACAACCAGAGCTTGTTGCATACCACCGCCGTCCACGCTTTTTACCATATTTGTCGACCCATGCGAGTGACATATTAATGACAGAGCCCCTAAAACCTTGCGACTCCTTGTTCTTGTTATCAACATGTTCTTCAACAACTGTCTCCCCAAAATCTCGGAGTCAGTTTATTTCTTGGAGAAAGATTCAAGAGTTGACAAACACATCACTCCGTCTTGCCTCGTATATCAACTAGATGAAAAATGACGCCTTCCAGAAGTTGACTTACCATCTTACACAGCTGCCTCGGCTTCAGCAACGGACCCTCCGCAGATTTGAACCTTGACGCTGATCAAATTCGCCCTCTTAACGGCCCCCCCATTTTTATTACAAATTATGCCAGCTACGTGTGTGCCGTGCCCAAGCTTGTCGTCCTCAATAAAAAGATAGAGCGGCTTTTCAAAGACATGAAACCCAGACCAACGACTTACTAGAGTTTGGCCAGGCGCACAGTATGGAGCATGTTCCGATGGATTTTTTACCTCCAAAATGGGATGCGAATACTGCACGTAATTGAAATTCAAGGGATGTTGGTGTTGGTGTTGGTGTGGGCCGTGTACTTCAGCCTCGTTGGTTTGTCTTAACTGGGCAATTGACATAAAAAAAAATTGTCGGATTTGATGAGAAGGCATCCTTCTATTATCCCAAGTATCTATGTCTCTTGAGAACGGCTGTAGTCTTTGAAAACAAAGTTAAATTTCACATGTTATGAAATAATGGTGCTCAATGGCAATGCCACCAACTCCGCCCGTATACCAACACAAAGGTTGGTTTTGAGGTCAAAAACTAAATGAAAAGTAGCGGTTACTTGGCAAATTGAAAAAATTTAAACTCTCTAACATTGGCAAATAGGCGCAAGCTCAATTGGAAAGTTTTCTTGGCTACTAAACGTGAAAGGAAGTAACAATATTATATATTGGCAATGGGGACAGACATACTCGGCAGTTACCTAATGCCTTTCAGTTGGCTTGAAAACGACGTCGACTCATATTAGGCAGATGACCCTCCAGTTCCAGAGCAGTTTCTTTGACTTTAGAGAAGGTAGGCTCGACATCAAAACAAGATTGGGAAGGAAGGAAATAGCTTGTATGAGTGACAAATTGGGGAGTTAAAGCAATTGAAGTTCAGTTTTGACAGTTTAAAGCAGCTAGATAGATAACCAAAATAATTGAACGTCTGGAAATGCTAGAAAGGGCTGTCGCCCTTCGACGCATTCTAAACCTCTACAATTCCACCACTACTTTTGTCGCACTAACCCCAGCCTGTGACTTCTTCAATGCCTCTTGGATGTACTCCAAACCTTTGCCAACGACAGTAGGTGGAGGGAGGCACTGGATCTTTCCGGTTTGCAACGCTTGTGTAACATAGTCTTTCCAAACAGGCGTCGCGATATCGTTGACAGCGAATATCATCCCTGCTTTGACGTTCTCGGGAACCTCAGTCGGAGGAGGATGCGAACAAGCAAGGTGACCTCCACCTAATTTGGCGAGGATGGCGAGGTCGTGAGGATAAGTCGCAGGAGTAGAAATAGCATCGAAAATGCCCACGAACTGTTGTCCAGATTTTTTAACTTCTTCCACGACTTTTTCAACGACGGAAGGGTCCTTGTGATCGAAGACTTGAGTAGCTCCGCATCGCTTGCTGAAAGCAAAATTGTGTGCACCAGCAATAGAAATGACGTTGATTCCAGCGGCTGTGGCGATTTGAGTTGTCATGGAACCAACGGAAGATGAACCACCGTATACGACAAGAACTTTGCCTGATGATGGTGCTGGCTGTAGCGAAGGGTATGGCAGCCCAAGTGCCGGTGTAGGAACACCGGGCAGAGCAACGCCAGGTTCCTTGAGAGAAAGTGTGCAGACCGCTACTTCCACAGCGAATGGGACTACAACACCGTCGGTAAAGGTGATGGCATCCGGGAGGATAGCGGCTTTGTTAGCAGGGACGACTGTGTATAGAGCAAATGCGCCATCCTGAGGGCGACCGCTGATAAGATTGACGGTATGTCTAAAAGGGAAAAGAAACCATTAGCTTGGGTGTTTTATCAAATCAACTTCAAAAGAACTTACCCAATAACTCGATCTCCTTTCTTGAAGCCTTGTGTGTCCGGGCCAACTTCATACACGGTCCCAGCCACCTCACATCCAAAGACGGCCGGAAATTGTTGGACGAAAACCCCAACGTCCTGCATATGACAGTCGAGGGGATTGATGGCGACAGCAGCGTTCTTCACGACGAGCTCTCCCGAACCAGCTGTTGGTAATGGAGCTTCGCTAACTTGTAGAGGGGTATTGGCTTTGGTGAGCCATGCCGCTTGGTTTTTTGGTGCCGCCATTGTTTCTTGGAAAAGGAGGTAGTGAAACAGATATGAGATGACAAAGCGAGGGAAGAAAGTCTTGAGGTACTGGTGAGAAGCATATAACTCGAGACACCGTCTTGTTTATATACATCGACACACATCCGACCCACGTGAAGAAGCAACCGCAAACACAAACCGAACCAGCAACATGATTTCAAACCGAGACTACGATTTAGGAGAGGATTTCAAAGCAGAAAGGAGATGTGAAAAGCCAACGGGACCCGCGAAAATGCTTATTGGACGACGGAATGGAATCTTGGTCATATCAAGATCGATATGAGGCGCACCCAGAAACGCGATGTGCTGTTCAGTCCGTTTCAAAGAGAGCTTACATTGCAACAACATAATTGGCTTAGTCTAGAATTGAGTGGGGCTGGCTTGTGACAAGAAAAAACGGTACTTGATCAATTCACGGGAGGTGAAGTGATTGCCCCAAAACTAAGGAACAATCAAACTTGAGAAATGTAGATTGTATGAAGAGAAAGAATTATCACTCAGAGTATCCAGAAAATGAGAGCATTTGGCTGTCATTTTTATTAAGCTTTGCCCGCGCCTTTTTTTCCCCGTTGGCCGCTCCTCGTGATAGTTAAAAGTGGCAGTAAATACATTAGGTTCGTACCTGCCTAACCAGCCCTCGCTGTTCCAACTTCCCAGGGTAACTCATGTAAATTGTCCTAAGCACTTAGAACAATTTAAGACCATCAGCCTAGGTGTTTTGGAACAATCAAGATCTAAAATAGTACTGGAAAGTTTGAATACGGTAATTTATTCACCGCTGCTTTTACTTCAGTCCATCCTCGCAGTTCTCATAAAATACTTGAGCCACTGCCTTGATAGCCCTTCTTCGAATTGAAGCTATTTATACTCCCCCTTCCGATATATACTCATACTACTCCGACAAAAAAATCTATTTTTCGTACTAATAACTCACCAGACATAACTCATACGGATACACCATCAAATCCACTTAAAAACACCATGCCCGTCACAAAATTCGGCCCAGGCAATCTACTCGAATACAACCCTCGCTACAGGGTCTTGATCTGTCGAGAATGCCAATATGCAATTCAGAAAAGCGCGATGGAGAGTCATCTACTCAGACACAAGATCTACCGCGAGGAAAGACAAAACCTCCTCTCCTCAATCGCTCAACTCGATCTTTTCGAACCAGAGAAAGTCCCTTCGCCTACCCCGGATTCTCCACCTATTGATGGTCTTCCAATTTTAAGTGGCTACCGCTGTTCCGCTCATGGATGCGGAACTCTGTTTGCTAGTGAGAGACGTATGAAACAACATCAGAGGGAGATGCATGCTGGAACTGCTGGCTACGAAGCTTATGCAGTGAAACTCCAGACCTTTTTCCGAGGTACTAAGATTAGGTATTTTGAGGTCACTGAGGTCAATGTCACAGGGACGACGAATATCTCAGGAGTTGAGATGCAAAACTGCCATGATGAAAGACCGGAAGAGGAAGAGCTCGATGGACTGACCTCCCCCAAGTCTTCTCCGCTCAATATTGATCTAGAAACCCTTACGTATTTTTACCACTTCACAACCACGACCAGCCTCACACTTCCAAGTACCGAAAATACACAGTCTGGAGCTCACTATTGGCAGACAGAAGTTGTTCTCCAAGCTTTGCGACAGCAATGGTTGATGTGTGGTTTATTGGCACTTTCTGCTTCTCAGTTGGTAGTGTGTGCGGACGATCCGACGATCGAAAGAGCCCATCTCGAACGATCGGCGCAATTGTTTGAAGAATTTTCTGCCGGGTGGAAAGAAGCGCCTCCAAATATTGGGGCAGTGGCAAAGAAGGCGGGCGAAAAAATAGACCGTATTCTATGCTGTATACGCTGGAAGCAAAGTCCTTCTCAACTACACTCCATTATGACGACGCTCCGAGGTTTTGTCAACCCCAACTCTACACCCCCTTACAACAATCTTCAGAGCGATGATCGGGATCACTATCATCAAATGAACGCCTTCGCTCAGGCAAGCAGGATCACAAGTTCATCGAATCACTCGACGAATGCACCACTTTCTCGCCTACTCCATTGCTTAAGCACCCTACCTTCTCGCATGACTGAAGTATTTGGGAAGCCAGAAAGTCCACAAGGGGTCTTAGCCACCATATCAGCTATTGCTCTTTTAGTCGAATGCGGTGAAGTCAGCTTTCGGTCTGATGACAAGGAAGTTGCGTTCGAGGGAATGACTAGGTGGTTAGGAAAGATATCTGATTATTTTGATCATATGGTTTCTATTTACGACCCAGCCGCACTTGTGGTTGTAGCACACTGGGCGAGCTTTTTGGTCGGGAGAGCAGAGAACTGTGGTTGCTGGTTCTTGAAAGATTTGACGAGGACGATTTTGCGGCATGTTTCAAAATCTCTTCCCGCTGATGAACCTGCTGTATTTGGTCTCCTTGAGGATCTCATGAGTTGAATGTTGCAATGCATGGCGTGAATCATTTTCTTTAAATGACGGGATATCAATATGCTAAATTAAATATTCGTCTCGAATGCTTCGAGTAGGCCATTGTCGCGTTCACGATTCGAGGATACCACCCAACCCTCCAATGAGTACGTGTCGTTATGCCAACAGAGCGAGATGACATGGCAAGTATCAGACAAGAATATCACTTACGAGGTCTCTCAAAAGTAAGAAGACATCTTGAGTCAAAATGTCTTTTCTCATTATGATTAAAAGTGCGAGTAACCAAACCCTCAACCCAAATGCCATAGCAAATCGCTCGCTAAAAATGCTTGTCGCTTTTCCGAACCTTTTCATCGCATTAACCATCATCAGTCACTTTCATCCATCCCTCATCATCAATCTCTCATCGTCCATCAAATTGTCGAATTGAAAACATAACTCATATCGCGTTGTTATATTCTCGACCAACGTCCTCCTACGAACCCAGAGCATTCAACCCCTCCTTAGCCCATCCAAGAATACTCTTCCCACCTTCCGTATTAACAATACTCTCCGGTCCATCCCTATACATCTCGTTAGCATCCATCTCTCCTCGTCCCTTATCTCCCTCCAACTCCACTTCACGACAAAAACAAAAGTGCAAAACTCACCAAAACATCACACCCCCCAGTCCCTCCTTCCCCACTCCCATACCCCCAACCTTCTCAACCACCTTCCCCATCCCCTTCGGTCCCCCAATCCCCGCATAAGCACTACTACCTGCCGCCGCCCACCCCGGAGCCCCAATATAAAGTCTCGGTTTCGTAGCCCTAGGACTCTTTGCAAGCGCCTCACTCCACTGCTTAGCACTAGCCTCAAAGCCCGAAGAGCCGATTTCACATGGTGGGTTGTTGTAGAATTGGACGAAGACGAAGTCGCATTGTAAGATCAGGGGGAGCGGGTTTGAGGCATCGGGGAATGGGCATTGAGGGGCGGAGGAGAGGTAGAACTGTTTCGCAGGTGATGGCGAGGAGGGGGGTGTTGTGAGGGATGTGGTGTAGTTGTTGAAGTGCGAACGTAAAGTTGAGGCCACGATTTCATAGGAGCTGGGGAGGTTATTCTCGTTATCTATTCCTCTCATTAGTCCATCTCTCTCTCTCTCTACCCTCCGCATCACTCTTCAAAACAGCCCCCAAAAACCCCCCCAAAAAACAAGAGAAACTCACCAAAATCAAACCCATCCAAAACCACACTCCCAAACGGTCGTAACCCATCCTCAATTCTCCCCGGCGGTCCAAAAACCCCCCAAAGCTTATCCCCAAAATCTCTCGCCTGATCCGCATCCCCAAAATACACCCCCGCAGTCGCACCCCCAATGCTCATTAAAACCTTCTTCCCATGAACCTCCTGACAGGTCTTGATCGCCGCCGCCAACTTGGGACAACTCAACAACCCCGGCGCTTTGGCTACCATCTCAGGGGTTTGTTCCGTGCAAGCACCCGCAAGATTAAGAGTCGGGTAGGGAGAGGAGCCAGAGGTACGCGAGATGATGAATGCGAGGATGATGATATCGATATCTGGGCTTGCGCATTGGGATGTGAGGGAGGTGGAAGAGGAGAGCGGGGTTTGTCCGTAGTATACTGCTACGTTTTTCGAGGATTGGGGGTTGAATTTGTAATTCGTCGTGCTGGTGTTTGAAAATGTTGTTGTGTTTGTGAGAGGGAGGCGGAGGATATTCGGTCTCTCCGTCCCCGTTGTTGACTTCGAAGATCCTGTCGTTGCTGTGTCTGGCTCCTGTTTAGAAGGGGAAATACTTGCCTCATTCTCAGTCACAAAAGGGGTGGGGCTCGTGGTGCTGGCAGCAACCACGCTTGCATCTGGTAATTCCGGTATCGTTGGGGTGCTACCAGCATCCACATTCGTCGCCGTCGGTCTCGTATCATTCCCAATCCCCAACCCGTTGAGGAAAGCATTCATCTGTCTCTCAACCTCCTGGATCTTTTCTAGCAGAGCTTGTAATTTATCTTTCTCCACCTGGGCGCTCGTCGGAACCGCTCTTCGATGAACGTGTCTTGTTAGTGTTTGGGGACATACATACTTTGAAAGCTCCACTAGGCCGGGGATCTCTATAAAATTGACTGCTGAATCCACTCGGTTAGAATTTGGTGTTTGAATGAGGCCACTAGAGACGAAAGGAAGAAGGGGGAGTGAGAGAAGAAGAGGTTGAGGTGAGAGATGCATGTTCGATTGATCGAGTGCGAAGTTTTCGAAGACAGGATATCTTCGAGAAGAAGTGGTATGAAGGTGGCCAAAAAGAGTAAGTGACATTTGCAAATATATAAGATATTCTCGGAACTAAACAAAAGGGGTCCATAGCGACTCATTCCAGCACATGAAACAATTCATTGTGAACGCAAGTTGATGAAGAATGCGGAGAGCAAGCCACCGTTGCTACCCCTACAACTGAACCTCGCGAAAGATATGAGAGAATCAGAGTGTGGCATCATTGATAGTTCGATAGTAATACAGCTCTGCTACTGCGCAATGTAGAATAGAATCAGTTGATAGCAAGGTTCAACTCGACATAAAACCATGCCTTCGACCCACCATAGCTTTTGAGGAAGAGAATACCAGTATAGATTGAAAAGGTGAACAGTATTAACATTTCTTGTCGGAGTATCCCAGGTTACCATCAGCAGAGGGTGCCTCTGACCAGTCAATAGTAGAACAACGCCATGGACAACTGCCGACTTGCATTCTCACCTCGTCGAAGTTCCCCATGCCAAAGAAAACAAATAGTCTTTTGAGCAAGAGTTTGCTCTCAACATGGAGAGACCGACCAGGAGGTTCGTTCACACTTGCGACATCCAGGTCATTCATGAAGAATAGAATACAGGGATTCTTGAAGTGAAACAGAAGCAAGAGAAACACGATCGAATGGATCTCGACTAAAGAAACGTGAGCACGGAAAGATAAATGAAGACTTTGCGAACCGACGAAGGTTGGTAGATTTAGGTAGGGAATGAGAGCCATCACGTGTCGCTCGATCACGTTTTCCTCCTTGGTCCCTGCCCATGCAAATATACCCTCCCGGTTCAGTTATATCCTCCTGACGTCAAAACCAAAATCGACGAATCCAGATTTAACCGTATCCACTTGACCCCTTCAAGGAGATCTGCAAGCTTCTTACGAAGTATCTGCATGTCAAATTTCGCATGGAAAAAAGCCAACCTTCCCAGTCCGTCATTTCCCCGCAAGCTGGTAAAACTTGGTTCCCGGTCTGGGGGAAAGGGTGTTCCTAGGGACTTTCTTTATCGTTCAATGCGATTGTGAAATGGTTCATTTTATTTTCCGATGCGTTTATCTTGTGTCGCGATGGGTAAGTCAAGCGCGCCCGCGGTGCTGGAAGCGCGAAAAGGGGCGTGTGCGTGTAAATATTGCTTTGGTGTTGGGATTTCCGTTTTGGGACTTTTTTTGCCGTGGTTCCGTGATGGTGGAAGTGAGAGGCGAGTTTTCGTGATGGGGACTTTGTTGAGAGCGGGGAGTTTCATTGACGGGACCTCGGAATTCCTGGTGTGATTTCTTGTGATTTCTCAAGGTAAGCTGAAGATGTGCTTGCTGCTTGCATTTGCGTTCGGGTATGTACTATGCGCAGTGGAATTTTTGGATCAGGAGATGCTGGTGAGACGGAGACATTCATCGTCAGCTTTTAGGGTGACTTGTAATCGGGATTTGCCATGCTTAGCTGTAGTCACTAGCCACCTTCTACATGGAAATGTTTCATTCCAACACGTGCTTGGAGAATGTCTATTTTGTTTTTGACTTGTTGACTTGGTATGGTGTTGTGAGTCTGGACCCCACGCCAATGTCTTGAGAGTTGAGTACCAGCATTATTAGGTTAGGGCTGAGGATTCAACGCACCGAACAATTGCAGAAGTCAAGATATCCGAGACGGAGGATTATTGAAATTCCAACCAATGTGAGGATCATTGCGGCGGTTTTCAACCTCGAAATTGGTGATGATGTGATACAGACAGCAGCACAGCCACAGCCACAGCCACAGCCTCCAAAGAGCAAAGCCCTTTACAGACTGCACAGTAATGGATGCCAAGGCCCTAATGGGATTTGCTTTTGGTGTGAATACGAAGGATCTTCCCGAATTAGCGGCATGGAAAAGCTAAAATCGAACTTGATATCAAGTTGCAGCCCGCAGGTCAAAGGAGAGGAAGGAGAGGAAGGGGGCGAGGGAAGTGATTGGCTGCCACTGGATGCGCTGGCGAGTTCTAGGCGAGGCCTTGTTTGCAACAAAGAGGCTGTCCTGTCATGCTGCCGCTACATATTATGTGCTCATCGACTTGGAGGTTGAATGGATTGCATTGCACCTTCTTTCTCCTGGATAAATGCTTCAAAAAGTCGAGCAAGAGATGCTGCTTAAACAACAATTCGTGACATTCAATCTATTGGAAGCACTCCCTACGTAACTGGATTCATACGTACTAACCTAACCTAACCCAACCTAACCTACATTTGTTAGCGGTGCACATCCCTCGCCAGGAACAGCTTTAGCCTTGCCCGTATTCTGACGGTCGGTCCGTATTACAAGTATTATTTAGCGAACTACTAGTACAGTGCACCTCCAAGCCAGAAAAGACGGAGACACAGGACAATTTGCCAACTTTTCCTTCTCCTCCCTCTCCTTCACAATTCCCGTCATCATCGTCACTTCCAATTGTCGTGATAGCTTCACCTCAATCCCAACGGACGCAATCAAGCCAAGGCCAATTCCACCCGCAAACACCAACGCAAGGGAGTCCATTAAAAACAAAAATAAAAAAAGCTCTTCGGCCACGTTCCGCCATCCAATATCCCCTCCACTTTTGCCAGTCCAAACCCGTCCCTTTAGAGAATCAGAGGGTGCGGTGCTTCAGCGTCTCCCTGTCTCACCTCATTTCTCGAGCACGGCGAGCACAGCCTGCCACACGCGCAGTTTCGTCCAAGCCCTCCGGCCTGCTGATTGGTTCCCCCTCCCGCTGCCCTTCATTTTGCGCTGCCCAGAGGAGCCATCAATTCTCTCAAGGCCTCCCACGTCTCCTCTCCTCCTCTCCTCCACCACACGAGTGCTTCCTTCTCGGCACCCACCTTCTTCCCAAACACCATCTTTTTCGTCGATTTCGACTCTTCTGCATTTATTGGTAGACGACGCATTCGATTGCAGTCTGAAAGCCCTTTGATTCTTCTCCCTCCCTCGCCATCTTCGCCTTTCAATTGCTCGACCGATCCTTCGTCCAATCCCACGACCCGCATCCGCCAACGAGGGCCATTGTCAGACGTTTGCTGACCCATTTCGAAACAATCGAAACACTACGCTTCCCTCCGTACCATACAACGAACACGAAGCTACTTCATCCAAGAGATCTTTTCCAAAACAAAAGGTACGCTAACATGAGTCCTCCCTTCATCGCCGTCGCCATGTCTTCTAGTTAAACGGCGTGGGCGCGACTTTCTTCAAGGCTATCTCAACTAACATGGCGAACCCTAGACGTCGACCGCCACGAAACCTCCAGTTTCGGCAATTCACGATGTCTTCTAATACTACAAGTACGATATCCGATGCCCTGTCATCGAGTCCGACTTCTCGGGCTCCAACAGCAGCGGCTTCGACGACGGCAGGACCTACGTCGTCGACCGTGCTCCCTTCGTCAAGCTCCATTGCTAACAGCGATCCTACTTCAGCCTCATCTACTTCTCCTCAACAGCAGACAACCACCTCTACCCCTCCAACAACTCTCACTACCTCAACAAGCAACACAGCTCAAACCTCGACGATACAACTAACAACTACATCATCCTCCACCCAACAAACCTCAACACAGCAACCCACACCCACGCCCACACCCACACCGACAAATACAGGCAGTACAGTCACAACATCTCCTGGCCAAACTACCACACTAGCGCCGACGGCGAGCGAAACCCCAACCGTCATCGTAATCACTCAAACACCATCTGATGGCAAACCTGGAAGCACCATAGTTATTACCTCGACTGCTCCAGTGGCAACTCCCACCACCAACACTGGAAGTACGACCCCAACGGGCACATCGTCATCGATAGGATCAACGGGAACTGCTGGACTTCAGGCTGGAACAAATGGCAGTTCAAGTTCTCCCAGCAAAGCTGCCACGGTAGCAATTGCAGTCGTGGTACCCATTGTCGCTGTGACTCTCTTGGTCTTAGCTGCTCTATTTTTCTGGAGGAAACGAAAGGCGCGTAAGGATGCCGAGGAAATGAGGAGAAAGGAAGTGGAGGAGTACGGATATAACCCAAACAACGACCCTACACTTCCCGCTGTTGGCGGTGGATCGGCAGGAAAAGACGGACCATTTGAGATGCGTGAAGATGGCTCGGCGGGATATCGTGGATGGGGAACCACGACAGCCGTTTCTTCCACAGGACGAAAAGCATCGACGACAGTTTCAGGTGGTCAGTCGGCGGGTGGAATCGGTATGGCTTACTCAGAAGGCACATCTCCAACACAGGGACCAACATCTGATACTCGATCCGACAATGCATTAATGGGCGATGGACATCCCGAGAATGAAGCCTTGGGTGCCATGGGCCCAGCGGCGGCTGCCAATAGAGGCGATATTAACCGAGGACCGTCGAATGCATCATCACAATATAGTGCTGCAGGTAGATCAGACGGATCTGGAGAGGGCGGGCTCAACGGTGGCCAATACTACAACAACCAATACGACGCAGGCAATCCCTACAATGGCGAGACATCATATGGTAGCCCACCTAACAGAGCGGAGATGTCAGGTCAACCAGTTATTCGCGATGTTCAAGCCCGACGGAACACACGCATAGAAAACCCCGCTCATTTCCCACAACAAAGTGCTGGCATCGCACAAAACTTCTAATCTTGCCATTTTCCTTTTTTCTCTATATCGAAAAATTCTCACTCCAAATTCTGCCGCCGCAATACCAAAGGAAGCATAGCATCGGAGATGAATTGTAGTCATATATCACAATACCACTGGGGCGTACTGCATCATGTTTTACCGGCTCCTCTTTTTTTTCCCTTTGTTTCTCGACAGCAAAAATCACACGCCACAGAGTGTGTTAGGCTCCTTGATTAGGGGAAGATTTGTTCGATCTGGGTTGATAGTATGGGAGGGCATTGCATTCACGCACACCTACGAGGGCAGGATGAGCTCTGTCTGTTTTGGCCTTTTGCCAGCTCGCTACCTATTTTTGATCTCTGGGGGTGGATGAAGAAAGAAAACTTGTATCTTGTAAGGGAGGAAGTCATCAAGACAAGTTGCAAGGGGGTTCGTCGTACATAGACTAATAATCTAAAAGAAAACTTTTAATGCTGGAATTCGGGGGTGATGTGTTTCGGTGTTGAGACTCTTTGCTGTATATATCAATTCAACGATTATTTTTGGCTTTTGCTGCTTTCATCTTTTTTGGTGATGTGAGTTGGGGGGTTGGTATTGATATCAAGCTTTCCCCACCCCCCCAGATGTCACCGGGATAACATCACGAAGTGAGAGTTCCAAGTCATCTATTTGTCCTTCACCAATGGATGCAGCTATTCGTGGCAATTGGTGGAAAACATTTCCCTGGGATTCATCACTCTTGAGAATGACTGATTTAGATATCTGGACGAGTTGGCCCCAGTTTCCTAGGTGCTGGAAAGTTTGAGTGTTTGTTTGGCTCTCTTCTACGTGTAGCCTACATATAACCTTCGTCTTTGGAGTAAGGAATGGAGATTGTGATGTGTGTTATGTTATGAACTGGTGAATTCAAGGTATGACTTATGAGTTACTTGCTTAGCTTCTGGTATACTTTTAGTGTTTAAGAGGGTGTTTAAGGGGGTGTTTAAGGGGGTGTTTAAGGGGGTGTTGATTGTTTGTTGGACTTTGGCACTTTGGCGTCGAGGTTACTAGGTGTTGTATATTGGAAGTAAGGCATTCGAGTATGACTCTCTCTCTCTCTGTTCACTTGTTTTCTGTTAGATTGTGGGAATCCGAATCCGAATCCGCCTTGGATAACCAAAGGTCAGTTTTGCTCGAAGCTGAGGCAGAGGCAGTTTAGAAGAGTCCTTTCTTTCTTAGTTCTCCTGGCCCGCATACTCGGGTACGAGAGGAAATGTTGTGAGTATTCGGAAAATAGGTAGCGTAGAGTGATGTGGGTGAAGCTACGTTCTAAATTCTTACTACTAAAGCTTTGAGGATTACTTTCTTGAATCTGTAGGAGAGTTTTTTTAATAGTCTTAAGAGATAAGTCTCGAGGAATAAGGAAATAGGTATTAATTGAGGTTTGGGGAAGGATACACGCTATGATGATGAACTAGCTAGATAAAGTCTAGAGAATAGAGAAATAGTGGAGTATATGTATAGTTACCGCCTCTCGTGGGTTTCTCGACTCACTTCTCTCATTTATTATCCCCTAGAGATCTTCATTCCTCCAGAGATACCGATTTATCCCACGTTACCATCCACGTGCCATCCAATTCATCTAAATCTTCTCCCCCTACTCAACAAAACACTCCCCACCCCAATCACCATCCCCGTCACAGTCCCCTGCAAATGCGCCAAATGCCCAATCATAGGTAAACTATCCGTTGCAAGACAATACCCATCAAATCCCACCTGAAAAAGACAACCCTGCAAATAGACCGCAGGAAAGATCACAGCCATGTACCCCCACAATCCACACAAAGCTCCTGATGCACCAAGCCCCCGAGAATTCATTCGACTGTCTAGGCGAAGCTGTTCACCCATGGTTTTCCCCATGGTCCTTGGCAGTTTCTTCTTGATCTCGGGCCAGAAAACTTGGAGCCCGCTGCTGGTGATGCCGGAAACTACCCAGATGGCTGCGAGACGGGTGTAGCCTGCTTTGAGGATTAGGGTTGGGGCGATGGTGTAGAGGGCCGACATGTTGAATGCGATGTGCCACCAGGGACCGTGGGCGAAGGTTGAGGTGATCAAAACCCACTGGGAATGGTTAGTCTTATGAGTCTGGGTGCAAACCTTCTTCTCATATACACCCTCATCGTGAGAGCAATGTGGTCAAGAATCTAGAGAGGGAACACAAAGCGACGAATACTTACCCATCGTCCTTGCTCAACATTTTTCCTCGAACAGAGGAAATTTCTCTCCCGGTCCTGGAACCAAGCAATAACCCCTTTCTTTTCTCTCACTTTCTGGGCTGGGCCACGGAACATTCCTCTCAAACCTTGTCGTCTGGATTTTGCTGCTTCGCGATCCCGACGGTCTTTATCTTCATGCAGTAACCATAACCCAGTCATTCCGCCTATCAAAGCATAAGTTGTGATTTTTGAAAATTTCTCCTGTGTGGCATGAGTGGATTGTTGAAATACTGCTGTAGTCTGATGGACTTACCGAGTTCCGATCTGTAGAACGTTGGGTGTGATATGCCTGACGTTGACGTTCGTAATATTGGTAATGTTCTCTTCTTGGCCTGGTCGGGCCCGTAGGAACCCCAGTGGGCGAGGGCCTCTTTGTATGGAATCTGGAGGTTGGCCGTAGACTAACTAGTCTGAAGAGGAATTTGTGATGTGTTGCCATGAAGGAAGTTGAATTCACAGTCCAAAGTCACCTGGCGGGAGCTAGCTGACGTCTGGATGTAAGCTATGGACCATTTGCCCTAGGCCAAGTGTTTACTGTCAAGAACTCAAGTAACTAATAGAAGAAGAAGGAACTTCAAGAGTATGCCCGCTGTGTACTTGTAGTACAGGTAGAGAGAAGTCGTTGAAATTCAATTGGCTTGGCTTGGCAATTTTGGTTCACCTTTAAAAAAGTAACCCCGAAAGCCAGTGGAAAAAGAAAATACACCAGCAATTGAGAATATTGGAGTCTGCTGGCATCAAAAGTTAGATGGCATCTTCCATTTTCTAATGCACAATGATCTTTGGAGTTTGAGGTATTTTTGAATTATAGATGTGCTGGATATCTTTCTTGACCCCCTAGTTGCGGGGTTCCGTCGAGACGGGCTTTTACACTCGTATACTAGTACACCGTACTAAAATAGAACCTGAACAACCCACAGGTGTTAGAAAACTACTTAGAAATTGCCCACTACCTCTAAACAGACTTAGCGATAAGTTTATAAGTTCTCTATTGTTTTGAATGAACTGGTGGTTGTGCAATCCCAGTGTTGCGGAGAATTAGTACTTTTGGAGGGGTGCAATAGGAAGGGGAGCGGGGTGAAATTCAATGCAAGGGATAGCCTGAGAAAATAAGCAATGGGCAATGCGACAGCGTATGCAGGGCAGGTCCTGAAATCATGCCTGTGGCAGCCTGTACGAGAAATGGAAAGCTAGAAGTCATCAGAGAAATTTGAGAAAAATCCAGAATGAATTTCGATTGGCCAAGTAATACTAAAAAGAATTGGTTGAGCTTTTAGATGGCAGTTGGTTCTCGAAGAGACGGGTGGACTTTCAGTGCACAGAGGAAGTGAAAAAAAGTTGCAGAACTGTTTTCAGAGTCACGATTAAATTGATTTGCCGAGCGCAATTTGTGGAGTTCACGGGAGATAGTGCCTTGCTGTGTTTGAGGGCTCTTAGGAGCATGATTATTTATTAAAAATTAGGTCGTAAATTTATATCTATATCCATCAATCCTTTCAATTATTATCGCATTATTCAACTCCCATATATGATTCAAGCCAAGGCTATAACGCCAGCCAAGCCCAAGCCAACCGCCATCATCGAATCGATTGAGGCCTTCCCTCCAGCATTCGGTACCGCAGAAGAAGAACTTGAGGGGCTTGATGAAGAGACGCTCGTGCCATCCTGAACGGCCGCCGTTGAAAGTGTAGGAGGTGATGTGGTCGAAGGGCTCGCGGTCGAAGTCGAAGGGCTCGTACTCGATGGGTTCATACCTGTGCTTTCAGTGGAAGTTGCTGATGATAGAATCGAGGCGCTAGAGGACTGGCTTGAACTTGGTAATATGGTCGTAACAGGATGAGCAGTCGACGTAGCAGTAGTCGTAATCGCAGGAGGAGTCGAGGTAGTGGTAAAGACAGCTGCTTTCGTGCTGGTGGCTAGTTCCTTGGTTTTGAAACAGGAGAGATATGATGATCCTGCTCTCGTGGAGGTTCCTTTATAATTTGCACAACCAGGAACGTCGGTTTTGGGTGCAGCTCTCCCACCTCCGCAATCTAGGGGATCGCAGATCAATCCGTCGTCAGGGTCGTACCAGTGGACGATTTTATCTTCACAGGAACCGTAGGTGTGAGTAGCGCAGTTGAAGGCCTGGATTGGCTTTGATGCCAGTAGCAGCATTGTAGTTGAGAGGAGTATTGAGTTGAGCATCTTCGCGATGGTGTATTATTAAAAGAGTTGAAAACGACTGTAAATGTTCCAAAGAAACTAAGTGTTTGCTTGATATTGAAGTATGAGCATTGAGAAAGAAATGGGCAGACGATCTGTTATATGTTTCGAGACTGAACTCAAATCTACCGAGGGTCAAATTAAAGTGCTGCACGAGTGCGGCGAAGATGCGGCCGCTGTGATAGATATACGAGCGGCACAGCAGAAGGTGTGACCGCATAAAGTTAAAAATACATACGAGGAGATCATGTGCGAATTATATAACGAATCGCACTGATTACACGTTACATGTGTGTCCATTTAACCGGTGCGTTTATTTGTAGACTCTCCCAAAAAGTAGCTGCCTACAGGAAGTGTGCGACTCGCACCTTGGAAATCCACAAGTAGTATGTGGTTGTACACTATCCTAAATCATCAACTTTGTAAATTCTTGATTGCATGTCCGAAACTCATTTTGTTGTGGGTTTGTAATTCGTATTTTGGGGGAAGATTTCTTGATCATTTAGCGAGCCCTTCAGGGGGAACAAAACTGGCGATGAGCAAGGGGAAAGATATTGGGACGTACTACGACTTCACGAACAGAAATCATTAAATAGAGTTCCAAGGACTAAACTCCGTCTATTCTATCTCTATCCCAAGACCAACTTAGTTAGAAATCATTCCGCAGCTGCCAAATACTCCTTCCCAAATGGATAATCCACATAACCCGCCGCCATCTCTTTACCATAGAATGTACTCCTATCATATTTAGCGAGTTTCAAACCCTCCTTGATTTTAAAAACAAGATCCGGGTTCGATATAAACCATCTCCCAAATAGCACCACAATTTTCTTATTCTGAAACTTCTCATCCACGAGTTTCCGTGCTTCCTCCGGGGTATATCCCCCGGCAATAAGAAGAGGACCAGCCCAAAGATCATATGCGAAATCCAATCCCTCATCACTATCGACATCCTGGCCGCCAGCGACTCGCGATTCGATGAGTGAAAGATATGCAAGACCCAATTGATTGGTTTTGCTGATAATATGCGAAAATTGAGGGATCGGATCCTTCATTTTCATGCCTTGGAAGATACTCCATGGGCTCAGCCTGAGCCCAACCCTCTCCGCACCGATAACATCGACTACTGCTTTGACAACTTCGACATAGAGGCGAGATCTGTTCTCGACACTTCCCCCGTACTCGTCAGTCCGTGTGTTGCTCACATCTTGAATGAATTGGTCGAGGAGATAGCCGTTTGCACCGTGTATTTCAACGACGTCAAATCCAGCACGGATAGCGTTTCTAGAAGCGTCCACAAACTCCTGAACTGTCTGCTTGATCTTCTCGATAGTCATCGCTTGTGGCATCGCAGCGCAAGCTTCGAACGGAATGGCACTAGGCGCAACGATGGGAAACCCCTCCTTTTGGGCAAGTTCCTCCTTAGCAGCACGACCCATTGCAAACAACTGACAGAATATAAAGGATCCTTTGCCATGGACCTCATCGGTGATGGTTTTCCACTGCAACAAATCAACATGTGTTCTTCTCGTTGATTCAGGAACTGGGAGCAGTGTGCAAGGATAAAACTTGCTCCCGGCTACCAAGAATAGGAGCTAAAAAGGGAAACAAGAGGAAAAGTTGCATACGGCAGCGATTTGTTCTTCGCTCCAAATCCCGGGCCCGTTGGGGAATCCGCCACAGGTTGAGGATACGAAAGTTCCCTCTGAAATAATCAAGGTTCCGGGGACAGCTGCACGCTGTCCGTAGTATTCCTTCATCATGAGGGTTGGTTTTCTATCGTCGGTTGCTCGAAGGCGAGTGAGTGGTGCCATTCCGATGCGATGCTTGACTTCCACATTGCCAATCTTGAGCGGCTTGAAAAGGTGTGATTGAGTCATGGTTGAAGATGTCTGAACTATTGTTCTCGAATATAAAAGAAAGATGTGTGTTTTGTTAGAACTGGAGGACATTGAAGTACTTATACACATAGATTACCTATCGATCTATCGAGGACTCACCGTGGTCTTGAATAGAGGCAAAATATTTTTGGGGTCTGATCTAACCATCAGTAGCAAAGAGATACTTCCCACAAGGGAAGTGAGATATTTCCTAAACAGGAACATAGATATTTCCCAAAGAATAATGTGACCTTTCCTGAAAGGGAAGTGAGAGGTTTCCTAATAAGTAAAGTGGGGCACCTTTCGTAAAGGCAACTGTGGGCTTTGCGTGAGATTCCCTCTCATACTGGATTGATATACCCATAATTAACCACGTAAAGCAATTGCTTATATAAGGTGTATTTGCTTGGTAATCTCTTGAATCTTCGTCCGCCGAAAACTTTCACTGAATTTGAAGCTGTTAGCGGTGATCGGACTTCAAAGTGGCCGCCTATTAAACTCGCCCTTTCCATTTGCCGGGCGTCCGGTCATCTAAGAAGTAGTCCTTGGACCAGGAATTCGTTGAATAAGCTATACGAATATTCTTTCCAGAAGTCCGTAACCCGTGACATGAACGCAAGTTCTGACCATATAAACTCCTTCAAGATTGCAAGCAATTCCTCCCACGAACTATACAAGCCCTTGAGTCTAGTATTACGACTCAATTGCAACAGTGCGATGTAATCCGACCGCATAGTTCCTATAGCGGCAAAGGCGCCGCCAATGTGTAGAAGCCAAGCTAATAGTTCAGGTTTGTCGTCCCATACATGGTCGTTGTTTGATTGTTGTAGTTTGTAAAGTAGTTGAAGTGATAGGTGTGACTATTTCATTGGAAATCAGCAGAATTTGGGTGTTTTAATGTGATAGAAAACAAGGCCTGACTTACAGGGATGGTTGAAGTAGGCCAAATTTTGCAGCGCAGCATAGCCGAGCAAAGATATGCCGCCAAATGGCAGCATTCCGAGATAGAAGACGCAGTTGGTAAACTCACAAGTCTTGACTGTATGGATGCTTGGTGGTTGTCAATCTGTGTCATCGACGATATCACATCCTCTCTACCGAAGAAGGGGATTTTGTCCCGTATGCATTGTAATGCAACAACGTCCCTGAGCACCTCAACGAAATCTCCACCCAATAAATGGGAATGGGCTTGAAATCCTGGGGGAAGAGTGAAAAAAGTTGGAGGAAAACAATCCCCGTTCCACTGAAGCTCTGGGAATGTTGTGTGATTAACAACTCGACTTGAACCTGTCATGACTGATGAATTCAAATCTTGCCTGTGGACTTTTGTAAGCGAGCTTTCATCAGTCGGTTATTGAGCCTTACCAAAAGATCGCACGTTTTATACCGTCACCCAAGCTCACACCCCTTAGTTGACATCTGTCAAGGAGCTGCCGAACCGCACCCATGTGAAGTTGGACTTGACGCGGCATTCCAAGCCGAGCCTGTATCATTGAAAGGTCAGCTACCACAACGAGGACAAAAAAGAGATATTTTGCGGACCTCAATACCAGCAAGCAAAAGGATTGCCCCAAGTGTCGATTCCGCATGGGTGTTACATGCATCCGGATCCGGAGAGCTTAAACTTTGCCGAATAGAACTCAGAGCCTCGTTCTGGTACCTAAGACACTCCCTATCAATGCAACCTGAAGTGACAGCGAAAGTAAATGTGAGCATGACAGCACTTAGAAGAGCCTGATTATCTAACCCCTTTCGGAGAACCGACTGAATATTCAGGAGCACAAGCTCGTCCGAAACACTGAAGAATGGTTTTGTTGCTTGCTGGTCGGTGTCCAAACCATCTTTTGTAAGCGCATGCATGGCTTTTCAAGTGATTGTGAGAGTCTTACAGTAACTATGTAATGCCTGTAGTTTGGGGGACTCCGCAGCTAGTGATGCAATAAGAGATTCGCTTGGTTCTCTTTTTCGGCCAGGAGGACCATCTTTAGGAGACAACACCCGGAAGTGATGACCCGACTTTTGCTGAAGATTTCTTTTGTTTTGGAGGCCTCGCGTAATGGCGTGTGACCGGGCTAAACGCTTTGCTATGCGTCCTTTTGGAACATCTGGATTGTGGACCACAACGAATTGAAATTGGCTTGAGTTCGGAGTGAGATTCGCCGAGGATACCTTAATGGTACCATTATGACGAACCATTGAGGCACGAGTACTCAGAGTGTGTTGAAGTGGGATTCTCTAGCAAGACACTAAGCTGTGTGTAGGGCAGTTGAGTGAGTGCTGGTCTTAAGGAAGATAGAGTGGAGTCGGGTGTATTATAAATCCGAAAACATGTGATGCCATGCTTAAAGCACGTGATCGTAGTTGATAATTCCGACCGGGATCCATAATGGCGCAAAGTAAATCCTAGTTCATAAAAGATTACAGCAACGATACCAGCAAACACTGAATTGAACGAGTGTGTATTGTAGTAACTATAATACTCAAAGAAAAGCACTCTCTTCATTTTCTTTCCTCCCACCACTAATGAATCGTCTCCTTTCCATAACCAAAATAACAAGCTTCTCACACCCCATGATAATTGGAAAGTGATCCTAATTTCATCAGAGTACCATCCCCAAACACAAAACAATCCCTCGGGTGGCTTAGATAGGAATTACCAACCAACCGAAAACTACGGGAACCGCTATCTTTGCTGCTAAAGACCAAGATTTAACCCAATCAATGATCATTTTGAATAAAGCAATAATATCAAAACATGCATTTTCTTGCCCAAGCTTATCCCCAGTAGTGCACGTGAGAGTGTCAGTGGACCGCAATCGAACCCTAGTTGGTTTCTCTGCAGGCGTTGCAGTGCGATGTACCTTTATGGCATGATTCGAACCGAGATTGTCTCCTTGTATTTGCTCTGAAGACTCTTCCAATCTTGAACCAAACCAGTGATGTGGATCCATGAATTCTTTCATTGGTTCGCGCGAGATTTGGAGAAACTCCAGCACTTCATTAGCCCTTTTTTGTACGTCAGATGGGTGTCTGTTGTTTGAAGACTCCTCCAACTTTGAACCAAACCAATGATGAGGATCCATGAATTGCTTAACCTCTGAACTCATTTTTTCGAAGAAGTCCCCAGCTCCATTGCCCCGTTTCTGGGCCTCTGAGGGAATAAGTTGTCTGTTGTTTGAAGACTCCTCCGCTTTTGATCCAAACCAATGATGTGGTTCCATTAATCTTTTGACCGTCTGACCGATATTTTCGAGAAATTCCCAAGCTTCGTCGGCCTTCCGTTGGACACCAGAAGGAATAAGTTGTCTGCGAGTCGGCTGTTCCGGAACTGAGGGCCCCTCCTCTGACACAAGGGAAAGAACCGGGATAGGCTCGACGATTGGGTTTATTAACGAAGATATCTCCGCCTTTTCCTGCACTCCGGATTTTGGTTTATCCACCTCTTGTATCTCTTTGATTTTACCATGATGAGGACGTCTCCCGAATCTAGCAATTCTTGACAAGATCAATGGCCCCTCTGATGACATTTCCACCTTGTCCGAGGTGTGGCGCGAATGCAAACCAGTATCATCAGAAGGCTTGGGTGCAGATGCAGGCGCAGAATCATCTACAGATCCTTCAGGAAACTCGCGATACCAAGGGAGAATAGCACTCGGAGGCGTCCCGGGAATTGCCTGATTTTCAGGAGGATTACTACATTCCATCAATTAGTACTCCCTCCCGTAGAAAAGGGCAAGAAACT
Organism: Hymenoscyphus infarciens; assembly: GCA_001414345.1. Taxonomy (NCBI): domain Eukaryota; kingdom Fungi; phylum Ascomycota; class Leotiomycetes; order Helotiales; family Helotiaceae; genus Hymenoscyphus; species Hymenoscyphus infarciens. The sequence goes on from LLCB01000009.1 coordinate 182,120, forward strand.
TACATAGGATATAGCTGTTGAGGACTGGCCTTCACCATATACAGTAGATATATCGGAACAAACAACACGATGATTATAAACATGCTCCAGCACACGCAATCGAACATGATACATCGTCGACAAATGTAATGCGTTCTCCTTGAAGGATTACGCTTCCGTTTCTCACTTTCAATTACGCTCGAAACGATCGAAGGATTTCTAGGGGGGTGTCCGAAAATTGGCATCATCCACCTCGCGAAACTCCTTGGCTTAACAACCTCCTCATCATGATATGTAGGGATTGCTTCGTCGGGCCTGACAGTTCCATTGTGATTGATATTGTAAAGTGGGGTTCTCGTAACATTTGGATGATAGGGGCAGTTTTTTGGATGAAGACAATCCTCGACATCGGCAGGGTCTGATCGAGTGACTCGAAGCCGCGACAGGTATTCGTCTTCATGGCCCGGATAGGGAGCGGATTTCGTGAGGCGGTGACGATGAGGATGTGAAGGGTAGCGTGTTGCTGGACTGGTGGCTGGTGCTGTTCCATCGGCGTTCAGGATTGTACTGCCGTATGGGAGACCTCTTTCAATGTCTACGTGACCTGGTCTGGCATACCATTGCGAGAGGACTCCATGGTAGGCACCACCGCCCATGGTCGTAAACTGGAGAGTGTGCGAAGAATACGAATAGACGGAATAACCAGAAATTCAAGTTGGGGACTGAGTATAACCTGATAAAATGGCAGGGTAGTGGTACAAAAAGAAAAAACCTAAAACGCAAAGAAAGATTGGGGGAAATGGCACTGGCGCCTTCATGAATTGTGTTCATTGCTATGGATGGCAGGTGCAATCTACTCTGCACCTGCCTCATGCTAAGTACGCCCGATCCTTAATGTACAAGTCCTTCCTTCTTTCCAATCCAGATTGTATATACAACCTGGATCACAGCTAAGTACTATAACCCCATGAATCCAGGGACATTCCACTCCGGCAAACCGAGAATTCGCTTGGTCTGCAAATTGGCAGCCTGCAGAAGCAATTGTACAAGTATAAAAAGACAATTCAGGTCGCCCTTGGGGATCTCAACCCCAACGTGCACCTTCCCGTTCAGCTTCCATTCTTGCAAGTCTTGCTTCCTCGTCGTCTCCAGCAACAGCACCGCTTCTCCTATTTTTTCCTGTCCGTCTTCCCTTTCTGCCACTACCAGCATCATCACCGTCGTCACGGCTTCGTTTTCGGCTTTCACCGCCGGTAAGAGCTGCAAGACGCTGTGATTCCTTGAGCAATCTCTCCCGGTTTCTTGCTTCCCGCTCCATTGTATGTGGATCTTGAACAGCCGGTGCAGTAGTAGATTTAGAATCCCCCTTGCTTCTCGACTTATCTTTCTCTCTTTCTCGGTCACGATCTTTATCACGCCCAGATCTCTCGGAATCACGGCGACGAGATGGCGGGTGGTCTTTGTCGTGGTAATTTCGACTACCAGAGCTTCTGTCCTTCTCTCGATCCTTGGTTGATGAAGAAATACGATCTTTTCGAGGACCAGTAGGGATCTTGATTTCATCCAGTGATGGCTTGTTTCGGGTGCTTGCTCCCTTGATACTCACCCCCTTGATCTCAATTCCATTGGTTCCATTAGAGACAACTGATGGTCTGCGAGCTGACTCGTTTGCTTCGGTTGGGGTTTGAGCCTTCACTATATCATTGAAATCCTCTGGCTTGTCTGCAGCTTCTTCGGATTGATGTCGACTATGGCGATGTCGACGCTCGCGGTGATCTCTATCACGGCTCCTAGATCTATCATCACGGTGACGTCGGCTAGATCTGTGTTTATGAGAAGATGACTTGTGTTCGGTTTCTCTGTCACGTTCCCGATACTTTTCTCTATCACGTCGACTTTTGTGACCAGATCGCCGCGACTCGGAGGGGGAAGCAGACCTCGACCGGTCTTCATCAACCCGCTCAGTTTTCTCTTCGACTACTTCATCAACGTCATCAGCAACACGTTGCTCGTCCTCTTCTTCGCGTCGACGGCGTCTCTCCCTCCGACGCTCTCTTCTTTCTTCCGTCTCTCTTTCGTCTTCAGAGCGAGAGTTTGATCGATGTCTGTGGCGACGATGATGTCTGCTTCTGCTTCCACTCCTACTGCGGCGTCGTTCTCGCGACTTGGATCTCTCTCTAGACGGTGATCTATCTTGATGTTCTTTGTCAGATGGCTCAGGGGCTACACTGGCACTTGCACTAGCGTCATTCCTCGAGTTGCCATGGGCATGGGTAACCATAGAGAAAGGTCGGCCACGAATACTTGTATTAGGCAAACCCTCACGCATAGCTTTTGGACCTTTGGGGGCATTGATGGGAACATCCACTGGCTTTACAGGAGGTTGCATAGCACCAAAACCACCACCACGACCACCGCGGAAGCCGTTTGAGTAACCACCTCTTGGTGCACCATATCCATTGACGTTATATCCATCGTGATATCCATTGGTGCCGTTCTGGAATGCAGCAGCCTGTACTTCATCAAACGTTTGAATTGGCATAGTACTACCGTCGTTAGCTTCGGCAAATTCAGATTCTGGTCCACCATCATTTGCTTGGGCATTTTCAATAACCTTTCCGTCATTATCCTGCTGGGCACCTGCTTCTGCGGTAGGGTTTTCCGGAGAATCCTCCTGGTCCCCTGACTTGGCACGAATCTCTCGCCCAAATTCATCGACATTTCCAGCGGGCAAAGAATCAGCTTTTGGTCCAGTTGGAATCGTTCCTGTTTCACTAATCGGACCATGTGCTTGCTGCCCTGAACCAAACTGCTGGGGGAGCTGCTGTGAGAATGCTTCGTTAGAACCATGCCCAAAACCACCTCCGCGGCCATAACCACCACCTCTGCCTCTACCTCGTCCTCGGTATCCTGGAGCTCCATACCCATTTTGGTAGTCATTGTACTGATTTGGGCGTCCGTAATTATTAGTTTGATTATATCCTGTATGAGCGGAGTTTCCGAAGTTGTTTCCATAATCACCTTGACCATTGGGATGATTTGAAAAGTTATCGTTACTCCAAGATGATTGATCGTTCCAACCATTATTAAAGCCAGAGCCCATACCGCCGTTAAACCCTCCCATGCCCATTCCCATGCCCATAGGCATTCCATTCATGCCAGCTCCAAACCCACCATTCATAAGCATAGCCTGCATCGCCATGGGATCCATATTCATACCGGGCATTCCTGTGGAGAAAAGAGTTAGACTAATGTCGGTTGAAGAGAAGAGGTTTGGAATTTACGTACCCATCATGGGGAAGTTGCCAAAACCTGCACCCATGCCATTTTGCATCATGAGCATTTGCTGCATCATAGGGTTCATTTCGCCGCCCATTCCCATGCCAGGGAACCCTCCTGCTGCACTAGGCTCGAATCCAAATCCTGCAACCTGATTTGCGCCTTGTTTTGATTCTCCATCTGACCCTTTCTCAGTAGCATCCTCTTCAGCTTTCTCGGCTGCGTCGATGTCGGCATTTTCGACCTCACCATCTGCTGTAGATTCTTGTCCTGGCGCGATCTCCTAAACGAGTGTTAGAAATGATTCCAAATAAAAAACATTAAATATCATCTTACCTCGATCGATGCTTGAGGGATGTCTTGTTGAGCTTGATCTGTCGTTTCCCCTTGGATTGCTTCGGCGGATGTTCCATCAACTTGAGGAGTCTCCTCGACGATCTCGGCTGTAGGAGCTTGAATCTCCTCCAAGATGGGCTCCGGAGCAACAACTGGTTCGACCGGAGTAGGTTCAGGCTCGAGTGGTGTCGCGGGAGGGCTATTCTTGACCTCCTTTTGTCGAAGGGCTTCGCGCTTTTTCTCTTCGGTTCTTAGAAATATTTTTATGGTAGTTCGCAGAGCCTTATTCGGCTTGCAGTCTTCTGCGGAAACCGGGGTATGTTCGCAGACTGGGCATGATGAGGGTAGTGTCGACTGGCCTAGATGTGATGTTAGCGGTTGTATGGTAAATGTGAGCGACGGAGACGTACAAGTCTCACAGATGATCTGGTCGCAACAAGGTAGACGGAACGCGTTGACAGCCAGGCGACTGCATATGGCGCATCGCAGTTTAATAGGGATTTCCTCTTGGGTCAGAGACCTGGACACAGGTTAGCAGACATATTGCACGCGCGATTGAGGTGTTCGTACTCAATGAGCTCGAGTTGAGCAGCGGTTGCGTTAGAAGCCGACATGATTTTGGACAGCGGCGCAAACTGCTTCAAAAGAGGGGTTATTGCAGAAGACACAGGATGATTCTTCCATCGGTGAAACGAAAGTTATAAGTAAGCTAGGCGGGAGGGAATCGGATGGAAGATGGATCAGGTGGGTAGAGCCATGCTGGAGGGGATTCACTTTCCTATTGATGAAGAAGCTACCAGTCGTTTTCTGACGGGAATCTTTGGCAATCTGCCAAGGTTCAGGTTGCCTCCACTTTTAGTTACACGTGACAGTATCCCCTGTCACCTCTTCGATGCGATCACTGAATGTATTGCAAATTGATGTTGCTATGCATGTTTATCGATTGGGAATAATTGTTAGTATTCTTTGTATAAATTCAAATTGGAGTAAACAAACTCAAAGGTTGGTTTTGGTACGTACATGGGAAGTTGAGGCTTAGCTCCCAGCCATGGCGTGGCGTTTCTTGCATGACAGCTTCATCTTCTCCGTATATATTCCACTTCAGAACCTCAGCACTTGTTTGTGCTCTGAAAATGATACTGGGACAGGTCTCCTGGTTTGATTGTCTCGTTTTTCTGATATTTCTCGCTCCTCAATTGATTCTGAAAGTCGGCTTCTTTCCCACACTCTTCTGTGGACTTCGCGCTCTTCCCTTCTTGTGTAAATTTCACCAGGGAGATTTTAAAACCCTTCTCGACTCAATTCGATATCATTTTCAAAGATAGTTCCAGGGAGCCTTTGCTAATGATTTTCTGCAGTAATAAAATTACCTGGTGGCTTCATTTATGACCATTTCTACCTCAGCCCGGAGTACAGGTCACCATTCATCCAAAGAGCATCATGGTTTGAGGATATTATAATTAGATGCGTCCGATATGCATTTGCCTACATTCCAGCGAAAATAGGACGGGTATTTTTCTCCAAGCCTGTAGCTTTACCTTTTTTGAGGTTTCGGATGCTGCGGCATGGATATTTTCGATCACCGATTCATTGGCACGAGGTGATGGAGGTATGTTTGTCTCCCTTCTCATATCGAGTCAGTATTTACTGACGAGTAACAGCCGGACTTCAACGGTATCTGGATCATCGAAGATGAATCTCGAAAACCCGATATTGTTATTTATTACGCCCATGGTGGGGGATTCTCTATGGGATCGAGCTACTTCTATCTCGAATTTCTCCTCGCTTGGCTTGGTGTTCTCAAATCATTTGGAGGTTTTCACAATCCCGCTATCCTGTCTCTTGAATACGCTCTAGTACCAGATAACTCTTACCCGTAAGTTCATATGGTTATTCCGACACCCTTCTTTTCACAGATACAGGAAGCATGTATCTTCTTCGAGAATGTGTAGGAGAATCAAGAACTCCGTTTTCAAATTCTCCTAACTTTTTTTGGAGACGATTTATGATTCTCCCAGATGGCAGGTAGCCCTTCATACCGTCTGTACTTCTTTCCCATTTCATAAAACCGGAGCATTCCGACATCCAGTTGCTAACTTTCATTTTTCCCTTCAGAACTCAGTTGCGTGAAGCATCCGCAGGATACAAATACGCCCTTACCAAAACCGAGGACTCTTCCAAAATATGCGTAGCAGGAGACAGCGCAGGAGGAACAATAATCCTAACCTTCCTCCTACATCTCGCAACCATTTCCGGCAAATCTATCTCACAACCAAATACATCCAACTCACCCGACCAGCTCGACCAGCTCAACCACCGTCATAAAAAGGGGAACCAAACCTCCAACTATTCAACCACCCCCGGAATGGCCATCCTAATCTCCCCCTGGACAACACTTTCCTCCCCTCTAGATAAAATTACATCAAGCGACTACCTCAACCCCTCCATCCTTCACACCTACGCTTCCCTCTACGCTGGTCCGCAGAATTCAGTTGACGACCCGCTAATCTCGCCGGGAAATTGTAAATCCATATCCCGGTGGCAGAAAGCCTGGCCTCAAAAGGGAATCTTTGTGATGTACGGTGCGGAAGAAGTGTTTGCACCAGAGATTCGGGGATTAGTGAAGTTGTGGGAGAAGGGTGGTCTGGAGGTGGGGTTTGAGGAAGAAGTCGGTGGCGTGCATGCTTGGCCTGTTGCGAGTGTATTTTTGAGTGGTACGGGGGAGAAGAGGTTGAGGGGTCTGAAGGTTATTGTTGGGGAGATCAGGGAGAGGATGGGTAGAAAGTAGTGGGATGTATGTACTTTTTTTGTATGGTATACAGGCAAATTATTCTCAAGCATGCTTGCTACTAAGGGATGCTTCCCAGCGCGAGTAGGCAGTGTTTCTTTTTAACAAGCTTGGGACTTTCAAGGTTCCTTTCGGGGAGTTAGACTCTCCGTTGTCATAGTTTGTTTCGTACAAGATAGATGCCCTGGCCGACCAGTGCTTATTGATATTTGTGGCGATCAGTGCGAACATGGTAGTAGAGTATCCGCTGATTATCCCAAACTAAATTACACAATGTGCCAGCTAGCCTCGAATAATCAGCATTTAATTCAAGCCACTCGAAGATTATAAAGTAGAAAAGACCTACACCCCCTGGCGGATCGCTCCTGTGTCAAATAAGAACTGTGACAAAGCCTGGTTAGGCCTCTCCATCTAAAACCAGCAGTTGGGAGTACATCCCCTAGACTATTTATGTTCCGCCAAGCATCTAACACACTCAAGGAAGGCGCGTGTTCAACGTTTAACGTGTGCTATTGGCCCTGTCCAGAGGAGCACTATTCTAGTAGTTCTTCTTCAGTGTTCCAAATCTTCTGTCCATTTAAAGTAGTTTAGCCAGCAGCGTCTATCACGACTTCACGTGCGGGATATGGGGGGTCTAGGGGATAGTTCGATCTTGAATTTGTAGGCTTATTCCATACGAACAAGCACAGAAATTTGCGATGCTGGACTCAACAAGTTCAAGAATAGGATAGGCAACTTATAATTTTCACGACCAAAGTCACGATTTTGACTGGCATGAATTGAGCTTTCCAGCGCCATAGAAAGCTAGGATATCCCAAGGGCATTCCCAAACAATCTTGATGAACCAGGCTTGCGAAACTGCTTTTTAAACAAGGAGGGAGCGGTCCAATGAGAGATAATTTTCGTCATACTTCTCATCAAGAGGCACAACCACAAGAGACAAACGCCAAATATTAGCAAAAGATCAGTGTACTCTCCCTCTTCCGTCTCTAATACGTCTAACACCATATTACCACTCATCAGGAACTCGCTTTCCATTGAAAAGTCGTACGCTGATTGGGGACGAAGTGAAAGAGGTGCCTCTTAAGCGAGAAAGGGCATACGCTGAAACTTCTGAATACAGAAAGGCACTAAGCTCTCTTGTCAAGACAAGTGTTTCAAAGAGAAAAAAGAAGTAAAACTTGGGAATAAGTACCATCGCAACTCATTCGACAGAATTCCATGTCTGAAGTTGTGTATGTACTTTTGGAGGGCATGAGCTTCGTCACACAGCTCCATTTGCTCTTGGGGGCCAATACGAGATGCACGTTGAAGTCACATCTTCCCCTCCTTCATGAATGCGTGGTTCTTACGAGGTTCCTATTGGTCAGTAGATCGTTTGTAAGTTTGAGGAATGGAGGAGAAAGATGCTCTCGCGATTTCCAAGTGGAGTCACTCTTACGCTCGTCATTGGACTGGATTAAAAGAGATGTGACTTGCAAATCATGACTGTTATGAAAACCCATTATCCTTTTGCTGGGCCCCAAGCAATCATTTCAACATCTATTTCCTACCGAGTCTGGTCTGTCCCCATTCTGTATACCTCTGTTGTTTTTTTCAGCCCCCAGCAACGATCTGCCATTAACCTCTCTTTGTGTACTGTACGTGCCACGTTTGGCTACCCTATGGAGATCCTGGAGGTATGTTTTGGCCATTGTGAGAAAATTATCAAATAAGCAGGCACCAAAAGTGACTGACGGCAAGCATGAAAAGAAAGATTTCAGGAGTAAACAACCTGTAGGCATATTTGATTAGCACAGTGAAGATCAAAAGAGAGGTTAAAGCGGCCTCAGTGAACTTACCTCACTTCTCAAGCCCGACCGCATCTCGCCTATTCCCGTCCCCACACGACAAGCTCTTTATCCTAAATTTTCCAAGTCGTTGCCCGATTCTCAACAAGTGTTCAAAACGACAGTCTCTCAATTCCTAGCCAAAGTTTCAGCAACCAACATTAAGCGAATATTGTGGACCGGAGTCTTCGCTTACCACTCTTCAAAGCCCAAAATCTTCTTTTACTCCACAGTGAAGCATTGAGGAAGTGTTTGAGTTTCGAGATGGAAGAGTTGTTGTGCTTTCTCGCCGCATTTCGTCTCGTTATAGTGGAGAGTCATTGTTTTTGATGAATATCATGGTCTGCGAATCAATGCTCGAGAGGTTGGAAGCAATACTGGCTGGGAGGATATTCCCGAAGAATTCAAAGTGTCGAAGTGTAGTGATGCAACTATCTTGGAAATGTCCATTTTGAGGATGCAAGCTCCAACTCAATTCCTCTTCTGATGATTCATTCAAGTGCCAACCTGGGAAGAATCAACACCGGAGGCTTTCATTCAAGAGCTCTCTTCCTCCAGATTATTCGGTCACTTTTCGTCCATCCCATCTTGGCTTTGGAGAGGTGCCGTGATAGGGCAACTGGATAAATTCCAAGAAAAGCTAACGAAGGGCAGTTGAATAGAGAAACGCAAGTTTGTTTGAAGCTTCGGGTTAGATCTCAACTTGATGATAGCACCCAAGAGCCCACCGACTTTGAGAAAGCAAGCTATCAACAAGTCGAAATTCTCACTCTCGCCCAAACAAAGGGGGGATCCTCAGAATACCCATCCGCCAACAACGATCTCTCAACCGTCTTCGGCGAAACTAGGCTCCAAGTCACATCCCTCATTTACATCATTCGTCTCAATAATTAACAAGGATGAGCGCATTCCCAGCCTCGGAACCCGCCCCATTTCCCCCAAAAGCGGTCTCATCCAGTCACTTTCAACAATACACAAACACTCGCCAAATTCATTGATGTAACTACACGAGTAAGTCGCCTGCATAAAATGTGAAAAATATGTTCAATTTCTGCAACTTGCAACCTATTACGCATTCGAAAACAGGAAAGTAGGCATCCACAAAGATTGATAGAAAGACCGGAGACCAATTCCACAAATGGGGAAAGACAAATGGCTCACCGGGCATCACAACGAAGCGAAGTGTTCACTTATTCAGATCCAGAACCGAAGTATACAACGCCTCAGCGAGCGGTCAAGCAGCTCCCTTCCCAAAAAAGCAAAAGTCATACAAGGCACGGCTTACACTCCCATCTTCCCCGGTAAAACGTTCCCTGCGACCATGGAGAAAATTGAACAATGATAGCCCCGTAACGTCCCTATTCTCCATTTCCAAAACAAAACAAGACATTACGGAGATGCCAAAATCCGCGCCTCGGCGTTGAAATGATGGCACTTTGAAGTAGTACAAACAAGGCACTTCCGTCCCAAGTTAATGAGATGAGCACGCCCACACATCACAATTAGGCAATTATAAGCTTCTCAAGGGAGAGCCAGCAAATGAGAGGGTGTCAATCCAAAACGGCCGTCCTTCTAGACCACCGCGATTCCTGTGATCTTTACCCCTCACGTAGATCTTGTGTAACTTATGGCTCCAAGCAAAAACAACGCTAGGGTTTCCTAAGGCTGCACCTCAACCCTTTCCGGTATATGCTGTCGCCTTTGGTGTATGTCAGCCGCTCTAAACGCCCACATTGACTGCTCATGTTTTCCACAAACCACGCCGGTCCCTGCAGCAGATTCGTACTGCGGCCCATCATATGCATGGCACGCCCTAAACGAAGCAGCCAGAGGGAAAAAAGAAGCTAGAATCTAGAATCCCAGACAACACGTTCCCCATCAACACAGGGGAGACAGTTCCGAGTTCCCGGAGGAGAACAAAGACACACATCATTGACGGTATTTACCACGAAACAACCACACAGAAGGTGTAATGCCTCTACGCCCGCCATGTGCGCCTTCTTCTGTATGGCACTCGATCCGGAGAGCTTCAAGAATCGTGTTCTCTTACTTCCCGTCCTCTTGTCAACGCAATGTCGTCGTGGAAGAAATCTCTCTAGTGTCACCGCACCAAAACGCACCCGATATGACAGCTCCCCCAACACACGAGAGCGCAAAGTCTCCTTGGGGCATCCAAGGAACCGAACTTCGGAGTCTGAACCTCGGTCCGGAAAGCCGTTTCCAACGTAGAAGCCGACTTACGGCTCGGAATTGTCACGAGAACGACGTTTTGCCTGACCCGAGGAGCCGCGGGCTCTGTAGACTCTGGTGCACAGATTGGTTCAAGTCATACTGAGTGAAAAGATCAGTAATCATCTTGTTGTCATGCGTCCAAGCTGATTTTGACGTTCCTTTGTTTTCTTAGATTGATATGCCCATTGTATCACTCACCGAGTTGTCGAGCTCGGAAGGCGGACTTTTGATCTTATACTCTTTGTTTGTTTCATGCAAAAATTGTGTGTTGAAAATATTCTCGCATTGGCCAATGGTTGGTGGAATTGGGAAGAAACCCCAAGCATCTGAGTGGACTTACACGTCAGTTTGCCCACAACCTACTATTCCTACCTCAAAAAGCCAAACAAATGGTGCTGTCATATCTCCGAATGATATCATCGCTCTGAACTGTCAATTGAGCCATGCAACTGTGCAATTGACATTTGGTATATCCGGCGCGGCTCACAGAAAAGAGGTGTACACTTCAAGCCACAATTACACACCACCCTCCATTGCAACACCCCATGGAGTACGTTTACGAATTTACGAGTCATGCTTCTATGGATCTGCGCTGTGGGTTTGAAAATACCCAGAACCCATTTCTGTGTCTTTCCTCCCGTAGTCGCTACTCGGAGAGTTTCTGATTGCCCAAAACACTTCTTTCTTGTCGTCTTGATAAGTGAAGCTACTATCAACAACTTGTTTATATTGTATGTGCAAAATCACTGCCGAGCGGAAGGAGAATTTCAAGATTCCGCTCGGGCTGAAAATCCCAAAGAAAAGGATAGGCGTCATTTAATCCCCGAAAAAACTGCTTCAGTTTGATACCTGGAAAGAATCTCCATATTCGTCTGCCTTTGTTACCTCGACCTCATCAAATGTAAAGAATTCAAAGATGCAGTGCATTCATTTTGAATCCAAACCCTAAAATACAACTCTTATTGGCCAAAACATATTGTAACAAGCCATAAAAGGTACACCTCATCTCATGTTGGACAAGCCATGCAAGAATCGACGATCACCTGTTCTGGATTCGATCAGGGGAGTGGCTGTATATCTATATCATCGGGAATGTTGGCATGTTGGACAAATTCTGTCGATCGAGCGTTCTAGACTGAAATACCCTAGCAATCATGAGGGAGGGTGTAGTACTTCCTGGAGGAGAAAGTAACTCAGCAATACAGCTGGCCCCGCGAAACGGTCCAACAATCAAACTTCAGCAAAGAAAGTGGTCCGCATGTGTAGGTTAATCGTACAATTTAATTCTCCGCACGATCTAGGGGCGTACCAGATTCCTAAAGATGATATGTCCCAGACGATCTCCGATTGACCCACCAAGTGACCAGAGCTTCGGGAAGCCTCATGGATTATTTGGAAATCCAAACGATGACACCAAAAGGCACGGTCGTGGCACAACTCAAGTTTGGTCCCGGCACAAGTGCAACTGAGATTGAATTCTCCGCAAAGATAGCATAACCCGCCAAATACGATCCTGGGGAACCCATGATCCGCTCCATCGGAAACGGCTGAGGCGTGGACGTAAGTGAGATCCCGATAATTTGACATGCTTCAAATGTGATAGATGTAGGCGAATACGTTCCCCCACAAAAAGCGCATCGAACCTTATCGCGTTGTTGTACAAGGTCGCGCAAAGGTCCTGAACAGTTGAAGGAAGGAACTCTTTCCTCTTCCAACAGTAAATAGGGAATTCTTGCGGGCTGAGCGTGAGGAACTCAATGCGTAGAAAGGCCTAATTACGTTTGCGTAACACCTCTGAGCCTCTGTTGACGGAGTATTCCCAAGTTCATCGCACGGAGGTGTCAAGGTCCGAGGTGCGTTGTATGACAGAGGAAGCAGAATCTAGACTTTCGTTCGCCAGGCATGAGGATGGGCTCCGTGGGTCGCCCCCAGGGAATCGTTCTCTTGCGCTCCTGATCCCGTGATAAACAAGAAGGTCATATAGACCATGATGACGACCAGACAGAGCGCGGTCACACAAGAGAGAATGATGAACAGGAGACCTTGACTCATTGTAAGAGCCATTTTCGAAAGTCGGATGGGTGGGCAGGCGGATAGTAAAGATCCCTGCTTATGGTGTTAGGAATGTCGCAGTTTTTGAGGTGTACCTCTGACCTTGTGAGGTACCGGAAATGAAGAAACCAGGTACCGAGACGGAGCACAAACAAAATGTATGAGGATAGTGTGAAGTGCGACGAGAAAGGGGGGGGGGGGGGATGGTAATTTATGTTTTGCTTTCGTATTCAAATCCAGGTAGGTAAGTATACAATAATGTATTGAAGGAGAAATAAAGCAAGAACAGGTAGGAAGGGCAACCTGAGGGAGCGAGGTGAGGAATTGACAGAGTAAACTTCTGGAGAAACTTCTGGAGAGGCTGTCGAAGAATTCTGGCTGGAGACATTGCTTCAAGGGAAAGAGCGTGTAGGTAATGAATTGGGCAAGACCAGTTGTTTAGGCAGGCACCATCAACATTGCCCGAACTTTCACGCCGAAAAACGTCCTGGGTACAGTATCTAGAACTCTGTATTCTGCAAACATTGCAACAATTTCGATTCCGCCATTAGAACTTATCCCACACAGAACCGCCCAACCCTCATGACCTAGGTAGGGCCCATATCATGATATCGCAAAACACAAGCCTCCCTGGGCTAATGGTTTCATGGCGGAAGGTAGATGTCAATTCAGAGGGGACCTCTGCAAGTCAAACCCAATTTCGTGTAGCCAACTTCGTTCGTATTGAGGGTGTGTTGAAAAACAATATCGGACGATCAAAACAGGGGTTGGAGCTGTGAAGAGACGCTTTAGGAAACCCGACCTCGGGGGGAACGCCGAGGAATCGAAGCCCTCTTCATGCCACCAAATGAGACTTCGACTTCGCGAACCCCTCAATTGAAGTGTCGTTGCTTTTTACTCGGATAAGGGCACCTGTCAGCCCAAGTCCCTCGATCAGGCCCGATAACTGGCCGTTCTGGGCGGGATGACCTGCGGTCGGTCGGCTTCATAAGGGTTTTCAAAAAATGATACATCAACACTCGGCTCGTGCCTTCCACTTGAGAGGCCCAGAAGGGTTGCTTTGAGAGGTAAGGTATCGCCCACTCAGTCCCCCTGCTTCCAATCCTTCAAGCATGTTCTTCTGCAACTTCAAATCCGGCTCCAATTCCGAGATCCCGTTCCAGCGTGGGATGAAAATGCACGGTGATCTTGGGAAGCTAAGTGAGAGATCTCAATTTGCCGTTCTGGGCCATGACGAAATCCCGTCGACAGTAATAGCCTCTCCTCTTCGCCATGCTATGTTGACTTCTCTTGACCGCAATTCGGTGTGGCTTCTCGGCAAGATCTTGAGGACGAGGGCTTCATAGATCCCGCCTGCTGCAATCTTACGGGATTAGTGCACAATGGTAAAGGACTGCCCCGTTCGTCAATAAGATGGCCTCGTGGGAAAGCCTACGTAGCGGTGCGGTGCTCGAGAACCCATCTGCAGGCGTTGTGCCTCACGATGACATCCTGTTCCAGCGCCATGCCACAGCGGTAGGAACAACGCTGTACACAGATCAGGTCGTACTCGATACGTGGGAACACCTCCCCATCGGAGCACTGCATCCCATGCCAGATCTTCTGCTGCTGAACCATAGCCTTGGGTTGCAGCGTTGCAGCAGCCAATTCGCGACTGCCTACCCTTCTGAGCGCTCTACACATGCCTCAAAGTCGAAACCTACCCAAGGCTCTAGGTTATGGTAGACAGAGGTATTGTTGAAGATGTGTCGAAGTCCTCGCTGCATGTCTTATGAAGTAATCCGTGCCAAGTCTGGTAAGCCAGGCAATTCATTCACGATGTCTGCTTTTCCAAGGCTTCCCGAACCTTCGACCCTATCTCGAGGCTCGATTCCAGGGTGATTGGCAGGCATCCACCCCTCCAAGTATAAAAATGGCCCTTTGGGCTGAAACGTATTTTTGTGCTTTTGCGAATGGCTTGCAACGTGCCACTCGGGGCACTTCCTCTATCTCAGTAGAGACAAGGAAGGACCCATTCAGAAAAAAAGCATTCAGAATCTTATCAATGTGACCTTCACAATGTGTGCCCCCAAAGTAGAAGAGGCTCAACCAGAGCAGAAATGTCCCGCTCTTTTGGTCAATGGTACTTCACCTCGTCTCACTTCCATCATTTCTCTCACAGGAAGTGCAAAGTGCCACTGGGATGTTTGTGTACCATCATTTCATCAAGGCTGTCGATCTCAGTACGCACCTTTGAGCGAAATAGGAAAGGGCAATTGAGATACAACTAATGAAGAGAAGTTGTGCCTCTTGAATCCAAGATATATAAAGGACTGCTTCAACCCAACTCTCAAGAAGCATCAACCAGCTTCCAAGTTCTCAATTCACAAGCCTGCAGCTCAAAAGCCGCCTTTAAAGCTTACAGCATTGTAAGTTCCTTGCCTCCAGTTAGTGTTTGTCCCCTGCAAGTTGGGATGAGAACTGACCAGGAAACTTAATCAGGTTATAAAGGATCTCCCACTAGTCCACGCCATAGCACCTTGGAGAGGAGTCATATCCGACGAACCATTAGCCAACACTAGCCAACACTAGCCAACAAGTTCCCATCTGCTGATATCAAGATGTTGAGCCTCGCTATCCACCCTCCTTCTCGCACCAGGCCAGGTGTGGCTTTAAGCATGCCTGTTGCCGCTAGACTCGCTACCGAATACAACATCTTTGGGGAGCTTGCGCATATCTGGGCCGTTGCAACACTCATTCACAAGGATTCCGGGGAGACGCTTTATGACCAGTTGGGCGGGAGGGTCGCTGACTCGGCACATCCATTGCCTGACAATGGCTCGACCGACCGGGCCTACTTCTACTTCCCAGATTTGGTCATCCATGAACCTGGTCGTTACCGCATCCGAATTACTCTGATGCGAATGGACTACTCACAAGCTTCGTCGCCAGATGGTGTCGTGACCGTTTGCGAGTACGTCGATACCCACTCCATCACTGTCGAAAGCGGCGCCTCAACTCGTGTCAGGCCAAGTAAGTGATCCGAAATGGCGATTTGACTGCTCCCCGCTAACTGGGTACAGATGCACAGGAAAGGTCCTTCTTGCGTGTGTTGAGGGACGACGGCCAGCAGGTCCCTTCGTTTTGAGTTGACCGGAACATATGGGAGGTGCAAATGACATCCATGAATCTAATGATCCTTTGGGGTTTGGACGTAGACGGGAAGGATAATTATATCCAGGCGTTTCTGTTGATATGTTGTGTTAGTTTCTTTCTGATGATTTCTTGCATAACGCGTGGAATTGGGATCATACCAGGCGCTACTCCTATTCCGTGATGGAAAGGAAAGGATTCATGGGAATGGATGGGAAAATAAAGGATACAGGGCAACGGGACCACGGCTTTCTTTCATTTTGATACTGGTTCGAATTTTGGCCGAATATAATTTGATTTACTTTGAACTCGCTCGTACACCGTGAAGGTGGTACACATTTATCGTAATGTTTCTTCTGGAATTTCGAATTGGGTTGCTTGGAAAAGATGTTTCTAACTGAGGATTGAGAGCCGAGTCGTCTTAGTAGATTGGTGGTTCTTGAAGTAAGATTCTACTGCAAGAACTGTCTAGCATGCATCATGACTGTTTCGTTTGTTGGAGTAGGTAAAGAGGTGTTGTCTAGATAGCGCGGGAGGTAGAACTATTTAATGCGGGGATCGAGATCCTTCCCAAAGCTGGTAGCCAATCATAACCATCCAAAAGGCGGGGACACAAGGCTGAGAAGTCTGCAGATTCAGACCACTCATAGCAATTGAGTCACACTCCACTGCAGCGCAGCCTTTTAAGAATCCCCCGCTCCCACCCCACCACATCTTTTCATGAATTCTCTTTTGCCCTCCTACCTCGCACGAGTAACACGACACAGACTTCGCCCACGATCCCCTCAATTTTCGAACCCTCCTCGCACAACACGTACTTTTTCAACGCGCCTACCACTCGGGCAAACGTACGCCATGGCGGCCACCACCACCTCGTTGACGGATAAACTCTCGTCTTTGAGTCTCAAGGACCCCCTACCGAAATACGCCAATTGCTTCCCTGAAATCAACACGGTTGACATCTATCGAGCACATCTCACATCCCTCCTGACCGAGGTTACTGGAGTCGACGCCAGTATCATATACCCCGCCCTACAATGGACGCAGACGCTGGAAAAGGGAGACTTGGTTCTGCCAGTACCTGCATTGCGAGTCAAGGGCAAGAAGAAGCCTGTGGAACTAGCAGCAGAATGGATTGAGAAGGTAGTCTTAGTCTGTCTACATAAACTTGTCCCCTGCTAACCCGCTCTAGTTTCCCGAATCTCCTCTGGTCCACAAGCCAACCAGCGCGGGCACCTTTCTGCAATTCTTCTTCAAAGTCGACAAGTTAGCAGAGCTCCTGATACCATCCATACTCTCCCGTGGCAAGGTTTTTGGGCAAAACCAATACATCGGCTTAAAGGACCCAGAGGACCCCTCGAAAGGTCGCAAACGAATGATCGTCGAATTCTCCTCTCCAAACATTGCCAAACCCTTCCACGCTGGCCATCTTCGAAGTACAATCATCGGTGGGTTCTTGTCAAATATATACGAGGCGGCAGGTTGGGACGTCGTTCGAATTAATTACCTCGGAGATTGGGGTAAACAATACGGATTATTGGCTCTGGGATTCGAAAAATATGGCAGTGAAGAAGAACTCAAAGCTGACCCAATCAACCACCTTTTCCATATCTACGTCGCAATTTCCAAGGATTTGGCTGCCGAGAAGGACGAGATGAAGGTGTTGAAAGACGCCGGAAAAGACACATCGCATATTGAAAATGAAGGGTTGGATGAGCAAGCTCGTCGATATTTCAAGGCCATGACAGAAAATGACAAGAAGGCTATTGAACAATGGGGACGATTCCGAGAGTTGAGCATCAAGCGATATAAGGAGACATATGCTCGATTGAACATTCATTTCGACGACTACTCCGGAGAAAGCCAAGTAAAGCAGGAAAACATGGACAAGGCGGCGAAAACATTGGACGAGAAGGGTATCACAGAGGAGTCTGAAGGGGCTGTAATTGTTGATTTCTCCAAACACATTGAGGGAAAGCTTGGGAAGAGTCTTGAGCGCCCAATTATCAAAAAGAAGGACGGCACTGCACTTTATCTTACCCGAGATATCAGTGAAATGCTTCAGCGTGTTGAAAAGTACAACTTCGACCACATGATCTACGTCGTAGCATGCCAACAGGATCTTCATCTCAAACAATTGTTCAAGATTATCGAGTTGATGGGTTACAAAGATCTCGCCAAGAAGGTTCAACATATCAACTTTGGTATGGTCTTGGGAATGAGCACCCGAAAAGGTAACGTCAAATTTCTGGACGATATCTTGCGAGACGTAGGTGAGAAGATGCACGAAGTCATGCAGAAAAACCAAGCAAAGTATGAGCAGGTTGAGAATCCTTTGGCAGTGGCCGATATTCTCGGTATCAGCTCTGTCATGGTACAAGATATGAGCGGAAAGCGGTAGGTTTCGCAATTCTCTTCATAGATTTTAACAATCGCTAACACAAAGTCTAGAATCAACAACTATGAGTTCAACATGGATGCCATGACGTCTTTCGAAGGAGACACTGGTCCATACCTTCAATACGCCCACGCCCGACTCTGCTCGATCACTCGAAAGGCAGGACTTTCAGCAGAAGAAGTTGCCTCTGCAAATCTAGGCCTTCTTACTGAGCCCCATGCTCTCAACCTCATCCGTGTTATCTCACAATACCCAGACGTCGTGCAAAACACACTGAAGACGTTGGAGCCAACGACTGTGCTCACATACCTATTTAAGATGACACATGCGTTGAGTTCGAGCTACGACCACCTTCGAATCGTTGGTAGTGAACAGGAGTTGATGAAGGCTCGTATGGCGTTGTATGACGCTGCCCGAATTGTGTTGAATAATGGAATGCGATTGTTGGGCCTGTCTCCTGTTGAGCGTATGTAAGGCAGAAAAGAAGATATCCGAATTGAGCGACTGCATGGGAAAATGGACGGACTGGGTTTTAGTTCGACATATGGCTGGCGTTTTATAGAATACATATGGCACTGGGCTACTATGTAGCTTGCAGAAGTACAATGGTGTGTTTACAGAAATTGGAAGAAAATTTCTGGTTATGGTGCATTTAGCTGTGGGGAAAAACTCTTCTCTATCAATCAATTGTACCGCTCTGTCGCCCTTACTATACATCTTACCTTTTATTCCTTCATTGTTCTTGCCGATCTCGGTTCTACTTCTTATGCGATTTCAGTTTGTGGACTTAGACTCGCAGAAGCCTTTGCTTTTTTTTTAGGTCAACGAGTAGCACTGGAAATATCTTGTACCTATAAATCTCTGATGGCTCAACCATGGTATTCGAAAGACGTTCCTGCTGCAGCACAGACGGCGTTTGCTGGGCAGGTTAAGGCGTTGAACGATGCGGCTGCGAAGGTTGTGGGGACGCCGTCCAATACTGCTAATGCGGCGCCGAGACAGACGGGATGGTTGTTGGGGTTATGGGGGCTGTTGGTGGAGTTTTAGCTGTGCTATGAAGGGGAGGGGGTGGACGAAAGACGAGATATGTTTGTAGATAGGATATTGGTTTAAGCAATTGAAAACAAAACACCAACTCAGTCTATTACACTTGACTACCTGATACTAAAATGTATTCATACCAAGATACATTCGAAGTACGGAGTATAGAAAGGAAATCCTCAGAGCGCCCGAGACTATTGAACTACCGTTGTAAAATTGCTTGTGCTATTATTTTGTACCAAATCTTTAGGAAAATGGAACTTTAGGAGATAAGATTGCGTTATCCCAACTCCTTCTAAATAACTCGATTGTCGGGCACTTGTTGCGTATTTTGATTTATTGGACATTTCAGAATTATTTGGGTAAATTTTAAGGATGAAATTCGCGAAGGGACAGGATGACAGCTATAGATTCAGTATTTCTTGTTGTTGCCTTTTCAGAACACCCTCATATTTAATTTGTATCACTATCCCAGGGTCGTTTCGCTCGTTGGCATACTTTTCTCTAGGTACACCTGTTTTCATGTGTCAAATGTTTAGAACAATTACATTTCTTCTCCGGGGACGTCTTCGAAGAACAAAATGCAATTGTCTAGAATAGAGATGGAGGGGGTGTAAGTAGAGTAAAAGGTTGGGATCAAACAAGGCGAAAAAAGTGGCAGTGTTCGTACCTGCCTGCCTACCTAGCTCGTTGTTTCAACTATCTAAGGCAATTCAAAGTAATTACCCTAGATACTCTAGACAAATTAGAACATCAGCCTAGAAGCTCTAGAACAATGAAGCTAAATTATTTTAGACGGTTGAAACAATAAGCAACGAACCTAATATTTACTGCCGCTTTTTTTGCCCACCGCGAGGCAGCTCTAACTCTAAGAATAAGCAGAAAGAACCTCGACATAGATAATCGAGACGCAAGTAATCAGGGAGTTAAACCAACCACGTTACTGTCCGCTTTTGTTGTCCATTAGGAGCCATCGCCACTCAAATCCAACCACTCGCGAATGCCAGCCTTGAGAAAATCTGAAGTCCAGAGGAGGCGAACTACTACACCAAACAAGAACAATGAGAGAGGAGTTAACATATAGTCAATTCGCAGACTACCCATTCTCAAGAAAGCAAATAGAAGATTCAATTGAAATAAATCATAACGAATCGTCTGGAAAATTTCGAAGAAAAAAATGTCTATCAAGGCTTAATAGAATCGAATAGCAAATAGTAAGAGCTGGCTACGCTGCTCGACAGGAAACATTCAGCACGAAGTATGTTGATCTTTGATGCACAGTAGCAGACAGCAGACAAAACTGTGCAGACCAATATCTGGAGATTAACTTGTTCAGCTCCGCCACGAACTATTTTCCATATCTCCCTACTTGGTAGCGAGATGCGGTGTACTGTACAATAATTCGCATACACGAATACTCCTCACTGCGAGGCGTATGGGCGTAGAGGTCATTCACAAGATGAAAGTGGCGTGTTGTTATCGTGGGGTGAGGGGCTTTGAAATCGAAGAAAGTGGCCTGATGTTTTTGCACTTCTCTGACCCCTATCGACAAGGGGTCTCCCGCCCAGAAGAATTCCCGTCAGTTCCCCAATCGATGGCAACGAATCGAGCAAACAATTCAACACCACCTGATCTTCCCTGAAACAAACAGCTGTATAGCACCATACTGCTCCCCCTTGGACTCGGAAGCTTCTATGGCGCGTTCCTTGACCCCGAAGGCAATGCCCCCAGCAAGGCTACTTGAAATCATATAAAAGACGTCTACGTCTCCAACGAGGAATGTATTCTTCAACACCAAAAACAATCATCATATCATCAAGGCATACCAATACCACAAAGTCAAAAGCAATCGACATATCATCGTTGCCTCCAATCCCATTTCAGAACCCAAAACTTGTTCTGACCCACGACATCGTTCGCAACACCAAAACCCTACACTGCATAATCTACACCAATCAGCAGCCTAGTCACGAACGACACTACCCCGCAGCAATGAGAGGATACGCTGGTATTATGAGCACAAGTTGCAACAAGGAAATCGAACTCAACGGAAATGGCGATAAGGTACACATGGAGGAATGCCATCATCTTTGGAGACCTCAAGGCGAGGCTAAGAACGACCCATTGTGGCATTTAAGGATTAGCGTGTTGAGAGATCAATGCGTCCGGGGCGACTGTCCTAGCAAAAGTTTTGTAAGTTATTCCCCATTCCCCTTCCAGAGTTACAGTTGGCTGATTGTTGAAACCAGGCATTCAATTCCCAAGACAGCCTTGTCAAGGCAGCCCTCCAACTCGAATTGGCATTCAGCGAAGTGTTTGATATCAGAAAATGCGGAGGGGAAGCCCCCGATGCAATGGGGGGTAGAGTCAATGACGGACGGTCGGAAAACATCACAATCTCCTTCTCGACAGACAAGGCTACCGCAGGCTGGGAAGAGTTCTTGGGAAAGTTGAAATCCCTTGAAAAGGAATGGACCGAGGAGGGAACGAGCATGCTTTGAAAAGTTACTCAGGAAGGGGTTCTGTCCTTCTTTACTCCGAATTTCTTGCGAAGGAGCAACTAGAGGCTGGCTCAATAATGAGGTGGACGAAAACGAAGAAGTTTGAGAACTTTCAACGTCATGTTTTGGTCACAAGGTTAATGCTGGCAGTATTCTAATGGCGCAACGGGATGAACTTTACAGGGAAAGCATTTTGGAAAACACGGAGTTTATTCGCATTTTCGTGGAGTCCTTGGGAAGAATATTATACACAGATACACAGATTTTCAATACACAAGAATTGAACAAATTCACATTTGCACAATTACCTCGCTTCTGATCGATTGGCCCGGGATTTTTCAATTGGACTCGAACCCCTTTAATCCTCATCAAGAATATGACAGCCTCTGAATCACACCCTTGTCGGGGGTAAACTCGAACCGATGAAACGGCAAGTACCTCCGTACTCATGCATCACTGTGTCCAGACTCCAAATGCCAAGAGGCCGGAATTTTTGTATTGATAATAGAGAAATCAGGACCTCAGTATATATCTGGTAGGTCTTAAGATTAATGGAATACAAGGTGAGCTTTAACTAAATTTGAAGAATAGTGACTGACAACGAAGTAGTAAGTCACAAGAAAGAGCATCGAATGCACAACACTCGCACTGCAACGCAAACTTCGTCAGCACTTTTCAAATCTGGAAAATCCCCATCACACCCCACAAACTTTACTACAGTTTGAACCAAAGAGGATTAGTTCCATCCGAAGGTCATTGTGTACGAGACCATTTGACCAGTAATAACCTCCACAAGTATTCTCGGTTCTACCCTGCATGAATTCGGTTCGTCGGATCTCCATTTTGAAACCGTCCGGTACAAACCTTCAAAAACAGTGGCCTGAAATGGCGGTTTGTGTTCGTTCATCACTTCGGGATCTCATTCTCATCATCTCTTCAGCGAAGAAAAATGGTTTGATCGTCCACGGGCGCCGCTGACAAGCGCAACAGGTGGCCCGCGAGAATAATGCCATAGCAGATTTCCCAATTCAAGCTATCAAATACAGTTTGCCCAGAAATGGGGTGTTAGCGTGACACCACCAAAGCTGGAATAGGAATTCCACGATGGGCAGTTGCTTAGCCTAACATTTGCTTGTCCGGCTCTTCTTCCTACTCTTTGGTCTTTTGTTCTATTCTCCCTCATCTTTTGCTTCTTTTTCGCTCTTTTCTCACCTGCTCTGCTCAGTCATGATGCTTTTCAACTTTTGATATGTACTTACTTTAATTACAATAAGGGATTTATCTTTTTAGTGTTGGAACTGGCTTTTCATGGTTCCGGATTCCTCGCTGGGAGAGGCTTCTCTTCTATTTGGATCTTTTGTCCAAAACACGATGGAAGAAACACACGAAGAAGACCAGGAGGGGTCGGATAAACTCATATTCGCCCCAACAGCAACCGTCACAGTTGTACAACATATTACAGTACAAGACCAGAAATCTTTCATTACACCATCACCAAGGCTGGATCTCCTTCGACGAGAACCTCAAAATAATGATCAAGCATGTCAACAAGCTTCGCAGAGCGCGGATCAAGCTGCTCGACAGGCTCAACAATCGGCTTCACAGTCGATAGGGGAGGCACAACGATCAGCTATGGAAGCGGCGAGGCAAGCTTCTCAATCTGCCTCGCAAGCTATTCAGCAAGCGCAACAAACGGCTGGACAATCTGTAGACGCAGCTTCGAGAAGTGCGGCACAAGCAGTTTCTGCTGCTAGTCAGATGGTCGCTAGCATACAGGCTTCGGCATCGCAGGCTATTAGTAGGGCAAATGGATCGGTAGCGAGTGCACAGATGAGCGCTTCTAGTGCTCTAATGAGCGCTTCATCAGCTCAGGTATGTCTTTGGATTGGAAGGAGGGTTTTGAAAGGTCGGGGTTTAAAAGGATATATATCTAATGATGACATAGCTGGGTGCTTCGAGTGCCGTTTTGCAAGCTGGTGCCGCAGTCGCTGCTGCAACGGGTATGCTCTACGTATTATCCATACTATTACATCCATATTAACATGATTCTAGGATCCGCGGCCGCTGCAGGTTCTTCCTTCCTCGCCGCCGCCGCAAAAGCAACCCAGGGGGCCCAGGCATCTGCCGCAGGAGTCGCTGTAAGACTTTTATACATATATATCTCATCTTCCCCAACCAGGGGGTGCAGGAATTCATAACTGGTCTGCTTTCTGAATTGTTCAACCAAGACGCGGAAAATCACATCGATTATCCTGCAAGGCTTGAACGATTAGATTCATGTTGCCTTCATTGTTCTAGAAGAATTAGAAGAATGATAGACGGGCAAGTGCCTTGGACTACAGTCACGAATTCTTGCAACCCCTGGTTTCCCCACAAACTTGTGTAACTGTACTAAAGTTGCAATTTCTAGGCTGCTGCGTCTTCTCAAGTCAATTTAGCCTCAGCACAAGCATCCGCCTCTCAAAGTGCGGCGGTAACAGCAACACAAGCAGCCCTCGCCATAGTAGGAAGCATAATAGCTTCAGCTCTAATAACAATCCTCATTTACTTCCTAATAACCCGATATAAGAAATCGTCAAAACAAAGATCAAAACGCGAATCCCGACAACGAGATCGTTCTTTATCACCGGCGCCATCATATGCCCAAGAATCGAAATACCCCATCTCCCAAAATGTCAACACGAACCCCACCGCACAATCAGCTTACCAAACCAGGAACGATAGAGATATGGGAGCCAATGATATGGCGACAACGCCAGGAGGAGGGACGAAGAACACTGAGGTGAAATGGAATCCTAACAAACCACCACAGGCTCCTACATTGGGAAACTGGCTCAAGGTCCAGGAGGGAGTCAGCCCTTTCGGTTCCATCTCTCTGCCAGCAGATAAGAAATCTCCAGGTCCTTTGGGTGGACAACTGAAATCACCTTTACGAAGTATCCCTCCACCATCTCCAAAACCCATGTACAGAGCACCGAGTCCACCAGCAGCCGCAAGAACACAACCAAGCCCAAAAAGGGGGAAAGAAATTATTCCAAAAGAAGGCGTGATACCCAGTAGAGAAAGCATGCCTCTCAGACAACAAAGCATGGCCGCCTCCGTACGAGATTCCGAGCAAAGTCTCGCCGAAATTGGAAAGGCAACTGTAAAACAAGGACTCGTCCGTCAAATCACCATTTCCAAATCTCAATCCGTTCGAAGGAAACCTTCAAATGCGACTTCCCAACAAGGAAAAACAGCGACAAAACCCGATCTCCCAAATTATACGACGCCACTCCCAGAAAGAGAGAATAACGCGTATAGAGAAAGCAAAGCTTCATTTTGGACAGATGATATTCCCGACTCGGCGAATGGGCCAGCTTCTACTTTCCTTCCTTCTCCACTGACGACAGCGAGGGGTGAGGGGAATAGAATGGAGATTCCTGAGACGAGAGGGCCGATTCGGACAACGGCTGAGTGGCTGGATAGTATAAGGGATGCAGCGGCCGCGAATCAGGATACGAGTGAGTTGGTGAGTAGTGGTGTTACGAACAGCACGAGGGGGACTATAATTGGTGGACTGCCTTCGAATCCAAGGATGGGAGGGGGATTGTCAGGGAATCCGAGGGATAGGAAGACGGCTGTAGTTAAGTCGAATCAGCAGATTCAGAGTATGGAGGGAGAGTTGGATTATGTCGAGGGGCTAGAGGAGAGGTTTGATGGTGGGAGTTCGAATTCGAATGGAGGTGTGAAGACCCAGGGGAGTGTGAGGTCTAGGGCTTCGAGTTTAAATATGAGAGGAAGAGCGAGTAATGGTATGAGGGTTGTTAATACACCTGGTGTTGGTAGAGCGATGTAAATCTTACATTTGATTGACCAAAGGAGTTCGTCTTATTGTTGGATGGAAGGGGATGGGGAGTTTGTCGATATACCATTTTCTTGAAAGACCGTGGAAAGTAGATAGTATTTAAATAGTTGTGTATAAGAAAGATGAAGTCTTACAAATATGTTATATTTAATCATTTAAAATTAGATTAGATGGACTTGTATCACTCTCT
Source organism: Hymenoscyphus infarciens (assembly GCA_001414345.1). NCBI lineage: Eukaryota > Fungi > Ascomycota > Leotiomycetes > Helotiales > Helotiaceae > Hymenoscyphus > Hymenoscyphus infarciens. The sequence continues at coordinate 207,724 of LLCB01000009.1, forward strand.
ACTCCCATAGGAATTAAGTTACAACTCTCGCTTAACGACCCCCCCCCCCTCAATTATTCGTAATCGCATCTGTATGCGCCCTAGCAACCTAAGCATAACTAGGAAGATACTTATCCGCAAAAAGAAATACCCCCACCGCCCCTGGGGTGTTTCGCCAATCTCTCATCAAACCCCCAATGATAGCAAACAAACCCCTCAACTTCACTCCAGCAGCTTCCATTCTCCGATTCGCATTGTCCGCCAGCGTTTTATCCAAGATACCTGATGCCCAGTGTTGGCCCAAACACTATACCCTGCACCAACGAGGGAGAGGGAAAGAAAAGTCGTGCATATATCGGTTGTGATTCCTGCGATGATGATTTGTGATTTTCCGGTAGCCTCGACGGCCGCGCGAAACTCAGGACTGTCCCAGGCGTTGACTTCTCCGCTGCGCTTTACCATTGTTGCGTTGGGATTCATCTACAAACACCTTCCCGTTAGAAAAATACCTCGGAGGCCATCTATTGTATTTATTTACCACGAAAATCTCAGCTGGAACCAGTCCATTTGCACCCGTTTCAGCTGAACTTGTAATGACGGTCGGTAGCGGTCCCAATCCTGCGTGGGCAAGAATCGCATTTCTGAATTCGGTCGGCTCGACGTCACCGACTATGGAAGCGAGTTCAACTTGGTGATCGATTATAAGGAGAGGCTGGTGTTCTAATTACTATGCGAACTTTGTTGATAGGTTTTTATTTTGTTGTATTTGCTTACTAAGTCGATTTTGTTAAGACGTTCGAAGGTGTACGCTGTTGTTGCTTGTCAATGAATGTACTCTTGCGATCGCGGAATAAAAAGAAGAGACAGCCAAAGGAATATATACCTTGAGAGAGTGTGTTGCTAATGAAAGCCAAAGCGGAAAATAAACTGGCTCTCATATTTCCGGTTGTTGAGGTGGTCGTTTAATGAAGGATTGGGTAGAGGAGCGGAAGATTGCTGGAATGAGGGAGATGTGTCCATGCTTTTGGATGATTAGAGCGCATTAGAATGTTTGCGAAGTTCCTAAAAAAAAGGTAGCTCGAAGGCTTGTCTTAACTTCATAATGTTGATTGAGTTCGATAAATCTCGCCTGTGACGTGGAGACGCACAATTAGTTCCCAAAAACAGAAACACAACGACAAGCTAAAGTCAAGCATAAAGAACCAAGAATCAGAAGAATTCTCTCAGGTGGAGAATTCCGGGGTGGGCTAGGGCTCTTGGACTCTCCTTGACTCCCAATAGAACCAGGAACTGAATTTCAACAGATGAATTACATTTTTCCAAATACCAATACATTAAACTATCATCGGCAGTTGAGAAAAGGTATATCCAACCGGTATATCCCTATCCCTCGTTTGTCACGTGTTTACAAGAGTTTGACTTTTCTATGCCTAAGTCGTTGCTATCATTCATTAATCTGAACATTTTGTGTATACATGGCCGATCCCTTCAAGTGTGTGAAATAAATGTGCTACATACTCCCGAGTAGATGTGCATAAGTTCTTGACCGCCAGTTCACGTGTTACGCTTCTTCCTGGCCTCCTAACGAGGGTGCAATGGGCTGCTGCCCTGCTATGGACCTTTTGTAGTACACATAAGTGACTGTGCAAGAGATCCGAAAATAGAAGGTATAATGAAGCAGTATTTTGTATGGGGTTTCTGCTTTTTCTTTTTCTTCATCCATCATTCTTTCTCACTAGTATCACCCTTCTTTCATTTTAGACATTCGCAAATATATCTTCCTTAAACAACAACGCCAAACACACCAATCTGTAGCTCGCTCTCTCTTACTCTTCTTCTTCACATACACAGCCACGTCGGCGATGGGTCCGTTTACCTCTCGATTCACCCAAATACCTCTTTCCCCAATCTACTTCGCTAAAACCTCCCAACCAAGGTCTCCAATACCCACCAACTTGTCGTGCTCATCAAACCCCCAAAAAGCGTCGGGGCTACAATTGAAAAATCCTAATTCTAAAGCGCAGGATAACCAATCCTTTGAACCCGCATCGTGTTCACAAGCTTCTCCCGATAGACAAGTAAAATAGCCTCCCCAATATGTATCCACAGATCCAAATACCCCTTCCACAACCCCGGACACTCCTTCGTGAAGCCCGTAAACGTCAAGCTTGCAATATCATAGCCCCGGAACCCATTTCGATATTTCTTTACGATTTCCAAGGCGGAAGCGAGATTGGTTACGTGTTGTTGGAGAGTGATGTTGGGGGGGTTGAGGAGCGGTGTGAGGAGACGAGTTGCGTTTACTAGAAGCTCGGGGGAACGACTAAGTGGAGCGATGATGGGTTGGAGTTGGGCGTATGGTGGCAATTTGGCTTGGATTTGACCAGGGACATTGGTATGCACGTTTACTTGGGCTAAGACTCTGGCGGCTTCGAGGAATTCGGGGACGTAGTCGTTTAGGCCTCTCAGTTGGAAATCGAAGGGTGACCATAAATTCATAACACACCATTCCTAGTCATTCAGACGTCAGAGGGAAGATAGTTCGGGAAGGGTATGAGCGGGAGCGGGTGTAAAGACGGAACTTGGAAGAAGGAAACAAGGGTATTTACGAGTCCTCGTATTAGCAAGGGAATTACATTTTTCTGCATAGGGCTAATCCATGGCGAATTAACCACTGCGACACGAAGTTGGTGGACTATGTCTCTCGTTTGCCTATTCCAAATGAGTAGATCCTTCCGACGATCGATAGATATGGAAGCGGTGAACTTCTCGTAGTTTATCAGGTTCTTGATAACCCCCTCGTGAGCACTACGTGCCTCATCAATGAGTTGTATGACACGAGAGAGTGCTCGTTCATCCAAGGTGGGATCTTGCGTGCCCATCTCCCTGGTAGCTTCTGAAGATTTTTCACGCATTATGCTCATATACTCAAGGTAATTCCTCTCGAACTCGTCTGCATTCCATAATCGTTCTCCAAAGTCCAACACTTGTTTATCCTCAGGTGAAAGGTTGATAGCGTTCCTCAGCTCGCTCAGCTTGTTTGTACCCGACGTGTTTCTCAAGTCTGTGACTTGCTTCTCAAATTTGATTCGAATACCAGGCGTTCCGTCATTATTTGGCTCGTAGGAAATATTAGAGTGGGAGCCTTGAAATCGTGAGCGTCCAAAAAGTACCTCATTCCCATACCTATTTACTTCTGTCAGTCTCGTCGAGGTCGCCCATGAAGGTAGGGAGTTTCTTTATAACTTGCTTTCTAACACCGACGTGCTACTGAATTAGAATCCATCTCAAGATTGGAGTATCGGAACACTTACCCAAAAGGTATTATCCTGCATATCTGAAAGTACTCGTTCAGCAATTTTCAGGAAGTGGACAAGTGGAGAGTCTACCTTCATACAAAGTAGCTGGAATAGGATACGAGGTCTGCGTATTAAACAACGGCGGTGCAAGCAAAATCGCTCCAGTGGCCATCTCTCCGTGGACCAGAGTAGGCCATTGTGTTTCCAACCAAAAGCCAAGCGGAGAAGTCATCCCTGTTAATCCCTCATCATCGACGTATGATCGAAAAGGATGCGGCGATCCCCCAAAGAGCTTTCAAGTCAATACAAACAATTCCAATGACCAAGGTGAGGAAGCAAAAGTAATCTTACTTTAAATTCAAATGCCCACCCCAGTTCCGAGATAGGGTCGGTACTCATATAGGGCTCCGGGTCTCCATTCGCTCTTGAGCTATTCAATGTATAGAAGTCTTCCACATACCACATCGCATGCTGCACTTTCAATTAGCCTCAGGTCCCCGAATCCAATTCAAAAAATAACCCACAATTAACTCATGAACAAAAGTATTGGCAACAAACCATTCCAACCCCATCCTCTCCGCCTCATTCAAATCCGGTCTCATCAACGGAAGCACCATCTCGTAAGTCAAAAAGAGCCTAATCGTAAGTTTGATATTCTTATCCAACCCTATCACCGTCATTGCCCAGGTATCGACCTCCGTCGCACTCCCATCCCAGGGCTCCTCATAATTCTCCTTGAATCCAAAGACCAAATTGAAGTTCTTCAACCACTCCTCGAACATCCCGCGGATCTTCCTCTCCGTTTCCGCCGAGTCAACCGGGGGACTTCGGAATGCGATTTCCAGTAATCGCTTCGTTTCATTCGGCGGTCGTCTCGCACTATCCACATCCCCCCTTTGCCCAAAAAACATACCATCAATCTACCAAACTCTTATCAGCGCTACCTCAACTCCACAAAGGGGAAAAACCAGGACTCTCCCTAACTCACAAAAGGCAAAATATGCATATTTGAAATAATATACGTCGCAATCCTCAAAACGGGCAGCATAACCCCCCAAACGAGATCATTCGCCGCCACCCAATTCCCCCCCAACTCCTCCGGTTTATCCTCCATATCATCCAGCGAGTAAAAATGCTTTCGCACGAGCTGGGGATCATCATCCACCTCCCACCTCTCTCGTCGGAAAGCAGGATGGATCTCAATATCCAAAGTCGAAGCGCGTAACCTCCGATTCGTAATCGCATCCAAATCATACAACTGCCTCGTCGTAAAGCCTCTCAGTCGATCTTTCTGATATTGTTCTTTCGAGGCGTTAGCAGCACTAATGGTCTCGCGTTGATATTGTGTGAGTTTATACAGATCGGCCGGGTAGATGATGGGGAGGGGCTCCAGTTGGTCTATGGCTATTGTACCTTCTTTTCTGCTTGCGTATTTGGGGGGCCATGGTGTTGGAGAGGGGGGTCTTGCTGAGGTGCCTCCTGTGTACCGATCAGGGGGGTTTTGATTTCTGGTCGAACGTCTAACACTCATCGTTGCTACAATTTTCAGGTCTCTCCTCAAGCCCCCCTTTTTTTCCCCGAGTCCAAATGCTAAACATTTTCGAGAGCGGCCGGGTGGTCATCCTTTGTCTTTGAATGGAAACCCGGAAGCAGATGCCCAGCTATCAAAGACTAGCAATCAAACAGTGCAACAAAAAGACAAAGAGCCTCTAATGATTTCGATCACGTGACTAGTATAGTTTTTTTAGTTATAACTTTGTTTATCTTAGCCGCTCTTTTATATTAGATATAGACTAAATAGATATAATTATTTAGACTACGTTTTATCATTTATAGAAGCTACGAATATAATAGACTAGCTACGATATCTCTCGCTCTACTAACTATATAGCTATAACTCTATAAAGAAGTTTTTATAACTTTTATAACAGCTAGTAGCTACTTATAATTACCGAGGTTAAGTAATAGTTAGGCTTTAGAATATTATTATTATCTATAATAGAAGAGTTTTAGTTCTAAAACTATTTATAGATAACTAAAACTCTATTTATATTATTTAAACTCTTATATATATATATAATAGCTAGCTATCTTCAATAGCCGAGGTTATAGACCCGGGTTCTAGGAGTTTTAGACTTTTATATTAGCTTATATATATACTCGGCCTCTCTTTATTTATAAGAGATTAATTTATTCTTTATATTTATATAAAGCCTAGGAATCGTATATATTATTCTATTAAACGTACTCCTATATACCTCTTTACTAGTAGTCTATAGTTCTTACTATTATAATATATATATATATATATATATCTTATCTCTCTCTATATTAAAAAAGAATAATTTATTCTTTATTTTAGTATTTAAGTTTATAAATAGTATATATTATTCGACTTAAATACACTTCTATATATCTCTTTTATAGTAGTATATAATTCGTACTATTAGAATTATAACTTTATAGTCTACTAACTTTTATTATTATTAATTCCTAGAGTTAGTAGAATTAAATTAAATTAAGTTATATATACTAGTAGTACTAGTAGTAGTAGTAGGAAGTATAGTAAATATAATTCTAACTTAGTATATCGTACTTTATTAACTATATTACTATATTAGTAACTAGAGTAATTTATAAGATATAAGATTATACTAGGTTATAGAGAAGTCTTTATATATAAATTCTACTTATTTATAGCTTAAAGAATTATATTCGACGAAATCTAATTAATTAAGTAACTAATTATATTATAAAAAAGTAGAGTAATAGATTTCTATTATAAAGAGTTACTTACTTTAGCTAAAAAGAGTATACTTTCTTTCTTAAACACTTTATTAATATTAGTCTATCTTAGCTTAATTTTATAATAGCCTACTATCTTATATAGCCGAGATTATATAATATATACTATATATATAAGGTTTTAGTAGTTATTATTTTATATTATCTAATTTAGAAAGATTATATATATCTAGGCTTTAGACCTCTTAAGCTCTTTTTATATTAGATAAACCTCTTTTATATTATTTAAACCTTTTATATTATAATAGCACGAAATATATACAACTATAGTAGAGATATATAAGAGTACGTATAGTAGAATAACGTATGTAGATACTAGGTACTAATATAGAAGAAAATAATAACTAGTCTTTTCTAACTCTAGGAGTAGGCTACTATATATAAGAGGTTTCAGATAATATAAAAGGAGTACGAAACTGAATAACGATATATATTAGCTAATATAAAAGCCTAAACTCTATAAAGTATATTTAAAAGTCTAGATAGACATAACCTTCTTAAATTAGATAATATAAAATAATAACTACTAAAAGCTAATATATATAGTATATACTATATAATATCAGCTATATAAGATAGTATACTATTATATCTCTCTCTCTTAAAAAAGACTTATTCTAAGTCTTCTCTCTCTTATTATTTAAGACTAAATCGGAATAGTATAAATATTATATTTATTATATTTTATTAATTTTATTATAAGCGAGAAGGTAAGAGTTAGTAGCTAACTTAGTTTAAAGATACTTTATTTATTAAAATATTATAAGTAAGATATTAAGATATCGGTATTAAATCGAATTTATAGATACTTATAAAAGAGACTTTAGTTCTAATCCTTTAATATTAAAAGCAAGTATTCGCGTCTACTAAAAGAGTATAGTTCGATTCTATAACAGTATACCGTCCTATATAGCCGATATTACGTAGTATATACTATATATATTAGCTTTCAGTAGTTGTTGTTTTGTATTATCTAATTTAGGAAGGTTATATACGTCCGGACTTTTAGACGTACTTCGTAGAGTTCAGGCTTTTATATTAGCTAACGTATATCGTTATTCAGTTTCGTACCTCTTTTTATCGTCCGAAACCTCTTATATATAGCAGCTTACTTCTAGAGTTAGAAAAGGCCAGTTTAGCCTTTTCTTTTATATTAGAGCCTAGTATCTATATATATTATTCAGTCTTAAACGCACTTCTATATACCTCTTCTCCTATAGTATATATTTCGTACTATTATATAAAAAGGCTAAACTCGACTTCGCTAGTAATAGCCTTTATAATATCTCTTTTAAGCTTATTATCGCTTCTTTTATTTTCAAATATAACTTAGCCTAGATTTAGACTAGAATAATAATATTCTTAAATAGCCAGGATTCTAGAGATCTCTTAGATAGCTAATAACACTAGAGTTTAGTATCTATATAGATAGCTAGTAAAAAGCGTGTTTTATATATTAAGAAAGTAAGATATACTAAGTGTCCTCGAGGCTTCTAATAACCCTCTCTATATAAAGACTACTATATACAGGTTTAGTAAATAAGTCGACTATTACTCTAAAGTTATTATAAAGGCTTCCGAATCTACTCTTACCCTTCTCTCTCTCTCTATTCGATATTATATTAATAGTTTCATCAAATAGTATTAAGTAACCACTCTCTTCTAGAGCTACCCCCCTTTCTAAAAGCCGCCTAAATAGCATCTATATACTAAGATCTAGAAGATCTTAACAAAATAATAATAATAATCGAAGAGACTAATAAGACTTCTTAAATATAGACTAGATATAGTTAGTTATATATGCTTTAGAAGTAGAAAATTAAGAAATAAAGAATTAGCTAGCTAAGCTAGAAAGATAGATAAGTAATATTTAAAGTTAATATCTCGCTTTACTTTTAAACCCTTCTCTAAACCCTCTCTAATCCGACTCTCTTTTGAACTCTTCTTGATTAAACCCTCTTTTACTTCTAAGTCTTAATTTATACCCCTTTTAGCTATAAGTAGCTGCCTCTGATACCTTCTAATATTTCCCTACTTAATATAGTACCGAAGCCTCTTCAAATACCTACTAATGAAAAAGTAAGATAACTGAAAGAATCGAACTTTTAAATAATAGTATTTTACCTATATACCGATAATAGAAGATATTAGTATAAGATAGACTCTATATAAATGCCGACTATTATAGTTTACCTCTAATACGTAAAGCTCTTATTTAGAGTATAATAATAAGACTAGCTAGGAACTACCTAGAGCCTAGATACGAGTTAGACTTAGTTTAGAATACTTTCAAAGATTAAGAAGACATAGTTACTCTTTTAGATACCTACTTTTTAACTAGTTATAAAATAGAGGATACTTAGAATACTTTCATAGCCTTATAAATAAGATAAGAAGATACTAAAGAAACTTTTACTAATTTCAAGAGTCGCTTTTTAAGTATAGCTATACTTAGAAGTATACTAGAATCGGAATAGTTCTTTCAAATATAGAATAAGATTACGCTACGGCTCTAAAACTTAGCCGCTTTAAAAAAGAGATAATAGAACTATAACTTTATTAAAATAGTAGCTAATCTTTTAGCTTTAGATAAGGAGATACGCTAAAACGCTAAGTTATATACTTTAGTCTAAAACATCTCTCTCTCCTTATCTAATTTAGCTCTAAACTCTCTATAAACTAACAGCGAATCTTCTACTACTTCTAAAGTAGAATCGGAATTAGAAGATAAATAAGTCCTTAAGTACTCTAAAAGGAACGAGGCGGCCTATAGGCCTAAGTAATATAGTTCTTATAATAGTACTAATAAATATTATACCTAAAACTATACCTCTTTTAGTTGTTCTAAACTTCGAATAGTATTTTTCAATATTCGGTAATAAACTCTTTTAACTAGCTAAAACTACCTCTTTTATTATCTCTAAATACTTAGATAATTCGATAAACTTTAGTAATAACTTCGCCTTTAACTAGCTAAAACTACTCTTTTTATTATCTTAAACTTTAGATAGTAAAAACTTAATATTTAGAAACAACTTCGTCTTTGACTACCTAAAACCCTACTAACTCTAGTAAGGAGTCTTTCTTACTTTCTTTTTACTTCTAGTAGAGCTAGAAGTTCTTTTTCATCTAAATTCGACTTAGATACGAATTAGTACACTCTTAAAAGAATAGTAACCTCTTAGCTAAGTTATTACTATCTATAATATTATCGACTTTTCGTTTCTAACTTTACGTTTTTAAATTCTTCGAATCAGATATAAGTTAGTACGCTCTTAAAGTAAGCTCTTAACTAAGTTATCACTGCCTCTTAACTAAACGACTTCTAACTCTATACTAAATTCGACTTCGACTCTATTTTAAACTTTTAAACTTTTAAACTTTTAAACTTTTTAAACTTTTAAACTTTTTTACTTTAAACTTTTTCCGACCTACTAGATAAGATTAGACTACACTCTTTTAGCAAACGCGAATACTTACTTTTAATATTAAAGGATTAGAAACGAAGTCTCTTTACAAGTATTTATAAACTAGGTCGATTACGATTCAGACCTAATATCTTAATATCTTATCACGCTTATAATAAATTTTAATAAATAAAGCATTTACAAACCCAGGTTAGCTACGATTCAAACTCTAACTAACTTATAATAAAATCAAATATAACAAATATTATAATACTTATACTATCCCGATTTACCTCTAAACGATAAGAGAGAGAAGACTCAAAACAAGTCTTTTTTAAGAGAGAGAGATATAATAGCATACTATTCTATATAGCTAATATTACGTAGCATATACCGTATATATTAGCTTTTAGTAGTTGTTATTTTATATTATCTAATTTAGAAAGGTTACGTACGTCTAGACTTTCAAACGTACTTCGTAGAGTTTAGGCTTTTATATTAGCTAACATATATCGTTATTTGGTTTTATACCCCTTTTTATTATCTGAAACCTCTTATATATAGTAGCCTACTCCTAGAGTCAGAAAAGGCTAGTTTAGCCTTTTCTTCCGTATTAGAGCCTAGTATCTACGTATGTTATTCAGTCTTGAACGCACTCCTATATACCTCTTCTCCTATAGTATATATTTCGTACTATTACAGATCCTGTCTAGTAGATTAGAGAAAGTTTAAAGTTTAAAAGTTTAAAAGTTTAAAGTAAAATTAAAATAAGTTTAAAAGTTAAAAGCAAATTTAAAGTTAAGTTAGATATTATTTAGTTAAGAGGTAATGTTAAGAATAATAGTAATAACTTAGTTAAGAGCTTACTTTAAGAGTATACTAATTCGTATCTAATTCGAATTTGAAAAAAGAATATAAGTTCGAAAAAGTTTAAAATAAAGTTAGAGCTAAATTTAAAGTAGAGTTAGAGGCGAATATTAAGAGGTAATATTATAGATAATAGTAATATCTTAGCTAAGAGTTTACTTTAAGAGTATACTAATTCGTATCCGATTCTAAGAATTTAAAATAAAAAAAGAGTATAAGTTTATCTAAACTTAAGTTAGTAGAAGTTTAAACTAGAGTTAGATAGTGCTTAGTTAAGAAACGATAATAACTTAGTTAAGAGCTTACTTCTAAGTTTCGTTCTAATAGAGAGTGTATTTTAACTAATTCGTATCTAATTTAAAGAATTTAAAAATATAAAGTTAGAAATAAAAAGTTAATAATATTATAGATAATAATAATAACTTAGCTAAGAGGTTACTATTCTTTTAAGAGTATACTAATTTATATTTAATTTAAAAAGTTTAAATAAAAAAAGGAACTTCTAGCTTAGCTAGAAGTAAAAGAAAGTAATAAAAGTAAGAAAGAATATAAAGACTATAAGACTCTATACTAGAGTTAGTAGAGTTTTAGCTAGTTAAAGGCAAAGTTAATACTAAAGTTATTATATTTAAAATTCTTATTTAAGTATCTAGAGATAATAAAAGAGATAGTTTAGCTAGTTAAAGACGAAGTTAATACTAAAGGTTATTAAAGTTTTACTATCTAAAGTTTAAGATAATAAAAAAAGTAGTTTTAGCTAGTTAAAAGAGTTATTACTAAAAGTTAAAAACACTATCTAAAGTTTAGGATAATAAAAAGAGGTATAGTTTTAAGTATAATAGTATCTAAGTTCAGATATAGATATATAGTTATATAACTATATTACTTAAGCTTATAAGCTGCCTCGTTCTCTTTAAAGTACTTAAAGACTTATTTAAAATCGTCTTCTAATTCTAATTCTTTATCTTCTAATTCTACTTTTAAAGTAGAGGATAATTCTCTATTATATTATAGAGAGTTTAAAGCTAAATTAGATAAAGAGAGGGTATTTTAGACTAATATACTAATATTATATAACTTAGTATTTCAGCGTATCTCCTTATCTATAGCTAAAAGATTAGACACTATCTTAATAAAGTTATAATTCTAGTATCTCTTCTTTATAGTAGCTAAGTTTTAAAGCTAAGGTATAATCTTTTCTTATATATATAAGAACCTATCTAATTTATATACTTCTCTAAGTATAGCTATACTTAAGAAGCGACTTTTAAATTTAGTAAAAGTTTCTTTAGCGTCTATTTATAAGGATCTAAAAGCGTTCTAAGTATCTTCTATCTTATAACTAGTTAAAAAGTAGGTATCTAAAAAGGTAACTATTTCTTCTTAATCTTAGAAAGTATTCTAAACCGACTCTAACTCGTATCTAGGCTCTAGGTAGTTCCTAGCTAGTCCGGTTATTATACTCTAAATAAGAGCTTTATATATTAGAGGTAAACTATAGTAGTTAGTATTTATATAGAGTCTATCTTATACTAATATCTTCTATTATTAGTATATAGGTAAAATACTATTATCTAAAGGTTTAATCTTTTTAGTTATCTTACTTTTTCGTTAAAGAGTATTTAAAGTAGCTTTAAAGCTATATTAGGTAAGAGAATATTAGAAGGTATTAGAGGTAGCTACTTATAGCTAAAAGGGGTATAAAAGCGAAGATTAGTTTAAACGAATATTTAAAAGAGAGTAAGATTAGAGAGAGTTTAGAGATAAAGTAAGTTATTAACTTTAAAATATAAGCTCGCTTATCTATCTTTCTAGCTTAGCTAGCTAATTCCTTATTTCTTAATTCTCTACTTCTAAAGCTTATATAACTAACTATATCTAGTCTATATTTAAGAAGTTCTACTAGTCTCTTTAACTATTATTTCGTCGAGATCTTCTAAATCTTAGTATATAGGTATTATTTAAGCGGCTTTTAGAAAGAGAGGTAGCCTTAGAAGAGCGTTTAACATCTTATAGTAGAACTAGGTTTAATATTTCTAAGATATCGATTTAAAGAGAGAGAGGTAAGGTTAGATTTAGAAGCCTTCTAGATAACTATTATAAGTCGACTTATTTACTAAATCTAGGGTTATTAAGACTCTTAAGAATACTTAGCATATTCTAATCTCTTAATATATAATAAAACACGATTTTTACTAGCTATTTATATAGATATTAAACCCTAGTATTACTAGCTGTCTAGATAGTCTCTAATTATCTAGCTATTTAAGAATACTATTATAATATTCTAAATCGAGAGTAAATCGACTTCTAAATAAAGAGTAGCGATAAGCTCGAAGGAGATATTATTAAGGCTATTATTAGCGAAGAAGAGTTATTAAAAGAAGACTTAAGACGAGTCTTTTTTAAGAGAGAGGGATATGACGGCATACTGTCTTATATAGCCGATATTACGTGGCATATACTATATATATTAGCTTTTAGTAGTTGTTATTTTATATTATCTAATTTAGAAAGGTTATGTCTGTCTAGACTTTTAGATATACTTCGTAGAGTTCGAGCTTTTATATTAGCCGACGTATATCGTTGTTCAGTTTCGTACCCCTTTTATATCGTCTAAAATCTCTTATATATAGTAGCCTACTCCTAGAGTTAGAAAAGGCTAGTTATTATTTTTATATAATAGCACGAAATATATATAACTATAGTAGAGGTATATAAGAGTACGTATAGTAGAATAACGTATATAGATACTAGGTACTAATATAGAAGAAAATAATAACTAGCCTTTTCTAACTCTAGAAGTAGACTATTATATATAAGAGGTTTTAGACGATATAAAAGAGATATGAAACTAAACAACGATATACGTTAGCTAATACAAAAGCCTAAACTCTATAAAGTACGTTCAAAAGTTCGGATAGATATAACCTTTCTAAATTAGATAATATAAAACAACAACTACCGAAAGCTAATATATACGGTATATACTATATAATATCGGCTATATAGAATAGTATACTATTATATATATATATTAGTCTACTCTTCTAGAGTTAGAAAAGGCCTAGTTTATTCTTTTCTTCTATACTAGAGTCTAATATTTATATATATTATTCTATTAAACATACTCTTATATATCTTCTTAATAGTAGTATATATTTTATACTATTATAATCTAAGTCTTAATCTCTTCTATATATAAATATTAGTTATTAATACCTTTAGTATCTTTAGTTATATAAGTATTAGTAATTTATAATCTTAGCTTAGTATAATAGCACGAAATATACACTATAGGAGAAGAGGTATATAGAAGTGCGTTCGAGACTAAATAACATACGTAGATACTAGGCTCTAATATAAAAGAAAAGGCTAAACTAGCCTTTTCTAACTCTAGGAGTAAGCTGCTATATATAAGAGGTTTTAGACGATACAAAAGGGGTACGAAACCGAATAATAATATACGTCGGCTAATATAAAAGCCTAAACCTTATAAAGTATGTCTGAAAGTCTAGACAGATATATAAACATATATAACCTTTCTAAATTAGATAATATAAAACAACAACTACTAAAAGCTAATATATATAGTATATACTACGTAATATTAGCTATATAAGACAGTATACTATTATATCTCTCTCTTTTAAAAAAGACTTATCTTCGAGTCTATCTATCTCTTATTGTTTAAGGCTAAATTAAGATAGTATAAGTATTATATTATTATATTATTATAAGTTAGTCGAGTTTATAGATACTTTATTTATTATAATTTATTATAAGCGAGACGAGATATCGAGATGTCGAGTCTAAATCGTAACTATAGATACTTATAAAAAGACTTCGTTTCTAATCCTTTAATATCAAAAGTAAGCATTCACGTCCGCTAAAAGAGTATAGTCTAATCCTATCTAGTAGGTTAGAGAAAAATTTTAAAAGTTAAAAGTGAATTCAGAGTAGAGTCGGAAGCAAATATTAAGAGGTAACGTTATAGGTAATAGTAATAACTTAGTTAAGAGCTTACTTCGAGAGTATACCGATTCGTATCTGATTCGAAGAATTTAAATAAAAAAAGAACTTCTAGCCTAGCTAGAAGTAAAAGAAAGTAAGAAAGTAATAACTATAAGACTCTTATTAGAGTTAGTAGGGTTTTAGCTAGTTAAAAGAGTTTATTACCAAATATTAAAAACGCTATCTAAAGTATCTAAATAACAAAAGAAGAAGTTTTAAATAGTTAAAAGCAAAGTTATTTCTAAAGTTATCTAAGTTTTACTATCTAAAGTTTAAGATAATAAAAGAGGTAGTTTTAGCTAGTTAAACAAAGTTAATACCGAAGTTATAAAAGCTAAAATTATTATCTAACGTTTAAGATAATAAAAAAAGAGATATAGTTTCAAGTACGACATTTATTAGTACTGTCGTAGAAACTATATTACTTAAGTCTATAGGCCGCCTTATTCTCTTTAAAGTACTTAAGGACTTATTCATCTTCTAATTCTAATTCCACTTCTTTAGAAGTAGTAGAAGATTCGCTATTAGTTTATAAAGAGTTTAAAGCTAGATTAGATAAGAAGAGAGGAGTATTTTAGACTAAAGTACGTAACTTAGCGTTTTAGTATATCTTCTTATCTAAAGCTAAAAGATTAACTACTATTTTAACAAAGTTATAGTTCTATTCTCTCTTTCTTAAAGTAGCTAAGTTTTAAAGCTATAGCGTAATCTTATTCTATATTTAAAAGAACTATTCTAATTCTAGTATACTTCTAAGTATAGCTATACTTGAAAAGCAACTCTTAAAATCAGTAAAAGTTTCTTAAGCGTTATCTTTGTCTCCTTCTATTTTTAAGACTATAAAAGCGTTTTAAGCGTCCTCTGTTTTATAACTAGTTAAAAAGTAGGTATCTAAAAGAGCAACTATATCTTCTTAATCTTTAAAAGCAAGGTCCGACTCTAACTCGTATCTAAGCTCTAGGTAGTTCCTAGCTAGTCTAGTTATCGTACTCTAAATAAGAGCTTTTTAGGTTAAAGAGGAGTTATAATAATTAGCATTTATAGAGAGTCTATTACGTACTAATATCTTCTATTATTAGTATATAGGTGAAATGCCGTTATCTAAAGGTTTAATCTTTTTAGTTATTTTACTTTTTCGTCGAGGTCGAAGAGTATTTGAAAAGGCTTTAGTACTATATCGAGTAAAGATAGAATATTAGAAAGTATTAGAGGTAGCTACTCGTAGTCAAAAGAGGTATGAATTTAGACTTAGAAGTAGAAGAGAGTTAGATTAGAGAGAGTTTAGAGAGAAGGTATTTTATTAACTTTAAATTATAAGTTCGTCTACTCTCTTTTCTAGCTCGGCTAGCTAATTCTTTATTTCTTGATTTTCTACTTCTAAAATATATATAACTAACTATATCTAATCTATATTTAAGAAGTCTTACTTATCTTTATTTCGTCGAGATCTTCTCGATCTTAGTATATAGATACTATTTAGGCGGCTTTTAGAAGAGTGTCTTTTAGTAAGAGAGGTAGCTCTAGAAGAGGGTTTAACGCCTTATAGTAGAACAGGTTTAGAGAGACCTAAGGTCTCTTGAAAATTCGATATAATAATATCGATTTAGAGAGAGAGAGAGTAAGAGCAGATTCGAAAGCCTTTATAATAACTATAGTAAGTTAACTTATTTACTAAACCTATATATAGTAGTCTCTATATAGAGAGGGTTATTAGAAGCCTTGAAGATACTTAGCGTATCTCGCTTCTTTAATATATAAAACACACTTTTTACTAGCTATCTATATAAATACTAAACCCTAGTATTACTAGCTGTCTAGGAGATCTCTAGAATCCTAGCTATTTAAGAATATTATCGTCCTAGTCTAAATCTAGGCTAAGTCGTATTCGAAAATAAAAGAAGCGATAATAAGCTTAAAAGAGATATTATAAAGGCTATTATTAGCGAAGTCGAGTTTAGCCTTTTTATATAATAGTATAAAATATATACTATAGAAGAAGAGGTATATAAGAGTACGTTCGAGACTAAATAACATACGTAGATACTAGACTCTAATATAGAAGAAAAGGCTAAACTAGTCTTTTCTAACTCTAGGAGTAGGCTACTATATATAAGAGGTTTCAGACGATATAAAAGAGATATAAAACCGAACAACAATATACGTCGGCTAATATAAAAGCTCGAACTCTACAAAGTACGTCTGAAAGTCTAGATAGACGTACGAACGTATATAATCTTTCTAAATTAGATAATATAAAACAACAACTACTAAAAGCTAATATATACGGCATATACTACGTAATATCGGCTATATAGAACGATATACCGTTATACTTAGAGATATTAGTAGTTTTATAAATACTAGTAATTTAGAATAGTAGGCTATTATAAGTAGTAGTAGTAGATATTATAGTAAATATATTTCTAACTTAGTATATCTTACTTTATTAACTATAGTATTCTATTAGTAATTAGAGTAACTTATAATATAAGATTATAATAGATTATAAGATTATAATAGTATTTAGTTTATACTATTATAGTTCTACTCGACGGAAGATAATTAATTAACTACTAATTAAACTAGTATTATAAAGAGAGTAAATAATAGATTTCTATTATAAAGTTTTACTTACTTTAGCTAAAAAGAGTATACTTTCTTTCTTAAACACTTTATTAATATTAGTCTATCTCGGCTTAAGTTACTCTAAGTTACTCTAAGTAACTTAAGAATATATAGAGTAGAGTAGAGAAGAGTAATATAGCGTAGCGTCTAAAAGCGACTTAAAAGTAGAGTAGAGTAACGACTTATTATACTACTCTACTCTACTCTACTTATATATTATACTATATCCGACTCTCTCTAGAGCAGCTTAATAATCTCCTATAGGCCTAGTAGTCAAAGTTCTATTCTTGAAAAAAAGAAAAAGAAAAGAAAAAGAAAAATTATAGCAAAGAGAAGAGAAGAGCGCTCTGTAACAGAGTCTAATAACAATATAAGTGAGATTTTGACGGAAGAAAACAAATCCGTAGTAGATGTTATAAGAGTGACGACAGACAAAACAAAACAAAACAAAACAAACAGAAAAAATAAAAATTATCATGTGGTCGCAGCAATAGCAACTTGGTCAAACAAATCGACTTAACCCTAGGTAAGCGATATACCTAACATGTGATCTCTCCGCCACGCAAAAATCCGAAAACCATCATGTGCCCACCCAACACGAAACACTTCAGGATCGAGCAAAGGAGAGCAAAGGAGAGCAAAGGAGAAAGATCGGCTAGATAGAACACCCTCCCCAACTGACTCATCGCAAAGAATCAACATGGCAGCTCCAAGCCTCCGAGCCTCCGACAAAGACCGACTCTCCAGAGGACCAGAGCTCGATTTCGGTAAACCTCCCGACTGGCACTTGACCTGACTTTCCGCTCACCGCAAGATTCCTGAGTCGTGACTACCTCTTCTTTCCCGGCATAGGCAGGGCGTGGACCGTGGTACCTATAGGCCGAGCTGGGAAACGAGGGAGAGGAACACCTCGTTTTCATCTACCTACTTCTGGAGCCAATCAGAGGGTCGTGATTGTTCAATGGCATTCGATGACCAGCAGAACCTGGGAATTGCGTGACGACACGTACTTGTAATTGTCCAAAACGGAGATGAGGGCGGGGAAAGATTGTGAGTACGGAGGTATTTTGGGTTGAACATTGGTTCGTTGCATTGGGCGTGATGAGGTTCGGGCTTCCAACTCCGCAAACCGGCTTGCTGGGTTGTCCGCGTTACTCCGTAAGTATGAAAGACGGGGATTTATTTAATGACGAGAAGGGAGAGGGCAGAACCAGAAGCCAAAGAAGGGATCTGACATCTTGCTAACGAACGTAAGGTATAGGTAACTTCATTTTGTAATGAAAGAGATCCCCTATCATCACGTGTGATGATTCTCCATTCATACCTAACTTCCACCTGCACCTCCGTCAATTTTCCGATGACTCTGCAGTGGCTGGTAAGGTATTGGCTTTCGTGATAACTGTGATAGCGGCAATCGCCGACCGAGGTTAATTGACTGATAGTGAAAAGTGACGGTTTTGATGGGCCATTTCTAGCCGCGCCTGCATGAAGGGGTTACCCCTCTATTTGTATTTGTAAAGGGCCTTTGATACAGACCCCAGAGTCAGCGATTCGGGTGATCGGTAGGACGATGGAGCGGCGAGAAGAAAGGGTTCGTGGGAAGCAGGGCCGACATTGACGGGCTTTTGGCCGATCGGAAAAAAGTCAGTCTCGATTCTGGAAGCTTTGCCATGTTACTTGCGCGGTCAGGTTGGTACGCCGTCTTGGCATGGCTCGGCATGGCTCGTTAAGCTTAACGTTTTTGGGGAATTGAGGGTTGAAGGGTCTTTTGTTCTCTTTAAACTTCTTTCCAGAGGGCCAAGTAACCTTTCCGAGATCTCAGTGACACCTTGGCGGTCTGTACCTCTGTATTTGCCATGCTCATGAGATAGCTACGACACCAGTTTCCATCCAGTGTAAACAATATCATCGGAGGTGTAGGATCACAATTAAATGGCCGCGATAAGAACGCCGGGCGGCCTTCTACTCCGCAAGCCATCGCATCGCGTCTTCTCTTCGGGCAACTCGTTAGCGTGCTGCCAGAAATGTGGAAGAGGCGCATGGAACCCTGAGTTGAACCCGGCCGTTTCCAACTGAAGCTCGTTTGGCGCATTTAGCGTGCTTATGGAGGGGTAGGAGGGGTAATTGGGGCAGGGGGGGTTGAAGGCTTGAAGCCCTCAACCTCAGGCCAGAGCAACTCGCGAGGAGAGCTGTGTGTGGTGCGAGGGCCGGGGATATATGGGGATATATGGGGATAATATGGGGATAATATGGAGAGTTGAATCCTCTTCCCAAGAGTTCCCACCAGCGTTCCACCGAGGGGAAAACCAATTGTCGCACCGGCCGATTGACGGTCCCAGTGCCCCACGACCCTGATACGCAGAGCGAACGCGAGAAGAGAAGCAGTGGGAAGTCTACTCTAGTGGGAAGTGGCAGCGAGCAGGGGACCGACCAGACCAGTGTGGATGAGTTGACGATATGAACGATATGAGGCGAGTTGATGAGAGACGCGGAGCGAATGATACGTTGCGTGTGTTGAGATATCTGGAGCTACGATGTGGTGCTCATGGGAGGGAGAGGGGGAGAGGGGGAGAGGGGCTGGTAGAGTTGCCGTTTTGGTGCAAAGACTCCAATCTTTCCGAGTGGAGGTGGAGGTGGAGGTGGAGCGCCGTCGACGGTGATGTGCAGCAACCTGAAGTTAGCAGCAGCACAGTGCCACTGCAGCTGTCAAAGGCCAGTATGGGATGGGTAACGAGTCGGAACGGAACACGGCAAGTGAGTAGGAGAGCCTGCGAAAGCCGGCTACCATTTTCATTTGCCTCTTAGGTTGCCTTTCTGGAAGTCGTAGGCGGTAATGGTTGCACAGTGCAGTCTGCAGTCTAGTCTGCAGTCTAGTCTGCAGTCTGCAGAGGGAGAAGAAAAGTCCAAGGATCACTACAACGGTTCGAGAGGCGAGAAGGTTGAGGTTGAGGTTGAGGGCGTGGGATGTCCCCAGCCCAAATACTCCGCAAATGAAGCTGTCATGTCAATTACACTTTCTACCATGCAATGCACAGGACAGGCTGACCAGCAAGCCAAGTCCATCCATGCACGCACGCACGCACGCACATCTCCAGCAATTCAATAAGGTCGGTCTTGAGTCTTGACTCTTGCTGCAAGAAGCGAGGGAGAAAGCTGGAAGCTACGAGTACCTACCGTAGGTAAGGGTGGCTGCTAGCGTCTATATAGGCTCCACAAATACCCCGTTGTGTTGTCGCTAACGGTCCTCTTTACCACTCTCAGTGTGTCACTCCAATTGCCACTCACAGTATGATACAGAGGTACCTTACGAAGATAACAATGATGATAATGATGATAATGATGATGATAATAATAATAATTGTTAGCTTAGCTAAACATTACATGACTACGCTTAACTTTTACGCACTCGCTATTGACTCGAGAACGCACCACACTCGCCCGGACTTTTATGCCAGACTCGACCTCCCCCGCCACACCATGACTGGTTGCTTGCAGTCCCATACTCCATAGTGAAGAATACAGTGCAGCCCCCCCCCCAGCGCCCTTGCCGACCAACGTGGATACAAGCAACCGCTCAGCGCTCCCCCACCGGGCCAATCCCAGCCCCTCAGCACCTTTCAGCAGGGTTCTAGCGGTGTTCTTGCCTCCTCCAGGGTAGGGATGTGGAGGGAAAGTACCCCGACGCGGTCGACCAGTGCCCGATCATCGGTCGAGGGGGGTTCGTCATGCTGCACGCACGAGTTTGTGTGGATGAAGGTCAGATTGTTCCGCGACAGAGCCCAACCCAAGATAGAGAGAACTACAGAACTACATATACTCGTCGTCTCCATTCCTTTGGACCCCTCCTTCCCCCCATTCTTCATCAACAAGCAACTGCAGCTACCCAGAACTGAAAGCGTAGAAGAAAGCTTCATCCATCTACAGCCAAAGCTTCACCCCAACAAAAAAATATCTGGGATCCCCTCAATTCCGACGGCGGACCGACACGACACTATGGCTCCCACCACCGCCCGCTCTGCTTCCATGTCCTCCAACTCGACCGCCAATTCCAAATGTTGCGCCGACAACATTACCAAGAAGAAGTTTGGCTGTAGTTTCCCAAACTGTGGAAAATCATTTTCGAGATCCGAACATCTACACCGTCACGCTTTGAACCACAAGGATGGCAACAACACATGCTTAAGATGTAGCGCCCATTTCCGCCGTCGCGATCTGCTTGGTATGTGACATTAGATGCCTAACACCTCTCATCTGGGGATTGTAATGAATCGGAACATGGTCTAATGCAAAAAATAGACAGGCACATGGCGCGCCACAAGGAAAAGGATGACGAGGCAGGAGGAGAAGGATTGGGCGTGCTAGCAACCCGCAAAAGACTTTGGAGAGACGACAGCGGCAAGATTGTCAATTCTCGCAGACCATCATACACGCAAGAAGGTACCAAACGACGACAAACCTCGCGCCCAGAGCGCAAACTCTCCAAAGCCAGCACCTCGAGTTCATACGACGAACCACCCACCCCCATGACCAGAACGTCCTCGATCGAATCCACCATCGTCCTCCACTCATATATCCCAAGTTACAGCCGCCGAGAGGAAGGACCAAAGCTTGAATTGACAGAACCAGATTGGCTATCTATTTCCACATCTGCCCCTCTTGAGAACCCACAATTGGAAGAATCATCGCCTACAGAATTATCCTCATTTGACGCCTTGTACGAAGACACAACCTGGTCCTCCCTCTCCAACGAACCCACACTTTCCACCTCCCCTGACTCCTCGACTTCTCTCTCCAGCCTCTCATCGTCGACTTCCTCGCCGATGCTCTCCCCCACCACTTCTCACCACCACCACGAATACCCAACTCCTACCTGGACACCCCTCCCACAAGCACAACAACCCCCCGCGCCATTCCAGACCTTCATGGGTGCCATGGCAGAACTACCATACGATGATATCTTCAAGCCTGAAGCTTCGCTCTACGATTGGCAAGCATGGAACAGCCAGGTCTTGACGTCCAAGGTGCGCGAAGAAAAGTACGACCCGCTATTCTCCAGTACGGCTGCGAATGCACCGGCTCCTTCTGGCGCAGAAGAGAAGAAGCCTTCAGCCGGGGGTTGGTTGGGAGCAGAGGCTTTCCGAAGACCTTTTGTTGGATTGAGTGGGATCTGTTAGATTTGCTTTGCTCTTTTTACTTTCTTTTCCTCTTCAAGATCTGGGGAGGGGGTTTTTCAACTTATGGGATGTGGTTTATGAACTGGTCTGGGCTCGGGTATGACTTTGCGGATGATTATTTGGGGGCGCGTCTCTTTTGCTTATGTGGATAAATATTCCGTGGATGGTGCCTTTTTCTTCGGCTTGCAGATATGGGATGTGGTATTGGGGATGGCGATGGCGATGGCGATGGGGGGTTCATACATGAATTGCATTTTCACAGGAGTAATACTTGGGCGGTCCGGGCAGGGCCGCTGATTGTATTTAGGGATGGATGGGTTTCGATAGGGAACCTTTTATGAGACATAAGAAAATCAAGAAATACACAAAATGAAATCATCAACAAACATTCTTCCTGTCGTGCTTTGAGATTGATCAAGGACTAAAAAACTTTCTACATTTCTCCATTCATTCGCCATGTGCATGTTATGTTCACTTGTCACTACAGCCAAAGACAAGTCATTTCATGAATCTCTTCTACAGTATACTGGACCAGTTTACTACCTCTCCACAAGAATCAGCTCTCATTCCTCACTCCCCCAGCAAGAACTCGAGAGAGAGAGACGCGAAACGCTGTTTATATTCCGATACGCTCAAGTCTATCTACACCAAACTCGCTAAAGGATACCCCCCACCAAGAAGTTCAACCCCTTAAAGAATAAAGATACTCAAACACAAACACAAACGACCCCACGGGCGGGTCCCAAACTCGCTAAAACCCCGCATCTTCGCAGATAAACAAACACTACAAAAAGGACCTCCTCCATCAGTACATCCGCCACCAAAGAACAGAAATCTAACACCCGCTCATCTCCCTCTCACTCAACATTCCCCAACTGATCCTCGCCGCCACCATGTGCCCCACCATAGTCTGCACCCTCTCAAGCTCCCCACTCGCATCAAGATCAACATCAAACCATCCACACTCCCTCGCTTCCTTGTCAATAGCATCGCATCGCTCCCGTTCTCGGATTTCCCGCTCCTGTTTTGCCATCTTCCTTTCCACCTCCGCCATCTCGAGCTCTTGTTCTCTCAACTGTCGATCTATGAGAAGATTGACGCATCGATCATCATCCAGGTCCAAGAGTCGACGAAGATGGCTCAACGATTCCAAGAACGCCTCTCTCCACCGATCTTGCCATCGCTGACCCACTGGGTTTTCGTCATCATCATTGATAGGTGCGCTTTTTCGGATATGGACGAGATGGTTAATATGCTGGACCGTTTGGGCCATGGCGTCTTTCAGTGCGTCAGATTCCTGTATACCATCGGGTTGCGTGGTGCTGGAAACATAGGATGACAGGCCACCTTCAAGAGTAGCAAGCTCTGCAAGCCAACCCGCAATCGCAATCTCATTCTCCACGGCAATCTCTTGCAAAGTCGGGATTCTCGCGCTGCCCTGGTTACTGCCCGAATCAAAACAGGCATTTGAGGAGAGAGCAGTCGTCTTCCATCCTGACTCCTCTGCCTCCTCGGAAAAACTAGGATCCCCCTTCTCTTGTCGTTCATACTCATCGCTATTAAACGACCCTATAAGAGCGATCAAGTCGAGCCGCTCCCTATTGATTTTAGACAAGCTCGAACTGCCGGCAAAAGTAGGAAACGCAAAAAGATCTTGTTCGTTGGAAACATCGACATCCGCTTCTTCCGCTTCCTCAAAAGCCACAAGCTCGTCACTCCGACCACCAGAACCGTGAGTATCATCTAGCGGTATCAGCGTATGGAAACCCGTGTTCCGCTCCGTGAAAAGGGTACGATAGCTTTCACCAAATCTCTGATCCCAGCCTCCATAGTGATCATGCTCTAGGCCGTCATGATCCAAATCTCCAAGTCCACAAACACAAGACACCTTTCCGTGTCGAGAACACTTCTTGTTTGGATCCTCAGTAGAACTCGTACTGCCCGACCCACGTCCCAACCGAGAGTCCCTCGTCCGGTCTAGATGTGCCTTCAACCTCTTCGCGCGCGTAAGTGGGAGAACCTCTTTCTTCGGAGCGGAAGTGACATGGTTAGAATTGACAACCTCACCACAGACATATTTCTCGTTTCGACGACTCTTGTCTTTCCAAGGGCAATGGATATCGAGAACCCCATAGTCCTCATCACAGAAATACGTCTTCAATCCAGCTCGAAGTCGCCGACATTCCATCTTTTCCTGCCACTCGAAAACATCTTCCGTCTCAGAACTGACAGGGGAAGCCAAAGGCGAGGAATGAGATACCGGCACATCAACCGGTTCAATAACAAAGATTGGTTTGTGTCCAAAGCTTGTCTCGCCTGTATTTTGCTTCGCATCCGGGACATCTGGGTTCTCAATAACTTCACAACACTCACCCGGGAACCAGCCTCGAACGCCCTCCCTCTCTCCAACCCACCAACCACTCTCCCATCGTTGGATAACCCGTATGATGTCGCCCTTGTGGAAGCTCAACCCAGAATGACCTGCCTCGTTGGCATGAAGAGCCCGCACATACATCCTCGGTTGTGGAGCTCCTCTCAGACGCGTCTCTTCTTCCTCAAAGTCGTCATGTAGAGTCGAAGAAGGGCTTAAAGGAGGAGAGCCGTTCCCTTTGTCTTCCATCTCCCTCTCCCTCTCCCCCAGACCAGAGATTGGAGAGCTGGTTCCCGGAAGTTCGCTACATTTGACAGCTGAATCAGGAGAGTTTTTAGCTGTAGCTTCATCCTCAAAGTCTTCTCCGGTTGGGATTCCGACGGAAGCCTTCGTCCTGATCGCAAGTGGTCCATGCCAGTCTCGCATCAAATTTTCCGTCACAACATGGTCTCCCTTTTCATGAATCTCGCTTTCATCTTCCGCCGAGAAGCCAATGGACCCTTTGGAACTGCAAGAGTCCTTGCTCCACTGACTCCTTTTGAAGAAGCGGCCAATATCGGAAAAAGATGGAACCATAGCACGCATACTAGTACACTTACCCTTTCCTTCCTTCTCCTTCCCATTCCCACCTCCCTGTTCCATCTGCAACCCCGGCATAAAATTACTCAAAGCCATCGGATCACTCGAACGCTGTGCGCGCTCCGCCCGCTGATGAACATAAGGATGTGGCTCATTCGAAATCGCCCTCACGGGTGCATTTGGATCCTCCGGTGGCGGAGAATCAGCCTTCAGCGGCTCTTTGCGCACAGGGGGAAGTTCAATCTTAGGTTTCTCATCTTCGTCGTAAATATGGTCTCTGTGATTGAAACCGTGAGCTGGGGAGGGTGAACGCTCTTGTTCTCTCGAAAGCCGCTGTTGTCGTCTTGAGGACTCGGTGTGGTATATATGTCCCTCGCTTGTCGCACGCCCTCGTCTGGTGTCTGGGAGAGGGGCGAATGTGACTCGTCCCGTACCTCTTCTGGGGGGTGAGTGAGTGGAACCTGTACAAAGTTAGCTAAAATGCAGATTCTCATGGAGCTAGGGAAACGTGTCGAGGTTCTCGAAGACCATTAATGGGAAAAGAGAGAAGGATTCTGGAAGTCCACTTACGCGTGTTATGGGCATAAGTGTGACACCGGGTTACAGTTCGACCTCGAGTGACATCTGTAGAATTATCACTCGTCCTTACGGTCACCGTTCTGAACGTCCAAGATCATCTGGTTAGCTTACATCTTCGGTAAAGTTCCAAGAGAAGGAGGCAGGAATTTCGAGTTCGAAAAATCCCTTTTGACACTTGTCAAAGAAATTCAATCTCATGGTACCCATAATAGAGGGGGAGAATAGGCATGAAGACTCCTTACCTAGTGACTCGGATATTCAGTCGAGTTGGTCGAGTTCCTTCAGGCGTGGCACTACTAAAGCCCGGATCATTCCCTCGTCTCTGGTTGCTCGCTTCCGGTTGTGGGTTCAATGCTTCAGAACCATCGGTATCAATTCCCACTGTATAAACTCGCAACTCATAAGGGGTTGGTCTGTTATTGAAAAAATTCTTGTCTTCGGTCCAAGCAAAATCTTCATATTTATCATTCCGGATGCTAGACGCTTTAGTGAAACCCCGTGTAGACTCAGAGTTGCAAACAGGGTGACGGTAAAGCGGCCCAGTAGGAATTTTGGCAGGAATTTTGGGCTCAGAATTGAAATGCAAACCGTGTTTAATTTCATGATGCTCCTCAAAGCTTTGCCAAGGAGAATTGGAGGGAGAAGGATGAGGTATTCTCGGGACACTGTGTTGTGGATTAATCGAATCGAGCACAAGATCGGGAACAGCATTGGTAGAGCAAAGTTCTCCTCTTGGCCAGATTCGGTTATCTGCTGGAATACCCAACCCCCGAGAGCTTCCAGCAAAAGCACCATGGTCGCTATAGATTGACTGGTAGTCGACGGGATCGACTCGAGGACTTGCGGGATAGTAGTCTTGAGTTAGAAGCGCTTGATTTTCCTCATCGGTTCCGATTACCAAACCCCCGTTGGTGCTCCATAACTCTCGAATTGAAGGGGTATTTGTATGACTGAGCAGGTGATACTCATACCCACCGGAGCTTTCTTCTTCCCTTTGTTTGCCTTTTCCGAGAAAGGGCAGCTTTGTAAGAAGGAGCTCCGTTTCTTCTGTATCTGTAGCCAGACTCTCTTGACTACGACAATAATTTGAGGTCAAGCCAATATTTCTATCAGGGTGTGGGTAATACTCGAGCTCTTGTTCGGGGTCACTGGATCGGATTCGCGCCTTCAAGTTCCAGCCTTTCGGGGGTGCTTTGGTGAGAAATACTCCGCTCTCATCTGAATCGGTTTCTTGATTGTATAGTTCTGAGACTGACTCTTGAGATTTGTCTACAACAGTCTCGGCTTGACCGTTTTCTTCAAGCAGAACTTCCTCGGCAATGTCTTCAAGATCATGTCTCATTCCATTTGCGGTGAACCCAGAAGCGGCAGGAGTATCCAGAATAGCGAAACTCCGAGTGGCTGGTACTTTGCGCAGTGTTGCAGGGATAGGCATATGGCTTGTGCTGTGTAATTGCATTCGTTTGAGTTTGTGAAGTGATCGGCTTCCATCTAAACGCAAGTTCAGTGCTCGAGTCTTCTGCCTCTCCGCCTCGGTCCAATCAGGCGAAGGCGCTCTCTTGTCAATTGGCGAATAAGTTGTATCTGGTGATTGATGTCTGTAAATGTAATTGCGATGTTTATCTCGGGAATTTGCGCGAATAGTAGAGCCGGAGCTCCAAGACATTGGTCTGCCCCTAATCTCTTCTTCGCTCGATTCTGACAATGTTGATGCGATATCGGCAAAGCTCCTTGGGGTTCTTTGCCCTTCAAAAGGCAGACTCGAATATTCCGGCAAGGGTTGATAAGGTGGCAGCGGACGATCGTCAACTAGCCTGGGGGATCCCGTAACTCCTAGAGATGCAAATAAAGCCTCAATGGAATCAGTAGGTGCCGCTGGAGCCGCACTCTCTCCCGGTTGTGGGGTCTCAACCGCTCCAGCACCACCAAGCGAACTGCATTCATCGTCTGGAGAAGTTAAGGTAGTATCATCGGAGCCTTGCGAGTCCCATGCAGAAGAGCAAGAACTGCTAATTTCGGTCCCTGAAGCATCTCCTGATAGGTCTCTGAATTTGTGTCGGGTGATCTGTTCAGCGCAAGGTTCACGGGCCTGGATAAGAAAGTACGGGATATCGTCAGCAGGACCAAAGAAGACCCTTTTCTCGCCATTCCACGACGTCTCAACTCCTTCGATCCTCTCATGAATAAAGGGGGATCTAGTATAGACAGGAACCAAGGGCTTTTCGATTCGTCTGAAGTTTGATTCATAGCCATTGTCAACAGATGGTACGGGTGCGTAACTTGTGTCGTCGTTACCAAGGTTCTCGAAACTCGGATTGACATGCTCTCGCGAATTAGTGTTTGTTTCGATTCTTGATCGCCCAAGATCCATATTTGTCACAAAGAATTCGTTTGCAAAAGGTGGTAGTTGCACCGGTTCCGATGATTTGGCCATTCTGGTCACCGATGGGCCTGTGGGGTTCAAGTTAGTCGTAGATTATCAAAAGATGTCAATAATGACGGAATCAAGTTCTTGAAGTGTGTCGAGTATTCTGTAAACCTACCTTTGGACTTTCCGCAATAGTCAGCTCCAAAACGACGACGGTTTGCCTCATCAATAACAGCCCAAACTTTCTCGGCGAGTTCGTTGCCCTGGAGGAAAACACAAGACAGGCGAATATCGGTTGGGCTTTCTTTCTCGGGGCCTGTACTCATATTTTTGCTTTTATTCGAGGCTTGTGTGTCTTCCCTTGGAGATACCGGACTAGTTGAATCGTTATTTTCGTGAGTAGGTGTTGATGGGTCAGTGGATGGAGAAATGGATGCATCCGGGGATGCGATGTCGGAGTCGGGAAATTGTTCAGTTGGTGTGTTGTAATTATAGGATTCGGAGAGTATATTCATGAGGAGGGGTTGTCGTGATGTGTGCCGTGCTATACTGTTAGTAGCTGCTTTTCGTTCTTGGTTGTGTAGAACTTACATCTCGGTGTGGGTCTTGGTGCCTTGTGTGTCTTTTGAATGCTGTTGTTTCGATCCATGGTGGGTAATTTGAACGGGTGAGTGATGGGGTCTGTGGTGCTCTTGGATGTGCTCGAATTGAAAGCGTGGTTAGCAAATAATGCAAAGAATGTGTTGGCACGGGGGCGTAATGTCGATGATGTTGGTTGAGGATCAAGCTGGATGGGAAGAAAGACATGCAACATGGGAAGTTGACTCGACAGGTTGCTCCTTCCTCATTGGAGTCCTGCAATGGGAGGACTGGATGCGGGATGATCGTTGACGTTGAACCTTGTCAAGTGAGTCGCACTTGCCTCCGGGAAATTGATTGACAATGGAAGAAACAGAAACAACCTGACTTTGGGAAAAGTCACAAAAGTCTAGAATTTGACAGGTGCTTAATGGTGTACACACTGATCTTGGTGCAATACTTCTGCTCTCTTTCTTGCAAGATTTCATCTTCTCGCTTATCTAGCATTAAAGGAATCGCCTTGATACCTCATGTTCTCACTGACACTGAAAAGAATCAATGTGCAACATTGCCCGCTCCGCTTTGGAATTGCTAGGTTCCGGATCAGGAGCACGATAAGGCCGAATCGTATGGCAAGGGTATGTGGGAGTTTGTCGCCCCCCTCTCAAACGCTTGTCGAACCGTCGAACCAGTCTTTTCATGGCGTGGGCTTGCAATAAACCAGTGATATCGCAGGTGTATTTGCGACTGAGCCCATTACTGAAATATTTTTTACCTTTCAAGGCGAAAAATGACCTCAATTACCAACCATATTCATTGCTCCTTCTTCCCAGCATACACTTGATTCCATTTCAGCAAGACTTTGTCCGACGGTCTAGAGGACAATCCAATATGTCCAGTTTCACCTTCATTGACATCGTTGACATTGACATCGTTGACATCGACATCGTTGACATAATATTTAATGGGCGGTCTCTTCTCCAGAACTTTAGCGTTCTCCTTGTTCGAATATGCGCAGATATTCGGCCCAAGATCCTCTTTCATCGCTTCTGAAAGATCAACGATCGCTCGCCAAATCCTTAGATGTCTTTGTTTCTTGCAAAACTCGCTTTTGAATTGACACTCCGCCCATAAAAGGTACATTCCGAAAAGCCAGAAGCAGCTAGCACTCACTACAACCACGAACCATTCGTACGTAAATCCCCACTTTCAATAAATGAGCAAGTTGTCACATCTACCTGTGGTTCAATTCTGACTTACTTGGTAAATATTGATCTTTGTATCACAAACAAACTTGGATTTGTTAGAAGGCCAGAATCCCCAAGTAGCCCAGTAATCAATTTGGCTGGTTTTGGGATCCGCTTCCCATCGATCCCACCATGAGGCGTTGACTATCTGAATTGTCCAATCTTACAATCTCATGTGCTCAACATAAAGGCTCGTCCTGGATTGGGTTCTGCATAATCCATCATCGTAATACTCGGTCCAATTTGCCGGCAGCGTGAAGTGGCTGAAATTCGTCCATTCTGTTGCATCGAGCGGATCCAGATGATATGTGGCACACAAGAAAGACGACTTTTGACATTTTTCGTACTTAATGGGCCAGAGTTGCTATAATAACCCTTAACTATAAATGGGGTCAATTGGGGGTATTTCAAACAATAGGTGTACCCCCGCCACGGCAACAAAAGAAGGAAAGGCACACGTCCAGTTAAACGTACAGGCTGCCAATTCTTTCTCTCAGAATTTCTTCATTTGTTTGAAGGTCCCCGCCTGGCCATTTGAAACTTGAGAGTTGAACGGGCGGGTGTGACCCGAATGCGGTCATTGCACAAGTAATGACACCTGATATACATGATTAGTATATCAGCCTCGCTTGGGAGGTCCTCGTAAACGTACCGCGAATAGAGTATACGAGCGATCCAGCCTCAAGTCTACAGGTACCAAAGTACGTAAAATTGCCATCCTGCGGCTGCCTTGCCGCACAATTTCATTGTTGGAAATCCTCATAGCCACACTTGTCGGGACGATTCATTTCCTATCACGGATGATGAAATTGTGAAACGATGTAGATCTCAAACATGAGAGATACTGGACGGAATTCAATCGGGTGCAGGTGTTGCATGTGCGGTTTAAAGAGGTGGGCGTGGAGGGTCGGGAAACCCCGCGAGACGATTTCGAGGAGAAAAAAGAGTGTATAAGTACGGACGAGGTTATACTCTGGACGTGATCAGAGTCGTGCCTTCACTTCCTGTCTGCTCTCGTGGCAGTTTTAAAAGGGAAGCAACTCCGGACTTCGGAGAGTGGAGGCGTCCTGCTTTAACACCAAAATCAAGAACACCCCCCCTCAACACTTCCAGAGTTTAAGAGTTACGAGGGAATTAAACTTTAGCAGTCCTTGATTAAGTATATCTATAATTCTTTATATATAGAGGTGTAGTTATCTAGTCTTATTAGAAGGGGCAAAAGGTCGATTTTCGTAAGGCTCATTTTGTCTAACTTTTTGCAAGTAAGCGGTTCTTCCACGGAGTAAGCCATTGGCAAGCCACTAGTAAGCTTGGGTAGTACCTAAGCTGCGCCCAAAAATGCGCCCGCGTAGGTTTATCAGCCAATCACGTGTCATTACCTCCTCTTAAGGGTGCATATTTTGTTTTTACCTCTCTTAGCAGGCAAAAGCTTTCACTTAAAATCATGAGGATTTCTTCTACAGAGAAATGACCGAAGTATCAGGCCGGATGGGATGGGGACTCGTGCTTTCTCTTCTCTTCTCAGTCTCATCATCGCGAACCACTTGCATCCCGCGTTTCGCCAAGATATCCACGAAAAGTGACTTCCAACTTGGAAAGGATAGAAAGAAATTAGAAATTACAAAAGTTCGCAAGTCAATAACCAAGCGCAATATCAAGAGTGAAAGAAAGTAGCAGTAGAAGAGTGGAACCTAGAACGTTAGAACCAGTCTATTTTCTAATAATCTAACAACCAAGATAGAAAAAAGCTCCCCAAAATTGCAAAATCAGTAACTCCCATCCCTAGCGTCCTCCAAAAAGTATAAAAAAGCCCCCGCAACCATGAATGCTTCAAAACCCCGAAACAACATAATGCACAAACACCTCTTTTCAAATACAAGAATAAGAGAACGCCACTAATGCAAACGAAGAACGATAACTACATCCCTAGAGACC
The DNA here is from genome assembly GCA_001414345.1 of Hymenoscyphus infarciens. NCBI lineage: Eukaryota > Fungi > Ascomycota > Leotiomycetes > Helotiales > Helotiaceae > Hymenoscyphus > Hymenoscyphus infarciens. The sequence goes on from LLCB01000009.1 coordinate 239,552, forward strand.
AGAATCAATCTGATCAATCATTGTTGTGCCAGTAAATGCCGACCAATCCCGACAAGTCTGTGCCATGATTGATGGAATTTGAATTTTCTGGATATCTTTTGGTCGTTCAAGAACTGTGATGTATAATCCTGCTGATACATGCCATGCCTATTTAATCACAAGTTAGCTTCTGTGTTCTCTCTCCGTGCCTCACAAGCAGCAACAAGAATTGGGAGAAAAAGAAGGGCAAAGCTTACAATATGACAATGCAACGGCCACGCTCCCGGATTATCAGCCGTAAGTTGCAACACCAAGTACCCATTTGCTTGCAAAAGCTGGACATCTCTCCTCTGCGGATTCTCCCTCCTTATTACAGTCTTCCCATCCCAAGTTCCAACGCCCTCATCTATCACAAAGAAATTGTGACCATGCAAATGGAATGGATGAGAAATCGGAGGTCCATTGTTGTTTAACACAATTCGAACCGAACTATTGCTCCCGAAATTATGCACATTCCATTCCGGGTGATCTGAGAAGTCTTCGGAGCCAGTGGCGGCGAGGAGGAATACAGGTTGGTTGTAGTTGGCGCGGAAGGAGGAGTTGTCCATTTTCCAAGTCCAAAATCCAGTGCTATTTTGTCCAAAGGTGATGTTGACCGTCTCAGTGGTTGGTGGTGCTAGGTCGGGTTGTATTGGGAACCAAGGCTTGGTTACGTTGAGGTCGTCGTTGCGACAGATATTTTGGACGGAGTCGGTAAACTCAGGCCAGACCGTTGAGTTAGGAGGACCTTGTTTTAGGGCGTCGTGCTTGTAATAGACAATGGCTGTTGCATCTGGATTTAGACTACTAGAACAAGGCGCTGCAGCGATGGAAGAACGCATGAGATATGCAGAAGTTGCGTTACTTGGGAGACCAGTGATAAGGACATCAGTTCGTTGACCGATTCCTAGCGTTACAACTGATGGCGAATTAGGATTGCACTAAAAAGCATGAACATTGATGGCTTGCTTACCTTTGGTCTCATAAGGAACAACAGGCACGAAATCGTTGGCGATGACAGTCATAACATGCCCATCTACAGAGAACTTCTGAACTCCTTCTGCCCCCGAATTTATTAAGCGAAGTCGGTGAACTTTGCCAGGTGTAAATCGAAAGTCACTAATCCCGGCATCACTTCTACATGGAGTTGTGTCGTTGGCTGCCTTTTGTGAGCAGTCATAGTTGTTCCTTCCGTTGATGAGATTGCTATCACTCAAGGGTGCCTGAACTAGTTAGCTTTGGGGTCTGAGATATCAGGTGTGGCTTGACTTTTTGTTGAACTTACAACTGTATTAATGTCTTTGCTAACGACCTGTGCTACTATCTTTTGGTACGGTGTGTGGTACCAATCGCTAAGCAAAATTGGGCCAATATCAATATCATATGGCAACGTTTGTGGCTGCGAAAAATCTCAGAGTCAGTATTGCCATTTATAGGTAGTGCTCACAGGGGTCAAGGCAGGTACAGGGGTTGAAAGAATATTATCTTTAGGGGACCCAGAGTCTCAATTTCCTGAAGCAACCCGAAAGAGGAAAAGAAAAGTCGGAGAACACTCACGCCATGGATGATAAGAGGACCAACAAGTCCATCGGAATATTGCGCGGAGTAGTGACTGTGATACCAAGTGGTTCCTATAAAACAATTAACAATTTGCCTTGCACAGGTCAACAACATCTTACCATAAAGATCTGCCAAAAAGGAATATGTAAAACTTCCTCCAGGGGGAATAGGGCATTGCGAGACACCTGGCACGCCATCCATGTACTGCGATGTCTTTTGTAGAATTCCGTGCCAGTGGAGTGCAGTTCCTTCTTCTGGACCTGTAATCTTGTTGTGGACTGTCACTTGTATGGTATCGCCCCTGGTAGTTGGTTAGTGATTGACATTAAATAGTCTGGGGATGTAAAGCTCTACCAATTTGCCTCGATTAGAGGCGCCGGGAATTGTCCATTTATCAATAACATAGGCTTTTGGTAACCATCTGGGGACTTCATTCCCCGAGAGATTGTAAAATCATATGATCGGATAACACTGAGCAAGTTAGCATTCGTTGATGCCATGCCCGGTGATTTCACTTACCCAGTGACTGGTGGGTCATCTATCCAGAGGAATGATCAGTAGTTGCATGTCGCCTTTGAGAATTCAAACTCACTGTCTAGCAAAAGTTAGCAAGCTATCAAAGTTTACGGGACGTGAGTTACTTGCATGGATTTGTGTTATTTGCTGTCCTTTGACCCCATGGATAACCTTGAGGTAGTGGCTATGAAGAACCGCGTAAGTATTACCTCATACATCGAGCCTTTCGCAAACAAGCGAGTGCCGCGGAAAAGAAGAAAAAATTGTTGAAATAATGGAGATAGAGGCACTAACAGTAACTGGGTTATCTGTTTTCAGATATGGAGTTGAAGGTGAGGCATATTCAGCTAGGTAAATTTAGAATTCGTTTCTTTGTGTATATGGGAAGATTCCTACCTTGACCGTTGACGAGGAAAGCTAAAGGCAGAGAAGAAAAAACAAAAGCTCCCTGAAGAGATTTAAAAGCATGAAAAATCATTTCTAGCCTTCGGTAGTTTCCTACTGTATAGAAAGGAACGAATATTGATGAAGTTGAATGAGATAGAATTAAGGCTATAAGCAAACGTGTGGGTTGAGGAGTTATATATCTCTATGTGACCTACACCCATGACTACATAGGCAAAGTAGTGGATGGGCCATACGAAAGGAGTGTAAGCAAGGGCTGTACTAAACTGAACGCTAGGTGTGCTGATGTGCTACGGATGATGCTTTTCATCTGGTTCATTGTTGACTCGACAATCCTAGTTGTTTTGCGCAGCCCATACAGGGAGCTCTGCAGACATGGCAGACATGGCTGCTTCAAACAAGTCTCACCTGACTGACAACTACCTGCAATCAAAGTATGCAGCGTAAATGAAAAGGGAATTATGCCCAGGCATTTCCGATATATGAAAAGGATGCGCGCCACAGCTTATATTTGTGATACTCCGGGGCTACTGGCCGCGGCGTTGGGCCTAGAGAAGTAGTGCAAGCAATCTAACACAACATGAGCGACACATAGAATGCTGCGTGGAAGCTGAGACAAAATCGGCCATGTACTCGCTCGTCCAAGCAAGAGCGATTCAACAGACTGTTAGAACCTGAAGAGACACCGGAGCTTTGATCTCAGGGGTATTGTTGATGCTATTTTTAGTTATGTCAATAGTGCCACTGGCAGCCTGTGAAATCCAAGGCTGGTTCCTGGTAGTTGTCGAACTATTTCGGCCAGCCCAATATATATACAAGCCACAAAGGTGAGAAATGGTTGAAGCTTACATGTTTATGCTTACGAGGTCGAGCGAGCTAACCCCCAATATACCCTTGAAATTACGTACAGATGAACGAAGCACCTAGTCAAATCAGCGAATTCAAACCTCGCCGGGGGATGAGACTGTAGCAATGAGGAGGATTCCATCCCAGTCGCGTGGCCCGAAGTCATAGGAGCCCAGATAGTAAGGATGATAGTAAGCTCTGTGTTTTCCAAAGAGGGGATGAGAGGCTTTTCTTGATGATTAACAGTGGGCGGACTACGCAACCTTCATGACGTGAAGGAGTCAACCTAGGATGATTTCATGATGTGTTCCGGTCTTTGAAACAATTTGGCGCCAAGGTCGGTTGTTGGCCCCTCCCTAGGCGAAAGCACCTCGAGGCCCATGTATTAAATCATAATACCATAGGCATCCAGGGTCGTCTTTACGAACTGGTGGAGTGTGATCTGGCATTAATTGTGTGAAATATAGGGAGATGAGTGAGGGTGAGAGAGGAAGATCTCCAAAGGCCATGCTGCTAGTGCTTAGAGCGCCATGTGGGCCGTGCTATGGACGACCTCACTCCAGCCACACTTTCTTCCAACGACAACGACCAAGCCACCACTAGCTGGAGCCTCTCCTCAGCGCTAGGTATAGGTACATATCTTCTGCAACCAGTCAGTCGCCCCACCTCATACCACTGCTCACTGCCTATCTCACCAAACCAGCAAACTTGATTTGTTTGACAAGGCATAAGCGCAAGCTGCTTGGCGATGCGATCGATGTACGGGCCAGGGTTACGCAACCACCAGAGGTCCTCGCTACCGAAGATACGTCTTGACTTGCTGAAGGATTGCGTTATTTCTCCGTATAATGGATTTCCAGCTTTCCGGAGTCAGTTGATTGACCAAAGCTATGCCTTCCACCCGCCAGGAGACACAAACACGGTAGCTGATTCCTGAAGGATTGACCTGCAGTCCATTGAAGAGTATCTACTCCTCACACCATCAGCAATACGAACTTCAAAGCTTCTCCTCATTCGTTTAGGTTACTACAGGTCCAATGAGCAATGATGAACTAAGCTTCTCACCTCTCACGCCACCATCTCAAACGACTCATGGAGAAGTGTCGAGGAATTTGGTGAGGAGAAATTCTTCAATCCGAAGGGGGGTTTAATACCCAGCGCCAGTCCATTTTTGGTTGCGGCTCTCAAGTGGAGACCTTGAACTCACTTGCTCAGAATTAGGCCTACTTGCTGTTGGGCCGAGCCGAGGGGAGTTTCCATCCCAAATACGACGGACTTGCCTACCCGCCATTTCGTACCTACATTTTGCGACAGAAAGACACGGAATTCCGCCACGGCTGAAGGTGCCTGCTGGGTATTTTTGGCAGACCCATGCAGGCACAGCGTTGCACTTGTGCAACTGAGCCATGTGTGAAATGGGATGGATGAGTAGTTCATTCAAGATCCACGCTGCCGCCAACGTCACCTTCCGTGGTGGCCGACTTCCATCGGACCCAACCCAATCAGATGAGGTTCATTCAACTTGCTCCTCTTCTTCGGGGAGAAGGGTCGCGCTGAACTCGTCACGTAAGTCACCAGCTCTTCAGTTCGCTTCTATGAGCCAAACATATTTCACTCGTGATCAATATTTCTCTATTTGTTTCATCCTTTTCCCTGATGCCGATCAGATCGCGTAAGGCTGTCAGCAATCGTGCATTAGCACTGCATGGAATCCCTAGTCCGCAGATGACATCGTTTCTCCAACCAATCATATATCAGAAGTAGCTTAGAAGGGTACCTGGGGCGCATTGTTTCAAGAAATGGGGGTCAGCTTCGCTTAAAAGGGAAGATTCAAAATAGCCTACTTTTTCTCAACTCGCTACGCCCACAGAAATCCTCCGAATGGTCCAAATACGTGGGAGATTTTCGCATAGATAGTTGTGGTGCTGTAGTGCTCAATTTTCCTTCAGGCCTTGGTGAGAGTTGGAGGTATAGTACTTTACAACACCACCAACTTTCGCAGTCGGGTCGAGTTGATATTTCTTCACCTTGTACCTTTTACATACCATATCCAATTCTAACTCTAACTCTAACTCCAATTTCAGTTCCAAATTACTTGTCGTTCTACAAACATTTGACCTTTGAACTTGGTCTGTTCTTTACCTTCTCATGGCGAAGCAAGTTTTAAGTTTACAAATAGCTTCGAGGACAATTGACCGTGCAGTTGAGAGAGGCTGCAGTTTTAATGCCTCAAATCACTTTACTGTTGCCTGCTGGGTGTCGGTCACCGACGGTGAGCGTCCCCCCTTGTGTATTTCAATACTCAACTAACCCGAGTGCTCTCAGTAATTTGGTTCTCTCTCGCCCTTTATTTTCCAACTCAAAATACGGCTTTGCGCCATCAAGTAACCTTTCCCTCCTCAGTTATAAATTATCTACCTCCTTAACCCTCTCGCGTATATCTCACCCAACATCTCACACTCACGCTTTCCACTTTTCCCAAACCGCCCTTTGGACACCACACCAGCTATTCTGAAAATGTTTTTGATCATTAGCGCTTACCACCGATTCATCCTCTACTACAAATGCGCTCTTTTCATCAATTTCAAATCCATTCTTATCCAGTTTTCTCAGTTTCTTAATACCATCACAATCACGGTCCCTACTCAGATTGCGTCAAATCCACCTGGGCTCCGTTCCTCTTCCCCAACTCTACCTTTCCACCCTAGTCCATGCCAAAAACAAGATTACACCCCGTATATCACATCCCATCCATACAACAAAGTTCACTTCAAAACAAACCACCACTTCTTGGGTTTTCCGTACACCCCACCCACGTAGGGACATCATGGCGTACACAACCCCGACCCCACATCTTCACTTCTCCGCGTTCTTGCGTTACATCCTAGTCATAATTCTGAAAAGATGTTTCTCTGTTCCCTCCAGACTTGGGCGGCGATAATACTAGTGGCATATCAGGAGGGTCTACGATATTTATCGTATCGTATCAAGTGATCCGATCGAGACCGGATTTCTAAGGAGAACTAATAATATAGCGATTCATCGATTGTCGGCGGAAAATAAGTCTTCTAGCCGAGAGCTAATAGAATACTTAATCTTTACTAATTTTTAAAAATAAAAATAAAGTTACATGTTTTACATAGTAAATTATAATTATTTATAACTCTATAAGATTACTCTTCTTATTATAAGACCTCTATACTAAATTGAGATTTATATAATAACTTTTTAATATAATAAGTATATTCTAAATAGTAAACATAAGTTATATAAAGTTTATTTAGTACTATAGAGTACTAGCGTCAAAACCTCGAGAGTTATTGATTATTATTACCTTTTTAACGATATTCATTATATTTGATAAGACTTTACGATATTTATCCTACGATATATATCGCCGTATCGCCGCCCAAGTCTGGTTCCCTCTCTTTATTTCCCACATTCTTTCAATTTTCTTGAAATGATTAACTCAACACTACTATAACAAACACTTCGCTACTCTCACTTCTGCTTCTAAATAATTTGTTACTTATTATAGCACCGAAGAAGCAGTAAGAGCAGTCACTTAGGGAAGCACTGAAATTAAGAATTATACCCTCCGTAGATTACTTGCAAATATAGGTGTTTCCAGCTATTTATAGGTCACCTGCAAATAGCGCGGTAAAAATAATCCCGACTATTCACAGGTTACCTACGAATAACTCGATAAGCGAAGGAAGAAGAAAAATTCTATTCAATGGTTTTCTGGTTTAACCTACCTCGCGATTAATAGTAAAAGCTATAGTAAGACCTTCAGGCCCTTACTCGCCTCTCTAGCCCGGTGTTCCAACTTTCAGGGCAAGGTAAGTTTACAAAACACCCCAAGAAAATCAAATAATCACTTTTAAAGAGAAAGAGAGGAAAGAGGAATATATTTACTAAACTTCTCTTACTTACTTACGCTAGGAGAAAAAAAGTTCCTCTGAAATGTTTATTTCCTCTTCCTCTTCCTCTTCCTTCTCTTCTTCTTCTTCTTCTTCTTCTTCATCAATTACCACTAAAAGAGGAAAAACAGAGAGCGCGATAACTAAAGAGCCAAAGAGCCAGAGTAAACGAAGAGGTATTATTAAAAAAAAAGATTCAGACTAGTTTTCAAAGAACTCCATATAGTAAACACATGACTTTCGAGCTTTACGATTTGCGATTTCGTCAATCTAACTTTTTGGCGTATCTAGGTACGGCATCCTGAATGCACCAAAAAGTCGGATTGACTAAATCGTAAATAGGAAATCGTAAATCGTAAAATGTTACTTTCTAAAAGAGAATAATTTCTAATTTAAATTCCCTCTCTCTATATCTAGATTAGATAGTCTTAACTATAGTAACTAGCTAATTAGAGAATAGAGAAGGAAAATAAAATATATATCACGTATATAGTAGTAATATTAGATGCCCTCTTACTATCGCCCTCTTGCTATCGTCTCCTTACTATTATTTCTAGATAAATAAGGAAGAGAGGGAGAGAGGGAGAGAGAGAGAGAGAGAGAGAGAGAGAGAGGGGGGGAGGGGATTGTTTGCTACTTTTGCTAAACTCCCCTTACCCACGCTAGGAAAAACTTTCCACTGAAATGTTTACTCGCTCCCTCGCCCTCTCTCTCCCTCTCTCCCTCTCTCCCTCTCTCCCTCTCTCCCTCTCTCCCTCTCTCCCTCTCTTCTATACTTTTATATTTACATAATATACTAAAGAAGGAAAGAGTAGCGAGAGAGGGAGACTAAGAAGTAGCAAAATGCTCTCCTACCCCTTAATAAAGGGCTTAGATAATATAATTATTAAGTTCTACTTTAGCTCGACTTTGTTACAATTTGCGATTTGCGATTTAGTCGATTCCGACTTTTTGGTGTATCCAGGACGCCCTAACGCCCTAATACGGGACGCCCTAGTTGTTTAGGAGAATGGACATCTTTTTGGTTTTATTATTTTAGTTTTAAATTTTTTTTAAGATAACGAGAGTGCTTTTTCTCGGTCTTGCTCAAGTAACCAGGGGAGAACTTAGTTTGGTGGCTTTCCACTCTTCTTCAGTCATGAATTTCTGCACCCCCATGGGGTGGGAAGAGTTTTGATCGTTAGGGTGTTTAAGTGATTGTTTGTGGTGGGTGGTATGAGGTTTGGGTTGGGTGGTGTAGGTGTCGTTGTTGTTGTTGGTGAGAATACGCTGGAAAGTTGAAGGTTACCATGCCTTTGAAATGGGGACGCTCACAGTTGGATTTTGCAACTAAAACAGGACTTGCGAGGGCGTGGAGAACTTTGAAGTGAAGTCGTGAGCTTATTGTTAGGCCATGTGTTTAATTATTCGGCATGTATCTACCAGCAACTCATGACAAGTGGTTGACAAACTTTGCACAGGGCGATAGTCTTCTATAGTTTCAGCAATCCTGAGACTTTAGCATTCAAAATATGGTTGATCTGAAAGGGAAAGGAGTTGGAGAAGGGTCTTCAGAGGTTCTTGGGTTAGGAAAAAAGGCAAGAAATGTAGTGGGAGGGTAGAAATTGTCACAGCATCACGTAGTTCAGTGATCAAAGATTAATTCAGGGTATTTGTATGTACTGCGGTTCCTCCGCGCTGCCAATATGTGCCCCAAAGTCACAGCAGCATTATGTACAATCCTGTAACTCCCCACTTACATTCCACCCTACCCATTCCAGAACTGAACGTGCCAATACATGCATTGTGGAAAACCAAGTGAATCCAGTTGTTCCCTTCAGGTTTCCGCATACTTACGCGCGTTATTAGCCTTGTACTCCGTCAAGATATCAGTTATTTGTGCCCGTTGGTCTTGGGTGCTGGTAGGGCACAAACGGCAGTCAAAAGTGAATTTCTTGATTCCCTTGAGACCTTTCAAACCCTTGTGACTTTTGAGATGCTTGATAAGTTTATTGTTGCCGCTGGCACTCGAAGCGTAGAGGTCGAGAGACAGACTCTGTAGAGACTCCATGCTATTCAACATCGGGAACGTGAGAGTGGTCGCAAATGTGAGGTGACTTGGGACGGGGAAACAAAGTTGGAGCTCTGTGATGGCGTTTCGTGAGATTGGATTGATGACCGAGAGATACTTTTTATTGTGTCAGTCACAGTTAAAGATGGAAGGAGTGTATAGTACTTACGTCCATCAGCATGCGGGCGCTGGAGAAAGAAAAGGCTTTATTGCGATAAAAAAGACCTGTGCCATGTACCTCAACATATGCTTGCTTGCAAATCAAGTATATATCATTCAATTCTGGGGGCGCAAGTTAGTACAACAATCAGAAACACAAAGAGTATGGCGGGGGGAAAGCTCCCTCCTCCCATACACATAGTAATCTTGAAAGGGAAGATAACTCACGCTTTCCAAGACTTGCGCAGCTATTTGCTTCTTTTGAGCCACCACTACCCTCTATGCAAAGAACATAGCCCTTCTTATCTCTGAATTTGTCAAGGTGTTTGGTCGGTTCAATCGCAACTACACCGCCCTTGGTGTAAGTGAGGGTTTCGTAGTTCCAGACACTACCGCGGGCAATATTGTCCATGGCATACTCGAAGACTTTCAATCGAAGGTCGAGGCTTAGGGCGTTGTATAAGAGACCGGTGTTCGGCGCAATGTTCTTTGTCCATTCTGGTGACTAGATCGAAGTGTTGGTCAGCTACAAAGTTTGCATGCGCAAGCTATGGAATGGGAGGGTGCAAGAGCACTTACGTAGATGCCAGTCGCAGGTACAAGTGCCTTAGCATTCATCGCAATCGGAACAGAAAGCTTCTTTGCCTTGCCCTTGCCAGTCTTTACCTCAAATTCTGGAATCTGTTGGGTGGTTAATGCGTGGCGCGTTAATGGTGAAGCCGATCTGAGTCTTACCTGGAATTGATTGAAGCGATCAACGTCTCTGGTATGTCTGTAGATCTTTGTCTTCTGCTGGTTTCTCACCCTCTTAGCGGCGGTGACAGCCTTCTTTTTCTTCATTCTGGTGCTTTCCATCTTGAAGGTGATTGTGATAGTTGTTGTTGTTTTGAGGAAGTTTGTAAGATGAACGCGACAGGCAATAATTAGACAATTTCTTAGCGTCACCTACGTCTTGTTGCCTACCGAGGATCAGCCGGTAGCCCTAACTAAGCACATGGTATCAATGGGCTAGAAAGGGATCGGAATTTCGGGGCTCAAATCGGAGTTGTCAAGAGTAGTTTTCTCGCTTAAGTGGCGAGATATACATTCACCTATCATAGCTTCTTACAAATTAGAAATTATAATGTCTTTACGCTTAAAAAGCAAGTATATAGACATTTGGTCTTATCTATAAAGTAATTATTTAACTATATTCTTTAAATAATCTTAATAATAAATATTAAAAGACTCTCTTTATACTAAAAAGTAAACTAATTAAGACTTTATACTTATCTAAAGTTTACTTAATTAACTATATTCTTTAAATATTCTTAATAATAAATATTAAAAGACTCTTTTTATACTAAAAAGTAAACTAATTAAGACTTTATACTTATCTAAAGTTTACTTATTTAATTATATTCTTTAAATGTTCTTAATAATAAATATTAAAAGACTCTCTTTATATTAAAAAGTAAACTAACCAAGACTTTATACTTATTTAAAGTTTACTTAACTAACTATATTCTTTAAATATTCTTAATAATAAATATTAAAAGACTCTTTTTATACTAAAAAGTAAACTAATTAAGACTTTATACTTATCTAAAGTTTACTTAATTAACTATATTTTTTAAATAATCTTAATAATAAATATTAAAAGACTCTCTTTATACTAAAAAGTAAACTAATTAAGACTTTATACTTATCTAAAGTTTACTTAATTAACTATATTCTTTAAATATTCTTAATAATAAATATTAAAAGACTCTTTTTATACTAAAAAGTAAACTAATTAAGACTTTATACTTATGTAAAGTTTACTTATTTAACTATATTCTTTTAATGTTCTTAATAATAAATATTAAAAGACTCTCTTTATATTAAAAAGTAAACTAACTAAGACTTTATACTTATTTAAAGTTTACTTAACTAACTATATTCTTTAAATATTCTTAATAATAAATATTAAAAGACTCTCTTTATACTAGTAAACTAACTAAGACTTTACACTTATCTAAAGTTTACTTAATTAACTATATTTTTTAAATGTTCTTAATAATAAATATTAAAAGACTCTTATTACGCTGAAAAGTAAACTATTTAAGACTTTAACTTTATCTAAAGTTTATATAATTAACTATATTCTTTAAATGTTCTTTTTAGCAAACATTAAAAGACTCTCTTTGCTCTAAAATAGCTAATAAAGCAAAAGTTTAGTATTATCTAGACTATGTTTGAAATATCACTCTTTTCTAATATAGCTTAAATATCAACAATAATAGGTTCTTTTTATAAGAAGGATAACAATAAATAATCGCCTGATGATTTATTATACGAAGAAAACAATAGAAGAATGAATATGCTCAAATGACAAACCTACCTTTTCAAAAAAGTAAAACTTACTACTATGGAATAGACTGAAATATAAACTGGCATATAGTAATTAAACTCTGCTTAAAGTAATAGACTTGATTATTATAAGCCCCAATGGATACACTTTAGACTCACACATTGTAGTAGACATAATCAGAAATCTTAACCCGAAAATTCCAACTTTTTCTAAACTAATTACATCCATAATTATCAGTCATAGACCAGGTGCCTGAGATGTTGAGTGCAGTCAAACACGTTATTCTCTACGTGCTATCACGATGTCTTTGATCTGGCACTGAGCCGGTAGCTACTATGAATGACGTGGCATATTTCAGTAATGTCGAGTCACTTACTAGAGTCCTTAACGAACAGTAACTAAGCTCTGTGTCCTTCCACTGCGAAATGAAGTTTCATCACACCATGGCGCTCAATAAAAATCGCTTCGAAATATCCTAACCCTATTAAGGAGTATTGGAATTGAGGTCAGTATGGATTTGTCTCCTAGCGATAGGCCCGACGATCTGACATTCTTTCCTTTGGAAGTAAAAATACCAAACAAGTATAGGGGGTCAATTGGTGGAGCGGGGAATAACAAGCTCAAGTCTCACAAATGATGTGACTACACTTAACACTACTCCCCCCTTTCTGCTCGCTTGGTTTCTCTGATCTTCCCTCCATCAGTCTCTCTTGCTGAGATAAAGAGAACGAAGAAGAATGGGATAGGGCAAAAGCAGAGAAAGCCTGTCTTTTATCTTGCCTATCTTGGGTAAGGGATCCGGAAGACCTAGATAGGTTGCATCGCGATCAAAACCAGTCTCGGTTAAGAAGGTGAAAAGGATATAGGACGAGGTAGCGTAAGCAGGAACTTCTTAAACACTCCACCCCCTAGATTACTCCCGGCGAACTATGTGAGCTTCTTTTCTTCAGATTATCTTCGAAAAAAGAATGAAGGAGGGGGTGAGAAAGGACAGGACCTGGGGGCCGCGTTTGTCGAATGCTTTTTCTCTCTAAAACGAACGAGAAACGTGGATGGGAGAGAGAAGAAAAAGGAAAGGTATAGGGATAGGGGGTTCAAGTAGTGGGGCGAGAGAGGTTTACGCTCTGTAAAAAATTTATTACCTTAATTCTATCTATAGCCAGTTGCGAATTAAGCTTGAATTTTAACGTTTTTTTGTAATCCGAGCGTTTTTGAAAAAAGCTCCCTCTCTGCTATCTTATTTTGCTCTTTACTTAATAATAACATATGTTAGTATACTCTAGATAACAGGAAACGAGAGCTCTATATGTCCTCTATTACTCTATAAACTTTTTATATATAAAATAGAAGTTTATATTTATACTCTACTTTTTAGAAGGCCTTATCGAGGTAGCGATAAGAGCTTACAGGGGTAGTGAAAATTTTCTAAAAAAGGGTTTTTTTTTAAGAATTATCTATTTTTTAGTTTACTTTTATTATACTTACTTTAAATTAATAAGTAATATAGAAGAGAGATAATTAGATATAGCGCTTCTTTCTAGCCAGGCCTCGTCTCTTTTAGAGTACTTTTATTTTCTGTCTTCTAAAGAAAAGAGGGAGAAAGCTTTGGAAAAAAAAAGCTTGGATTATAAAAAAAGTGGGCAAATTCAAGCTTAACTCGCAACTCACTGTAGCTAAACTCATTCTCTCTACCTCTTATATTATCTCCTATGCTTTCCCATATTTTTTTTTAACTTATGGAATTCATTCATCGAATTATTCATGTTGCTTATTTCAGTTCTTATTCGTTAGAGTTTGAGCTTGTAGGATGAGAGAATGAGACTTCACGCAAGTGCGGCAATGAGTGAGCGGGAAAGACATAAGGTTGTATAGATAAATGCACAATTACGGTAGTGACTCCTGATTCTCTTACTCTCAATAATCGAAAATAAATAACATTATTCTAGATGGTCAGAACAATTGAAGTAAAGCGGATTACTTACTATTATTTTGAATGTATTTAGTAGCTATTAGTTCTAAATCTCTCATATAACTTTATTACTAACCAACGACATCTGCTAAAAACCCATATTGAAAAGAGGTTGTTCAGGCGTACATAGGAGGATATAGACTGTTATGTTTGAACAACAATTGCTTCTATCAACTATTCTAGTGCTTTCAGCAAAGTGCTCAATGGACGGGGAGGAACCGGTGCCCATGGGTGATCCTCAATACTCATTGCTCAAGATGGTTTAGGTACCAACAACGCCAACTTTTAAACCACATAAGCGAAAGACTATCATAGGGCCTGTTTGGTTCGCGCCCTCGATTCGCGAATCTCTATACAAAAGTTGAATCGAATTAATTTAATTCGTAAACCTTCTTTTGAATCATAAATCCGTTTAGCAAAAAGCCTCTATTTATAAATCGAATCACATAAATCAAGCCTTAGCACTATATTCGTGAATCTCCTACACAAAAAAGCTCGATTCGTGAATACACCTCTAGGGTAGTATCTACGAATCGAACCTTTGATTCATTTATACCTTATAATACTATAGTATACCTCCCTTAACACTAATAATACTATACCTCCCTCGTTTAGTATAACACTAATAATACTATAGTATACCTACCTCCCTTGTTTAGTACTTAATCGTAGATATACTATAGTTGCTGGCGTAATAGCAGCTATATTAGTAGCTCCATTTTTTAAGAATAACTTCGTTAAAAGGCCTTAGTATACTTTGAAGCTTCTAATATATATTTTCAGAGAATTCTTTTTGGTAAGCAATTCACTATACAGTTACTAAATAGCATAAGAATTTGATTTAAGAATATCGATTCAATTCATAAGCGAATGAAAAGTGGCCCGTGCTAGCTCGATTCGACGAATAAATCAAGGGATCAAAAGGTGAACTAAACAGGCCCTATAATTTGAGTATAATTAAAACAAAGATTGGAATTTAAGTGAGGGTCTTAAGGGATCCCGATGAGTGATAATAGTTTTCCAGACTTTCTGAACATTACTTGCAAATGCAAGTGTACCTAGAGAAAAGCTAAACTCTTTTACAAGGAGACTTCTAACTCCCTTTGTCGAATTGAACTAATTCTTGGACTCGCAATCCCAGTCACTGTGAGAACCATATCGTAAACCGAGAACACTTTGAATTTGGGAACTGAGTATGTGATAATAGGGGGCAAAAAGAGGAAGAAAATAATAACTTTAAGTCTGTCTAATTCTATGGTATAGACCATAAGCAGTGACAACATACAGAACAGAAGAATAAAACAACGTGACAGTAAAGATCAAAACAACCTATAAATTCATCAGTGAAGTTCATACCATCAAAGGCAACTTTACATACTTTGATACTATTCCAAGTCCATTCTTGCTTAATCTCACTCCAAACCAACACTCCCAGTCCCACCGCAAACATCACGATACTGAAGTTTACTAGCGACAATGGGGTCTGCCAAGCAACAAGTTGCAATTTCCTTGGTTTCCAAACGCCATTTCTCTCTTTTCCCAAAACCTCTCGAATTTTCCGCAGGCCTTCTGGATGACTGCTGAGTCGACTTAGAGCGACGGCTTGTTGGGCTGAAGCGGCAATAGAAGTAAGTGCTAGCACGAGAGCACTATACCACAATGCTCGGACAGTCGATTGGCTTGCATTATCTGTAGTTGTGAGAGCAGGCCAGGTATACGATGTTGCAATGACACCTCCAAATAATGCACTCTGTGATTGCAAGAAGTGAAATTTCAGCGACCAGACCACAATCTGTACGATGGATGACCTACAGTAATGCATATGGTGCTCAATTGAGATTGCGTCGTGTCTCGCCAAACTGCCGTCAGCCGATCTTTCTCACCCTCGTCTTCTTCATTGAGCAATCTTTGAATCGGATCTGAACAGGCAACCCAAGCAGCAACATGGAACGGCAAAATGTTCTTAGTGAGTGTTAGAAACACGTTTCCGACCTGTCTCCACTTTGACATGGTGAAACTTTGATAGCGGGGTTTTTCTTGTAAATCAAAACTCGCGAGAACTAGATTTGAGGAACTCAAAACATTTGCAAAAGAAGAATCTGAGTGACTGACACGGCTTACAGGGTGAGCTGGTAGCAGAGTACAGACTAACTTGAAATGTGTCTTTTTCGTGTTCTCATATGAACGTTACACATGGTCTCACCGTCTCACCATAGAAAAGAAAGGAATTATTTTTCGAGGTGTGTGTTGAACAATTGACCGAGTGCCACTTATTGATCATTTCAAAATGACTGAAGTGCCACACATTTAATTTCCTCCTGGCTTGAAAGCTATACTTTCATCTTTTGGAGCTGTCTTTTAGTAGTGAAGTAATCAACATTGAATAGTAGCATTCCGCTGGCTTTTACATTTTTTTTCGCCATGATTACTTTATTTAAGTCATAGAGAACGTTAACTGACAGGATATGCCAAGTTCAAGAACCCAAGTGTTACCCTATCCTAAAAATGCTGCCACGGGCATGCCTATTAGATAAATAGGTCAAAGAAGCACTTAAGATGGAAAAACCAAGCAGCTGGCTTCTAGTCATTCCAGTGGTGATTATGGAAAAGTATTATGAACCGGCAATAGGAAGAATAGGTACAATAAACACAATAAAAACAAGACAAGTGTATTTCATAGTCACAGGAAGAGAAGAGACGATGATCGCGAGAAACCAGGGGGTTCACCCTAAATATTTTAAATACACGAATTGAATTTCATAAAGAAAGATTACCAACCCATATTCCACCTCCTCAGTACTGGAAAAAGAAAATCC
Source organism: Hymenoscyphus infarciens (assembly GCA_001414345.1). Taxonomy (NCBI): domain Eukaryota; kingdom Fungi; phylum Ascomycota; class Leotiomycetes; order Helotiales; family Helotiaceae; genus Hymenoscyphus; species Hymenoscyphus infarciens. The sequence goes on from LLCB01000009.1 coordinate 256,146, forward strand.
GTAATCTCGAGTAAGAAAAAGGAAAAATCCAAGAACCCCATGGATCGGAGAGATATGGTAAGGTGAGCAAAAAGACAGCTCGCGGAACTGCCATGAATGTACAAAAGGATGCTGTCGGCCTAGAATCGAAAACTAAACCCCTCCTGTATGTACCATATGTACAAGGCCTATGAACAGACAGTCAACCCATGTAGAGCTGCAGCCATCGATGTGAAATATAGTGATGTGACTTGGTTGACCGAGTTGGTGGCAAAGTCGAAGTGAGAAGTGAAGATATGAGACAACTCCTAGATACAGACCGAAAAGCGCAAGAACGCCGGGGGAACTATATTCGGTATCGAAAGGACGCGTTTGTTGTTGATGGGTGCTTATGCGAGGACAGAGCGGGCGACGTTCTCAAAGGCGTGGAGATCACGCTTGGCCTTCCAGCAAGATTGTCCGACACGTCGACATGGTTCTGGGTTAGCAGCTGCCTCAGCGAGAGCTTCGGCGGCACGTTTAACCTTCCAGCAACTCTGGCCAACACGACGGCATGCCTCAGCATCTGCCTCGGCCTCAGCCTCTGGGTTTGCATCACGCTTGTTCTTCCAGCATGACTGTCCAACACGTCTGCAGGCTTCGGCCTCTGCCTCTGCCTCTCTCTTGATCTTCTTCTCAGCTTCCTCAGCATCAACTAGAAAATTGTTAGTGGGTCTCATGATGATGGGGGTATGGGGAATATAAACTTACTGTCTGGGTTGCGAAGCTTGAGCTTGGACATGAATTCCTCTCCATCTGGGGAAGCAGCAGCTACTGCCTCTGCAATAGCAAGAGCGTCTCGCTTGGCGTTGTAACAAGCTCCTCCAACAAGATCACATCGTGCCTCAAGTTGCTCGGTTGGCTCAGCGAATGCTTCGGCAACAGCCTCAGCTGCTCTCTTAACCTTCCAGCAAGATTGTCCAACACGTCGGCATGCCTCAGCATCCGCGTCTCTCTTGGCCTTCCAGCATGACTGTCCAACACGTCGGCATGCCTCAGCTTCGGCTTCGGCCTCAGCCGCTCTCTTGGCCTTCCAGCAAGATTGTCCAACACGACGGCATGCTTCTGGTTCTGCCTCGGCCTCGGCATCAGCTTCTCTCTTGACTTTCCAGCATGACTGTCCAACTCGGCGGCATGCTTCGGGATTGGCGAGTGCATCAGCTGTACGCTTGGCCTTCCAGCAAGATTGACCAACACGTCGGCATGCTTCTGCTTCAGCAAGAGCTTCAGGGGAAGCAGCTCGCTTGGCGTTGTAGCAAGCTCCTCCAATGCTGTAGCATGCCTCTGCCTCAGCGACAGCAGCAGCAAATGGGTCGGGGTTGGCGTTTGGTGCGGCGCTAACGGAAGTAGCCGCTAGGATAAGGACGCATAAAGTGTTCGTAAGCCTCATGATTGGGGATGATTGATTGTTGGTTTGCGGTGCGGTTTTGTATGTTTATGTGAGTGTGTTTGCGGGGGTAAAGTTGTGAGCAAAGTTATTTGATTGATTGCGTGATCAGAAAGAGGAAACATGATGAAAAACTCGAGTCCTTATAGGTTTTGAATTAGTTCTGTTTTCTTGTTCTCAATGGTAGTGCTTTGGGGTGTTGTGGCGATTGGCAAAGGGTACAATGCTTTTTGGTTGCTATTGAGAGCCGTATTCGGCAAGGTCATTTCCACCACAACCACAAAGATCAAGGTACACCAGTCACTTGCCATCAGAACATTAGAAGTTGCAGAAAGACGACGGCACTATCTTACAGAGGCTGGAAAGGCACGTGGTGATGCCTTGTAATTTGACGATATCGACATATTTCATTTGGATACATTTTAAGTTGAACCATGATGAAACCCCTCATTTCATCAAAGCCACGCAGCCGGATGGCTACTCAGAGAGGGGTAAAATCAAGATTTTCAGAGTTTCTAGCTGCATGTACCATAGATCGGCTGGTCCGATACAAATGGGCTAGATATTGTGATCACCACGACAGAGGCGCCAGGAAGGCCATTCTAGAACATAAGCAGTAATTCTAGAATACTTCCATAAAGACTTGGAATTTGTGAACTGGATCAATTGCCCGCCAGAGTACCCATTCCAACGGTGATGAATTGTTGGTCTGCCGGTGAAGATCCAGTGGCGTTCTATTCAGACCCCTTTCCTATTGACACCTAAAAGAGGAAACTTAAGCGAAGTATCAAAGGAACAACTCATGGCTCCCACGTGGGCTCCCAAACGAGTGGCTATACGAGGTATAGGCAAAACGAAGTTGTTAATCACCGGCTCGGACTTTAGTCTTTGCGAGTTTGATGAAAGAACGAGTTCCAAACAAATTGGGTCGGCTCCCACCCGAAATCAAGGCTTTTCTGAATAGCTTCTGGCCTGGCCTGGACCGGTGAAGAAACGTGCTTTGCGATTTCCAGCATGAAGATCTTCAACTCATGATAATCTTAAGAAAATTAATGAGATCATAGAATGAAGCTGAATTCCTTGCTTTGGCTCTCGACCTCTGGAGAACACCGAGGGTGTTCGACTTGAGCAAACAAACGCGAAGTTCCTTTGAGACAATAGAGCATAGTGAATGGCACAGCCTGCAAGAACTTAGAGGAGGAACACCATTGGAGGTGTGATGCTTCGAATGGGGCTCGCAGTAGACAAGAAAAGCGGCAGTAAATAGCTCGTTATACCACACTTTCTAGATATTACCCAAATACTTTGGGACAATCGAAATTCATTGCTCCAAGCCATCTAGGGAAATATTACATTGCCCCTAGTATTTAGGCCTTGCAGTATCCTAGAAAGTTGGGACAGTGAGCTAGGTAGGCAGGTACGAACCTGAAGTATTTACTGCCGCTTTTATTACCTACCGCGAGAGGGCAAAGCTGATGCCAGGCAACGAACGAGTCTCGGTCCAATTCAAATGAAATAAGAACAACAAAACTGCATGAGCAAATGCAAAGAACCACATCAATCAGAATATAAGAAGCCACGTGGTAGCAGAGCCCGAAAACCTTACAAAAAGCTAAAAAGTACCGCGCGACTCGTAGAAAATAGACTGTCCAGAAGTTTTACTCGGCCGAAGAAAGACAGGCTCCCCGACATACCCGAGAACGGAAGTGAAAGGTATAACTGCGATTAAAGTTACGCAGCAGAGAAATTATAGAGTTGATAAAAGCTGGAGCAATTCACGACCTCGGCTTGAATGGAGCTGCCGAGTTGCGATTACGGCTCTACCCAATTGTTTCCATTTGTCCTCGACTGTAATAGATCTCTCCGCCTTGTATGGAAAAACTTTGCTCTGACGACGCATTGTGGAAGCCGAGAGAGAGTTATGGCCACCAGAGAGATGTCGGAGAAGAACATTGTTCGAGAAAAAGCAGAGACGGTGAACTTTGCGAGAACGGTGTTCGTAATTCGGCGGCAAATTGTCGGGATCCGAAAGCGGCTCCGCAGCCCACATGCTCCATACACAATGTGCGAATTGCGCAGTCTTTCCTGTCAACAACAGCCTCACAACAAACCTACAATTCCTCTCCTAATTATTCAGAATGTTGACCCGCAGCTCCGTCAGGTCGGCGCAGGTACGTCTCATCACCTCCCAACTCCCAATGGCACAATCATGTAGCTAAACTCCAGCTTGCTTATCAGAGCCTTCTGCGAACCGCCCAAGCTCCCTCGCGATCCTTCGCAACCATCCAGAGCGATATCTTTAAACCAACAAAATATGGTGGCAAATACACCGTCACTCTGATTCCTGGAGATGGTATCGGAGCTGAAGTTGCAGAGTCTGTCAAGACTATCTTCAAGGCAGATAACGTCCCGGTTGAGTGGGAGCAAATCGACGTCTCAGGTTTAGCAACTGGCGACAAAGTTACAGACGACCTTTTCCGGGAATCGATTGCCTCGCTGAAGAGAAACAAGTTGGGATTGAAGGGTATCTTGCACACACCTGTCGAGAGATCGGGACACCAATCGTTCAACGTGGCACTGCGTCAAGAGCTGGACATCTACGCTTCAGTGGTCTTGATCAAGAACATCCCAGGTTACAAGACCCGACACGATAACGTCGACCTATGCATCATCCGTGAGAACACCGAGGGTGAATACTCTGGACTCGAGCATCAATCGGTTTCCGGAGTTGTCGAGTCCCTCAAAATCATTACCCGCGCAAAGTCAGAGCGTATCGCAAAGTTCGCATTTGCTTTCGCCTTAGCCAATAATCGCAAGAAGGTCACTTGTATCCACAAAGCCAATATCATGAAGCTCGCAGACGGTCTTTTCCGAAATACCTTCAACAATGTCGCTAAGGAGTACCCCACCTTGGAGACCAATGACATGATTGTCGATAACGCATCCATGCAATGTGTATCTCGACCACAACAATTTGATGTCATGGTTATGCCTAATCTGTACGGAGGAATCTTATCCAACGTTGGAGCTGCTCTCGTTGGTGGTCCAGGTGTTGTTCCAGGTTGCAACATGGGCCGTGAAGTTGCTGTCTTCGAGCCTGGATGCCGTCACGTCGGTCTCGACATTAAGGGCAAAGACCAAGCCAACCCAACTGCCATGCTTCTTTCCGGATCCATGCTTCTGAGACACTTGGGATTGGATGAGCATGCCAACCGTATTTCCAAGGCCGTTTACGATGTGATTGCTGAGGGGTAAGAACTGCCTTTGATATTTCATATAGGAATTCAATACTAACAGTATACCAGAACCATCCGAACCCGCGATATGGGAGGTGTTAGCAGCACAAACCAATTTACAAGAGCTGTATTGGACAAGATGGAGCTCGCAGGTTAGAGGTAGAAATGCGAATTGTATAAAGGGGAATAGAGTCAATTAGACTGTTGTATTCTACTCGCGTCAGGCGCCCAGATTGGTGCAAATATATATCCATTGGAAACCTTGATCGTTCTAAAAGAATTGTAAAAATATTTCCCGATACTTCGTTCTCCGAGCATGTCTTAGAACTCAGCCCACGTATTATTCCGCTAGCGAGAAACCAAATCAGAGTTCAAACGTCAGGGAGAATGTTGTTGAATTAAAGCTATGTGGGTCGATTTTTGGGCATCTTTACGCTACTTGACAAGAACGAGATCGTGCTAATTGAGCTTACGCTTCTTTTTTTCTCAGGGTCTAGATTGCACAGTATCCAGATGAGGGAAGGGCACTTCACGATCCAAATCAACGAAACGGTGACGGAGAATATATACGGGACAATACAGAGCATCCTCAAGGAAATCGTGAAGTTCAGGATCCATTGGGAGCTCAAGACGAGGAAGCGAGGATCGGCCTTGAAACCAGAAACAATTCAAACAAAAGTGTCACATGATCATGAGGTTTTCACAGCAAATACAATGTCAACAGATTCAATTAGAAACACCGCTGCTCAGAAATCATCTCGTTAAACCTCCGGGGGGGGGGGGCAAGTTACAGGATTTCTTGCTGGTGACGACTTAGAACCTTAGAACCCGGGCCCATTTACAGCTATGCAAGAGTCCGGAGTCACATGAATGCCGTGGAGCATATAGTTGAGGAGTTCGAAAACTCCAATGGACAGCAGAAAGCTCAAAACAGGGTGTTAGAAAAGGACTGGGACCCATTAGCAACGAACTGCCACTTTAATCTCTAAGAACAACCACGGCAGATATCGAAGTACATCTTGAAAACATACACGGATAGTGAGACTCTGTCTTTCCATTCTAAAGAGCTCCCCGGCCTAAAAGCCACTTGTTCCGAAGCCGCCCAAACGGCAATTCTCTTATTTTGCTACACAATCGGTGCAGGCGTGTTCATGATATAAGAGATTCCAATAGTAGGTCTTGGTTGTTGTTGTTGTATTAGATATTCACTCTTGTAATAGCTACCCGATTGAGGTTAGCTCACTCTTGAGGTACTTATACTCCCTCCTACGCATAGTAGATAGTTCTCTTCTTATAGTAATTAATACCTAATTCTCTACTCTATACTTTTAAATACCTATAACACTTCCCTTAACCTTATACCTATAATAGGTTATAAGCCTAGTAGCTATCGTATTATTAGTATTTAATAGTGTTACTTAAATCGTGATAGTAGAAGTTAATTTACTTATTATCTTATTACTACCGATAATATATATATATATAAACTTAGGTTAAGAGATGTCGATACTAGAAAACATATAAGTACTAACTATATCTTAATATATACCGAGTTTAAATAATCTATTTAGTAAATTAATAAAAGTACGACGATTAATCTCTCTAATAACCTTCGACTTATAAGAGTAAGAGGTATTCTAAGCTATACTTAAATTATCTTTTAATAATTTACTCTCTTTAGTATTAACTATACGAAAAGGTAAGAGTAAAGTAAATACTCTTATATAAGTTCTAGAGTAACTTTTACTAATAAAAGGATTACTAATTAAGGAATCGCTCTTAAAGTCTCTCTATAATAATCTAAAAGGTCCTAGTAATAAATCGAATTCACTATTAAAAGGATTAGAATTAAGAAGTATAGAAAATAATAGCTTAAATAGTAACGGATTAGAAGCTCCTCCACCGCCACTCTCTTAGTCGATATTCACTAGTATTAATAATATGTCAGACCTACTAAATTTAAGCTATTATAGCACTTCTTAGCTCCTATTAAGATTACGCTTAAAAGGTAAAAGTAATTACTTATTATAAAAGAAAGAGATAATAAGGCTTATATATTAATATAAATTAAAAGTCTATCTTAAAAGGAATGTTTAGCTGCTAAAGAAGGTTGAATTAATATTTACTATATAAGAAGAGGAAACTATAGATAATATAAAGTTATAGAACCTTTAGAATAAGAGAGAGGCTAGATACTACTCTATAATTATAAATAATATTAAAGCTCTCTCTATCGAAGTTATTAAGAGTATCCACACTATAAAGAGTATATAAGATACTCTTAAAAGAAAGTATTCTAGAAAAGAAGAGGTACTTATATATAATATAATCAGCGATTATATTAACTATAAATATAAGAGATATAATAATCTTAAGAAGTATATTAGTCACTTCTTAAATATAAAGTATAAGCTTAAGAATCTTAAATTAATAGATATTAAAAAATAGTATACTACTCTTTTTATTAAAGGATTAATATAGTCCTTTTCTTAATAGTCTATAGCTAAGTAAGTAGATCTTTAAGGTTCTAATTCTCTAAACCTTAATCGCTTAATTATTAATATTATAAATAAAGCTTATATTAGAGAGACTACTAAAAGTAAAGCCCTTTTTAGAGGTATAAAGCCTTAATAATAGTAATAATACTTGAAAGATAATAATAGTAAAGAGAATAAGAATTACTCTTATTATATATCTAATAGACATAACTCTGATTTATACTTTTCTCTTCTAAAAAACAAGGAAAAGAAGGAAAAGTAGAAGGCCTTTTAAAGTAAGAAGTAGACTAAATAAGACCTGAAAAAGGAAAGTAAAAAGAGAGGTAATTCTTTAAAGAATAAGAATACTAAGCTTAAAAATACCTTTAATAATAATACTAAGAATATAGAAAGTACTTTTAGATATATAGGCTTATATATAGTATATAGTCTTAAATTAGATACTAACGTAATTATAACATTCTTATAAAAGTCTAAACCTTAGAGAAAGAGATTTAGAAATAATACTAGTACTAACTTATATATTATATATAATCGCTATTGCTTTTAAAAAGACTTCTAAGAAGAGAATTTAGATACTATTATAATAGTTAGTAGTATAGCCTCTATTTAAGGAATTGGTATAGTAGTACTCTAATTACGTACTAGCTAAGGTAAGAACGATTATTACTATATTAAATTAAAGAATTATTTATATATCCTAGAAAGTAGTATAAACCTCTTTAGTAGACGTATCTTTATAGATACTAGAGGTGTTATTGATAAATATAAATTATAGCTTACTAAATCTAGGTATATCTTCTCTCTTTTAGATAACGATTACTGTCTTCTAGAGATACTAAATAATTATCTCTTATCTAAGAACTTAAAGATATATTTAAGTAAAAAGTAAGATATTAAGATTATCGAATATAACCTTAACCTTAATAAAGGACTAACTTCTATAGTTTCTTAAGACGCTAATAATACTATTATTAAAAACAGTATAAGTACTAATACTAAGACCTTCTTAACTAATAAGAAGGCTAGCTTTCTTATTTTAACTAATAAGAAGCTAGGAAATTTTAAGTAAGAGTTAGTATTAACTATAGTTATAGCTTACTTAGTAGTACTTTAAAAAGTCAAAATCTCTTTGCTAATAATATAGTATTATTACTTTAGATATCTTAGTCTTAATAATATATAAAAGACTTCTAAATTAGTAAAAGGTATAGAATTTAAAGAGTATCTAGAACCTTAAGAAGGTAAAATCGTATATACTCTATATAAGCTTAGAAAGCTAATATAGTATAGGCTAAAAGCCGTTAATTTAGAGTATTATAACGGTATGCCGTCATCCTAGATAGCTGGGAGTACGTGCTACATATAGAGTTTCGGCAGTTATTATCTTATATTATCTGTTTTAGAAAGGTTACGTAGACGACGTATAACGTTAGTCGGTTTCGGACTTTTTAGTCTAAACCTCTTGTATATAGTAGCCTACTCCTAGAGTAGAGAGGGATAGTTTTTCCTTTTCTTCTATATTAGAGCCTAGTATCTACTTATGTTATTTAGTCTCGAACGTACTTCTATATACCTCTTCTTCTATAGTATATATTTCGTACTATTACATAAAAAGGAAAAACTCTTCTTCGCTAGTGACAGTATTTATAATATCTCTTTCGAGCTTATTATCGCTCCTTTTATTTTGAATATAACTTAGCCTAGATTCAGACTAGGACAACAACATCTTTAAATAGCTAGGTAATTAGAGACTACCCAGACAGCTAGTAATATCAGGGTTTAGTATCTATATAGATAGCTAGTAAAAATCGTATATTACACATTAAGAAAGCAGGAATACGCTAAGTATTTCAGAGGCTTCTAATAACCCTCTCTATACAAAGACTACTATATATAGGTTTAGTAAATAAGTCGACTATTAAAGTCATCCAGAAGGCTTCTAAATCTACTCTTACCCCCTCTCTCTTAAATCGACAAAGATGTTGAATTTAGTTCTATTAAATAGTGTCAAGTAATAAACCTCTTCTAAGGCTACCCCCTTTGTTAAAAGACACCCTTCTGAAAGCTACCTAAATAGTATCTATATACTAAAACCCAGAAGATCTTAACAAAATAACAATAATAATCGAAGAGACTAGTAAGACTTCTTAAATACAGACTAGATATAGTCGGTTATATAGGCTTTAGAAGTAGAAAATCAAGAAATAAAGGATCAGCTAGCTAAGCTAGAAAAGAAAGTAAGCGAACTCACAAGTTAATAAATCGCTTCGCCTCTAAACCCTCCCTAATCTAACCCTCCTCTACTTCTAAGCCTAAATTCATACCCTTTTTAGTAAAGAGACATAGCTACCTCTAATGCCTTCTAATATTCTCCTACCTAACACAGCACTAAAGCTACTTTAAATACCTCTTAACGAAAAAGTAAGATAACTAAAAAGATTAAACCTTTAGACAACGGTATTTTACTTATATACTAATAATAGAAGATATTAGTATAAGATAGACTCTATATAAATATCAACTACTATAGTTCACCTCTAACCTAAAAAGCCCTTATTTAGAGTATAATAACTAGCCTCGCTAAGAACTACCTAAAGCCTAGATACGAGTTAGACTTAGTTTAGAATACTTTTAAAGATTAAGAAGACATAGTTACCCTTTTAGATACCTACTTTTTAACTAGTTATAAAACAGAGAATACTTAGAATACTTTTATAGCCTTATAGATAGATAACGCTAGAGAAACTTTTACTGTTTTCAAGAGTCGCTTTTCAAGTACAGCTATACTTAGAGGCATATTAGAATCGGAATAGTTTTTTCAAATATAGAACAAGATTACACCACAGCTCTAAAACTCAGCTGCTTTAAAAAAGAGATAATAGAACTATAACTTTATTAAAATAGTAGCTAATCTTTTAGCTTTAGATAAAGAGATACACTAAAACGCTAAGTTACGCACTTCGGTCTAAAATACCCCCTCTCTAAACTCCCTACGATCTAATAGCGAATCTACCACTTCTAAAGTAGAATCGGAATCAGAAGATGAATAAGTCCTTAAGTACCTTGATTTAGAAGGGAATAAGGTAATATAATAACATTTAATAATAAACTCTTTTAACTAGCTAAAACTACCCTTTTTGTCGTCTTAAACTTTAGATAACGAAAACTCGATAATTAGAAACAACTTCGCCTTTAACTATCCAAAACCCTACTAACTCTAATAAGAGTCTTATATTCTTTACTTTCTTTCATTTAAATTCGACTCAGATACAAATCGGTACACTCTCGAAGTAAGCTCTTAACTAAGTTATTACTACCTCTTAACCGAACAACTTCTGACTCTACATTAAATTCAACTTTAACTCTGTTTTAAACTTTTAAACTTTTTAAACTTTTAAACTTTTTAAACTTTAATCTTTAAACTTTATCTAACCTACTAGACAGGATTAAACTACACTCTTTTTATAAATACTTGCTTTTAATATTAGAGGATTAGAATCAAAGTCTCTCTTTTATAAGCATCTACGAATTAGTTTAGTTATAATTCGAACCTAAGATCGACATCTTAATAACCTTCTTACTTATAACAAAATCGAATAAATATAATAAATACTTTAACCTTGACAACAATGCTATAGTATTCTAATTCAACCTTAAACGATAAGAGAGAAGACTTAAGACAAGTCTTTTTCAAGGGAGGGGGATGTAATAGTATACTATTATCCTAGATAGCTAAGAGTACGTGCTATATATAGGGTTTTAATAGTTATTATCTTATATTATCTATTTTAGGAAGGTTACGTAGGCAACGTATAACGTTAGTTAGTTTTAGACCTTTTAGTCCAAATCTCTTATATATAGTAGCCTACTCCTAGAGTAGAGAGGGATAGTTTTTCCTTTTCTTCCGTATTAGAGCCTAGTATCTACTTATGTTATTTAGTCTTAAACGCACTCTCATATGCCTCTTCTTCTATAGTATGTATTTCGTGCCGTTATAAGTATAAAAGCTAGAAAGTCCTTAGACGTATATTTAGTAATATAGTATAAATTAAGTCTTTAATATATAATAGTATAGAGTATACTATAATCTTAACCGACGAATATTTAAAGGAGTAATAGAGATATCTCTTAAAGATAAAAGAAGAGATATAGAAACATCTTCAAGCTTTTAAGCAATTAATATATACCTAATATAGCCGCTGAATCAAGATATTTAAGCTAGATAGAGGAAAGGAATTTATAGTTAAAGATATCTAGAAGTATACTAAAAACCTTAGAATAAAGCTTAAGATTACTACTCTAAGATTACCTAAGTAGGACAGGGTTTTTAAGTATATAATCTACACTCTTATTAAAAGACTCTAATCTATAGTAATCGACTAAGAGATTCTTAAGTTTCTCTAGAGAGAAGTACTACTTATACTAATCTAAATATATAACATTACTACTAATAGTATAGTTAATAGTAAGACCTCTTATTAAAAGTTTCTAGACGAATTCTATCTAAATAAGAATAATATACTAGACGTATTAAATCTAAAAGTATTAGAGTATAAGGCTTTTATCTATATCCTAGTATAAGATAGAGTTATAAGTAAAAAGCTTATTATATATACTTAGAAAAGTATATTAGTTAGTTATAAAGGTTCGCGTATTTAGCGAATTTAGGTACTAGAATTATAAAGAGTTATAAGATCCTTAGACGTAAGATTTAACAAAGGAGGGTATATTAGTAGATATAGTCTCTTAGAACCTAGATCTAGAGATAGTAATCTTAATAATAAGATCCTAGTTTCTATTACTTTAGATAAGAGTATAAATTTCGACGATTTTACTCTTAATCTTAATATCGACAAACCTAGCTTAACTAATTTAGATTATAACGAATATAATAAAGTTCTTAATAAAGTTTCTATTAATAATAAAGTTAATAAACCTATTTAATAACCTTAAAAGGTATATTCTACTATTCTACTAAGTAAATATATTAATACTTATTAAGATTATACTAAGAAAGTTAATCTAAATATTACTATAAATTTAGTAAAGAAGAAGATAACTTTAAAGAAAATAAGGTCTCTTATAAAGCTCGCCGCTAGATAAGTATATACTACTATTAAACATAAGAGTATTTAAATTTCTAATAATCTATAGACTTTAATTAAAGCCTTAAATAGTAAAAACTCTAAAGAGTAGAGATATACTATAAGAATAGAGATAGAGTCGCTTATACGTAAAAAGACCTAGATACTAATTAAGTAAAAGTTAGTACTAAGAGGCTAAAGAGTACTTACTACTAAATTCGTTTATCGTACTAAAAGAGACGCTAATTCAGTTATCTTAAAGTTTAAGATAAGATAGATAGTACGTAGCTTCAAATAAGAATATAGAGTCGATTATTACTATACTTTTATAGAGGTATATAAGATAAGCTCTTAAAAGATCATTTTAGCTCTTATTATAATATATAATCTTAAAGTTAAATAGATAGATACTATTACTACCTTTCTAAATAGCGAGATTAATAGAGAAGTTTACTATAATATATCTCTAAGATATACTAAGAATAGTGTTATATATAATTCTAAAGAATATATAGCTAAATTAAATAAGTCCTTATATAGTCTTAAATAATCCTCTTAGCTATAGTAAAACAAATTATATAAGGCACTTAAAGAGATAGGATTTAAGCTCTTAGTAGCTAATTATTATATATACTAAAATAAAGCTATAAGAGTTATTATTTATATATATATAAATAACTTCTTAATAGTAGGCGAAAAGTAGTATATTAATAAAGTTAAAACCGACCTTTATATAAAGTTTTAGATAGAGAACCTTAGTCTAGCTAGATATTTTCTTAGAATACGTATTTTATATAATAGAGAAAATAAAAAGCTATATCTTTATTAAGATGCCTATATCTTAAAGATCCTTAAACGCTTTAGTATAGAAGACTATAATCTGGTTATAACTCCTTTAAACTCTAGATATATAAGCTTTATAATATTAAATATAGAATAAGCCTCTTAAGAGGGTATAAAGGAGTACTAATTAATAGTAGAATTAGCTAATTATATAGTTATTCTTACTTAGCTAGATATATTATATATAATATTAGTATTATTAAAGTTTTTAGTTAATCTTTCACAGTAGTATATTTAAGCTATAAAATACTTATTATAATATTTCTAAGAAACAAAGAATTAGTATATTATATATAGAGGACTAGATCTAAAAGAACTAGAAGTATATACTAATACTAGTTATATAAATTACCTATATACTAGTAAATCGACTTCTAGATATATCTTCTTTTTAGAAGAGGGTATTATTACTTATTAATCCTAGAAACAATCTTATACTATACTATACTTAATTAAATTAGAATACTATAGCATTGCCGAATTAGTAAAGAAAGTTATATAAGTACGGTTCTTACTCTTGGAATTAGAGTATAAAAGCAAGGACGCTCTATAAGTTCAAGTAGGAAGTGATTACTATAGAGCTATACAAATTATAGAGAATCCTAAATTATATTAATATATAAAGCACTTTATATATAAGTAATAATTTATACGTGAAAGAGTAAAAGAGAGCATCGTAGAATTATACTATATACCTATAGGTAAGATGCTAGTAGATAGACTAACTAAGATATTAAGAGGTAATAAGTATAAGGAGTTTATAAAGCTATTATAGCTTATAAAGTTACCTATTTAGGAAGGTTAAAAGTTAAGAATAGATAGAGTTATATAGGATAACTGGTTTAGAGACTAAATCTCAAATAGAGGGTGTATTATTATATTAGATATTCACTCTTATAATAGCTACCCGATTAGGGTTAGCTCACTCTTAAGGTACTTATACTCCCTCCTACGCACAGTAGATAGTTCTCTCCTTATAGCAATCAATACCTAATTCTCCACCCTACACTTTTGAATACCTGTAACACTTCCCTTAACCTTGCACCTGCAATAGTTGTACAGTTGGAAGTTATCTCCTACACGCCATCATGACGACTTCTTCATGCCTTCACCTTATATTTTCGGCTTCTCTATCAAAATTACATCTCTCCAATGTCGAAATCGGGGATGAAATTTCTTTTTTGGTACACACCCGTTGCGGCACTTGTTATGGTGGCAAGTTTATTGTCGAATCCAATGCACCATAGCTGTTTCTCGTACCTCTCCTCCAATTCACCAATCTATACAACACTTGCTGGTGCTCCACGTTAGTTATCAGTCTCCGAGAACATGCATAGCTTTCTCTTTGTTCGAAACTGATAAACAATTTAGAATGCAAGCAAGGCGCCCTGGACTAGGAGTGTATTTTTGGTATATATCGTGAGCTACCAAGCCCCGTAGTTCTTTTCGCGAAGTAAAAAAGATGGAATTTATGAGGGGGATAAGAAATGAAGGCCATTGATGAGTTTCAGACTCTCATAGTCATTGCTTGGGGGGTGTATAGGAGAGGTTAAGCGAGAATGTTGGAAGTTTTTACAACAAGTGACCCTCAATCACATGTTGATTGGGGAAGAATGTAGGAGTTTAAAACAAAGAAATAGTGGGTCCGAAGAAAAGTGACTAGACTAGAGAAAATTGATTAATGAAAGTCGAACGGGTGTCAGGGGATTGGATCTCAAAGTCGCCTTAGATTGAAGAGTTTCCTTTGAAAGGCTTATGGATTGAAACAAATCCTTGTCAACATAACAAGGATATGCCTGAAGGGAACGCCATATTACTAACTCACTGTTCGGGAGGATTTCTGCTCAAGGCTGTCAGCTTGTAGGTCACATCACTTTTGTAGAACTTACCATATCAATTTTAATTTCTTTTTGGGAGAACCCAAACTCAAACAAGGCTGGGATTGAGAATTGGGTATTATTCCTATTGTACATTGATCAAGTATATACATTCCCTGCCTAAGATAGACGGAGAAGAGTGGCGATAATGGCAGTCAATACTACCCCCGTTGCGGCGCCTTCTAATGCAACAATCGTGACATCTTGTTTTCGCATCTGTATAGGTCTTTTGCTGAATAGATCTTCAGCTGCTGGTCTCCAGGTTTCCGGCTTCTTGATATCAAGTATTGCGGATTTCTCTACTTCGGTACCACCGGGAGCGATAATCTTCTCTTCTGGACCCTCTCCATCCATACATGCCACCACGGCCTCCAGAGCGGGCTGCGATGAGGCTGTAGAACCTTCTGCTTCCTCCTCCAATTCCTGAATCCCAGCGGTAAGGACACCGTCGAGTGGAACTCGTTCCGCCTCTTGACTTTCAAGCTCCTGAGAATGAATTAACTTCTCCTTCGCCAGAGCCTCTCTGACCTTTTCCTCAAATCCATGAACCAACCTCCTCCTTCTCCATGGCTCAAATCCAAACTGGAACACCAAAAACAGTAAAACATTAACACCCATTAATCCCCAAGTTCCCCAAGTACTCATCCTTCTAATCTTATCACTCCAGATTTGTTCTTCATGATAGCGACTCAAGATGCTAGAGCTCAGCTTACTAGCCGCATGTTCGGCTTCTCGTTCAGCATCCGCTAGTTTCGTCGCGGATTCTTGGACTGCCTGTTCGTTGCTGTGATCCATCCGGTACAAGGCCGTGAACCTTTCGAGGTCATTGGGGTTCCAAGTATCCTTTCTCGCCAATAACCCGGTGACTTCACGTTGTGTGGAGGCTCGGTCTGCGACCGTAGTCTTGTATGTAACTCGCGATGAACGCACTAAGTTTTGGGCGTCTGCTACTCGCTTCTCTAGCTCGGTGATGCGGCTTTTGAGAGCCTCGATACCAGAGTAACCTGTAAGGTCGTTGATGCGCTGAGAAGCAATGAAGATGTTGCCTTGGAGGTGGTCCATAAGATGGGAGAAGCGCTTCGTAACATCGCTCCGGCGGTTATCTTCTGCGGATGGCAGATCTGTGGAAACATCTTCTGCTATGGGAGCCGATTTCGAGGATTCGGAATCTGGAGAAGGTTGGGATGGTTGAGGAGTTGTTGGCTTGGAGGAATCGGCGTACCGCCGAATCTGGGCCCGGGTTTTACATTGAACACAGATTGAAGGCCGAATTGACGGTCGACTCGATAATCTATAGGATCGTGAGATTGCGGAGGGGGAGTCGAAGAGGAACCTTGGGACGGTGCGAGCCAGAGGTTGCATGGCCGCTGTCCTTTCGTCGTTCAATTGGCCAAGGGCGCGGGTTTTTTTGAAGTTGACTGGAAGCTCTGATGTTTTCCAGAGAGCCTGAACCATCACCGCCTGAAGTCTGTGGGTTTCTGGTGGGGGTTCCATTCAACCCCACCACCAGCACTATCGAGGTCCTCTCTTCAACCTCCCCACTTCCTTCATTTGTTTATTGATCCGTAGTATTGCAGATAGGCCAGCTTGTTTTCTTGCGATTGACCCTTTTCAAGCGCGAAGTTTTTGGATCGTTTGTATTTGAACTTGCTAGGTAGGTTTTTAACGGAGTTAAAACGTTGAAGCTTTTGACAACACATTCCCCCTCTTTATTTTGTTGTAGGAACAAAACACTGACGATTTGCCCTAGTCTCGTACATATAAAATCTCTCAAGATGGCTGCCCCTACCCTCCGAGCCATGAGAACGAACCCCAAATATATCTTCTTCTCCGATTTCGACGGTACCATCACTCTCCGCGACTCCAACGACTACCTGACGGATAACCTGGGCTACGGTCAAGTCCTCCGGAAGCAAGGAAACGCAGATGTTCTCTACGACCGTATGACCTTCCGTGACTCCTTCCAGGGAATGATGGATAGCGTTAAAACACCATACGACGAATGTATCCAGACACTGTTGGCGAATATCAAGCTTGATCCTGCGTTCAAGGAGTTTTATACTTGGTGCCGGGCGAACAATGTGCCAGTGGTCGTGTTGAGTAGTGGAATGGAGCCCATTATTCGTGCTTTGTTAGTTCATCTCGTGGGCGAGGAGGCTTTGGATATCCAGATCGTTAGCAATAACGTTGCTTCGAGAGACGGAAAGAGTATCAATGAGGAGGGTGGATGGCAGATTGTTTTTCACGACCCTAGGTGAGGCACTTTGATAATTGCAAGGCAGGTATATGCTAATCATTGTTTTCAGTGACTTCGGCCATGATAAATCCTTGGAAATTCGACCATATAAGCAACTTCCCGAGGGCGAGCGTCCGGTGATGTTCTACGCTGGAGACGGAGTTTCAGATCTCTCTGCTGCAAAAGAAACCGATCTTCTTTTCGCAAAGAAGAATATGGGTAACTTTTCCTCTCTACACCAGCCAAAAAGAGCAAAATGTACTAATTACTTACCAGATTTGGTCACATATTGCGTAAAGCAGAGTGTTCCCTTCACTGAGTTCCAAGATTTCTCAACTATCTTGGAGACTGTCAAGAAAATCGCTGAAGGAAAAACTGATGTCAAAACTGTTGCTGCGGCAGGATACGAAGACTACAAGATAAGAAACCCGATTCTCGAGATGGCATAGAGATAGAACACAGATATTTTGCTACCAGAGTAGACATAGAGCTTTACGAATAGACACTGTTTTGATCGTCGTCCGAACTTGAGGAAATTTCGTACTGGAAAACGCTTCAAGTGACCTTCCTACAAACGTAGAGTTTCCTTTTCACAGTAAAGGTAACACATGGTACGCAAAGTGCATCCTTTTCACTTATGTACACAAGCTGAAATGGCCTTAGAATAGTGGCGTTAGCTGTACCAACCCGGTTTTAAAGTTATTGAAGTCAATTGAGCCTGATTTAAGTTGGTTAACTTTCTCCGTCGCTTACTTGCCCAACAGTTGTGCAAAACGGTCTGAAGTAATAGGACCCATATTCCGAGAAGGTTTGGACGAATGAGGAAACAGAACTGCTAAATTTCCTAAGCCCTCTCCATTAAAAGCTATGACTATCCAAGGACAGTTCGCTCAATATGATATAAGGGTGCCGGAGCTCCATGACGGGGCCTCATCCCTAGATTGCACGAAAACTGAAATCTCAACTCTTGGGATGGTGCAGAGGTTTTCCGATTGTATTCTGTTGGAGGACTACTGTCGCCGACAGCCGTAAATTCTCAAGAGTTCAAAATCCGAAATAGTTGCTTTAATAAGTTATATGTTACTCTTATCGCATCAGCTTATTTTTGAACTTTCCGTATATCACTCGCACTCTGTACCCCGGCGCTCCTTTTGATCTTTTGTTTTTCTTAGATTGCCCTTTTTGATTGATTTTGAGCGCATTGGAAAATAGTGCGGAGCCCTTTGTCTCTCTTCACTCATCCCAGTACTTGTTG
Source organism: Hymenoscyphus infarciens (assembly GCA_001414345.1). Taxonomy (NCBI): domain Eukaryota; kingdom Fungi; phylum Ascomycota; class Leotiomycetes; order Helotiales; family Helotiaceae; genus Hymenoscyphus; species Hymenoscyphus infarciens. The sequence continues at coordinate 274,583 of LLCB01000009.1, forward strand.
TATTTTTCATGGCTCCAGACTTGGAATGTTACTCAAGAACACTATCAACACCACACAATATTGACATCACGAAATCAATTTCAGGCAAAATTTCCTCAATTTTTGTGGCGGGTTAGGAAAGCATTTGTGTATAAACGTTAAGTACAGACCCGTCGAAGATCCCAGTAACCAGACCTCGTTGCGTGTTTCGCTGCTTTCATCCTTCCATATTTCCAACTTTTAGGCGTTAGTTTTGATGAACCGGGATACTGTCTACTCTCCTGAAATTTTCCGTCGCTCAGCCTCGTGCATCTGGTCTCTCATTTTCACTTTCGGCATTTCTATCTGTCTCAAATTTTCATTTGTTTTATCATTCTAAGCTTATCGAGAGTTGTCTCAGGCCTTCAGCTCTCTTCATAATTCTTAAGAGTTCAGGCTTGGAATATTACTTAGGAACACCACCAAAACCGCACAGTAGCTAAATTACCAAATCAATTTCATTCAAAGAATACTGAGTGGTATGACTTACGCTGCTGAAGCTGCGAAGATTTCATGGCGCTTTGCTCGCGTAAATAGCGACATCACCGCGGAGAAAACAAGTGTAAAGACCAATAATACCACGATACTGGTCGTGTGAGTGACATCCATATCACCGGTCGAAGTTAACCTGTTGAGCAGAAATACTGGAATTACCAATAAGGACAACAGAACAATTGTCAAAAGAGCAGTAGTTGCGTGCTCTTTGCGATTCTTGGAGTAATAGTGAAGCTCGGGGTCTGTTGTTTTTTCTCTATCGATCTATGTTTTGTCAGTCGCTTTCTGGTTTGATTACAACTTTGCCATACCTTTGAGCAAAATATTCTCTGCGATCTGGATTAGCAACAGCGTTTGAATCGAGCTTGGTTTAGGGAGAATTACCTGCAGTAAGGGACAATGGAACACTTTAAGTAGTGTTTCGATAAAGTTATCGAGTAGTGCCATTTCGCGTCCATCTCGCAAAGTTATGAGATCTTCTTTATTGTATATAAAGCCGTTCTCTTCGTCAACCAAGGGTTGCTTGTCGAATATGTAACTTTCCACACTTTTGTAGTCACGTCTAGCAGGCTTGTTCAGAGCAGCCATATTTTGAGCTTGTATCACCATTTCCCCTGAGAGATGTCAGAATAATCGAACGAATATTTTTTAATTGGTTCACCAACCGTATTGTTTCAATCCTGCTTCAATGTCATTGAGAATGTTAGTTCGCGTTCGGTTACCCGAATCCTCTCTCCTACAAGCTGCCTCGTCAGAGTCTCTAGACATCAGAAGCTTTCGTGCGCGTGATGAAACTCCTTCTTGTTCAGCTTCTTCTGCATCTTGGCCATCATACTCGTCTAGCTCCTCTTCCAGGACCCTAAGTTGATCTTGCTTCCTCAACAGTACGCGAGAATGGAGATACCCAAAACGCCTGTAAATCATGAAATTCTCGTCGCTGTCAAGAAAGGTACTTAGAGAGCGGTATCCTCTGTGTCTATCTTCCACTTGTTACGCGTTAGCCGACGCATCTGCATTTGAAACAGTTCGAAGCTTACCTTTCCTTACTACTATTTCTCTCTTATGTTCGTCGTCGTTTTCAGCTTGGGGAGTTTGAGGCGCTCTCCATTTGAAGTGCTTTTTGAAAGGCGTAAGCAGCTCGATATGCATTGGAATTCTTGGGAAATATCTCGCTGATATAGGTTTTTGGTTTGGGTCACTTGACAACGCCTTTTCTAAATCAACTTCCTGTAGTGTTGAAGAGTTTGTAATTGGCGAAATTGGGGAATCCATTCTGAATAAAGCAAGCTGAAAGTTGTTTTATCATTCCCTTTCAAAAACCCGAACCAAGCTATATGTATATATATCTTCGTTGAATTGGGTGATGTGCATTAGGCTTACTTCACCGAAATGGACGAGACAGGTTGCATCGCTAAGCTGCTGCAGTGAAGGGGCTGAATTTTCCCTTGGAAGTACTAGGTATTCAAGAAACGGCATTGGCTGGTCTTTCAATGGTAGAAACACATTGGTGGGGTGCACCCCATTTCGGTGTCCCTAAGTGTCCATCTGCAGGATGGGCCCTGCTTATTGCTCTTTCAGCTTTTTCTGATCAACCCACTCCCCTTCGTTGTACAAAACCCCGTCTTGTTCAACTTGGTACTGATAAAGCCCTTTGTGTTTCCTCACCTCCACGATCTTAACATCAAAAGCACCCCGTGGCCTCCCAAGATTAAGCGTCACGATATCTTCTTTTTGATATTTCGCAACGTTCTATGTTTTGTCAGAAAATATATTGACAACAGATAGGGTCACATACTTGAGTGGGGTTTCCGCCCCCATAGCTGGATCGGAACTCTGGAGTCTCACACCCCTAAAATTGTGTCTCTGGTTAGATTATGTAGGTGCCGAAAATAGGATAAGAGACTCGTACCTCGCTTCCCTCTCGCGCGTCGTTCTGCATGCTGTGAGGCAGTTTTCTGTAACTTTTGATATGTTTTTTCTCTAGCTTCAGCGATTTTTGATTGACGCCCGAGGTGAGTCTGCCTTGGAGGGTGCCCTGGGGCTCCACGGGTACACCTTAAAGCCTTTCCGGGCATGTCAATGAGGCTCTGAAAGCTGGACCACACCGGGTCTTCTTTCGGTCTGGGGTTCTTCATGCAGGTCTCAGGCATTCCGCATATATTGTTTTGTGTGTACTATACCCATCCAATGATCTCGCTCTTAGGGATTCACAAGCTGTTCAAGGAAGCTAGGAATCGTAGAGTGCCTTGCACTGGGCTCTCTAAAGGCATTTTCCAGGGAAGTGCTCAAGGTGTAATATATTTTCGTTCTCGTCCACCATCGAGTTGTTTCTCTCAAATCTAGTCCCAACACCCGGCATCCAACCATTTTTCTCCTCGAAGAGATTCGTAGCACGGCTAGTACCATGCACAACATGTCGACTGTGTTAGAAAAACCGCAGTGCGAACTGCAAACCTCGCGTTCAATCGACCAACCGGAAAACCACCAAGACAAAGATGCGTCACTCGACTCTAAATGCAAAGCAATCTGGGATACCGAGATAGGAACTCTTAGAAAAAAGCCAATTTTGTATCGCGAGGCAGTGGTTCTTCTGCTCTCATGGGACCCTCAAGCTGATGATCTCAACACCGCAGGAGAGGTAAGACAACCCAATCGGATTCGGGGACTTTACACTAATTAACCTAGGTTAAACAACTTCAGGCGGTTTTTGAGGAGACTTTCAAGTATCGAACTGTCCAAGGACTGCTCCACCAAGACGGGCGACCTACGGCTCAAGCTCAAGTCAATCGCTATCTCGCTAATTTTGTCGCTGAATATGACGATCAAAATTGCTTGCTGATTGTTTATTACGCAGGTCATGGAAGGCCTGGGGAACTAACAAAAGGACTAACTCTGACTGCGTAAGCCCTCTTCTTTTTCTTTCTTTTCCATTTCGACATATATCGGGACTCGACGTTTTAACAATTCACAGTCGCCAAAAACTCAACCAAAAAACAGATGCCGCACTTAGCGAAATCATCTGGAGCTCAACAGAAAACATCATTAAAGACACCCAAAGTGATGTCCTCGTAATTTTTGACTGTTGCTACGCAGGCGAGCTGGAGAAGAATCATCGATCGATTCCACATCGAAGAGCTTAGTGTGCAACCCTTTTTTTGGTCCCCCTTTTTGGACTCCTGTTCTCAATATTTGGGGGCAAATTTTGTCTTAATCTTAACCCACTGCTCTCAGACCATGATTTAAAAGAAAGAACATATGCTAATTTGGTAAAGTGAATACCTTGCAGCGACATCTGCCGACTCGACGACGTATAAGCCCGGAGAGAAATCTTTCACCACCGCCTTGATATGGGCAATGAAATATCTAGTGGCGACTGAACAAAGTTTCACCACCCAAAGTCTCATAAACACCATTATCACCAAGGCGCCAAAATTCCCTGATAATCAATATCCACGACTCTCGGCTGCCGTGCCCTCTTGTCCGCGAAAAATCACGTTAGCCCCTCTGAACAGGAGCGATGAGCTTGAAACTCCTCCCGTCGAAGCACAAGAGGAGGAAGAGGTACCCACCATTGATCTGAGTCTGCGGTTTGTCTTCAACAAATCCGCTGTCGAAACCATAATTTCCGACCTTGGGAAGAAAATTTCCAAGTTTCTCAACAAAGACGAGCTCAAGGGCAGTACAGTGCACTGGGAAGGCCTAAATACACACCCTATCAACCAAACAGACTCCCCTATCGCAAACTATTTTGCTCATCGGTGGTTGACGCAACACAAACGAAAAGTTATTGCGAATTCTTTGAAGACTGAATATCTGGAATTACCAACTACCACAGGGGAAAATGAAGTCAATGAGCGAAGAAAGACGGGTAACCTCCCCACACCAGATCGAGAACATGCGAATTCCACCAGCAATACAAACAAGCGTCACAAACGTTCCGCTTCGGAAATGGATTTGCGAACACCTGTCAATGATAATTCTTCGACTGATGGAATGTCCGATACTCCCACTAGCCTAACACGTCCGCAAAAGAAGAAAAGAATATCATAATAGACCATTACTCATGAATATAAGAGGGGAAAGGACTAATATTTACAGATTTTGGAGTCTTTTGTTATGTTATGTTCCTCGTGGATTCAGTGGTTTTGGGGTGCTTCTGTACGATAATTATGGCGGAAGAAAATATGAACCACCTGGCTGTATTTTAGAACCTTTCTTTTTTCTCTAATGCATTGTATTATAATTGATGAATTTACTTTTGATCTCCCAAGTGCATGACAGACATCCAAACAGGGTACATGCAGTGCTATAAAACCTCACTTCTTCGTTAGGACTTTGCTTAAGAAAGTGTATGTTATCCTCCCATCAAGTAGTGAATACAATACAAAAATTCTCAACTAGCCGTAAAATCTTCCGGGCACTCAATCAATTGGAACCAACCTGCATGGGTGAACGGTCATGTAGGGCGGCCAGATCAATGTCTTTTAAAATAAGATGAGGGTGTGTATGCATTAATGTGAAAGTTTTTTGCCACTTTTAATGTTAATTTCTTGGTTGGAGTGCAGGAGAAATTAGGGCGTATCTAAGTGGGGGTAGAATGCGCAGAGTTGCGACGTAAGGTTTTGGAAATTATACGACATCATATCAGACATAATTTTCTAACAACGGTCAAGTCAGAATAAGTCGACTCATAGTTCTTTTACATTTGCTGGGTGCACAGGGGAGATTCTTTACTATACAGTGTTTTTGTATCTGTCCAATACTGAAAGTATTCGAAAGTCACAAGTCCCCTTAAATGCGACCCTTTCGATGATAGCCATTTGCGCCACTTCCACCAGCAGCGCCAAATTCCAAACCGCCAACTTTTGCATATTTCCATCTCATGTTATACAGATCCCAGAAACTTTCCACTGGTTATACTCCCCTCCTATATCTGAGTGCTGTTCCCCGTTCAATCGATATCGTACACCCCTCTCTCGCGTCTCATTCCTCAAGCGCACTCCGTTCCAAAGCCTGCACAGCATTATCCAACTCCCTAATCCTCCCCCCAATCCGTCTCTTCACTTCTTCTCCGTCCTCCCCTTTACAAGCTTCCTCAAACATCTCCTTCAATTTATCCAATTCCTCTCTTGCAGCTTCCCGATCTCCCGCCCCGTAAACTGATTTCTTCTCAGTTTCTTCAGTTGCTATCTCGAATTCGTCGCGTGCTGTGAAGTATTGATCTTGAAGCGTTTCGATGAGGCCATCAGCCGAGGATTTAGTTGCGTATGTGCGAGAGACGGGAGGACGTTGTGAGGGGCGCAAGAAGTTGGAGGTTTGACGGGAGAGAGGGGTGGTGGGGAGCTTGGTTGCTAGGAGAGGGAGCGAGCGGGAGGATGAGGATGAGGAGAGACAGCGTGTGATAATAGCAGTTGTTGCTTTTCGAGCGGGGAGTGCGCGGAGAGAGAACATCTCGTACTTTGTTCCAATTGAGGGTATGGAATCGTTGTTTTATTCCAACCCGAGCCCAACTGCCTATGACGGAGATCGCGCTCGGCGGCTGAACGCCGGGGTTTCAAGCTCCACGGGCCGCAGCTCCAGCATCAATCAGAACACCTTGACGCGGAAGCAAAAACCTCAACTATTTCTCTCTGGCATAGCCTTGATTATAACCATGGCGAAAGAGGGAGATTCCCCACCGTTGTACATTGTGGTATGCCGACAAGCAAAGCAATTTGCGCTCGGCACCCATCCGTTATCCAAATATGGCTCTCCATTGCTCCTCCTCGGAGACGCGCTGCTCACCAGTCTAATAATCTCGAAGATTTCATGTAAATTCTCTCTTAGTCACCCTTTCCCAAAGATTCCAGCTAAACGTATAATTGTAGACACCGAAATCGATTGGAAAGCATACATGGAGCAGCTCCAACAATACGTAGACGGCGAGCGAGACTACACCCTCATAAAAGGCGGAACTGGACCTCTGGTATATCCCGCAGCACATGTGTATATTTACTGGATATTATATCATGTCACGGATAAGGGGAAGAATATTTTGCTTGCGCAGAGAGTTTTTGGAGTTTTGTATTTGGCGACGATAGCTATAGTTATGGCTTGTTATAGGAGGGCAAAGGTACAGCCTGGTGGCATACAAGAGGAAAGGAATCATTTGACTGACAATTATTTTGTGGGCATAGGCGCCTCTTTACATATTCCCTATGCTCGTACTTTCGAAACGACTACATAGCATATTCGTTCTACGACTCTTCAATGACTGTTTCGCGGTATTCTTCCTCTGGGCAGCGATATATATGTTTCAACGCAGGTTATGGACAATAGGGAGTTTGGCATACAGTTGGGGACTGGGAATTAAGATGTCTCTGCTATTAGCACTTCCAGCACTTGGAGTTACGCTCTTTTTGGGGAGGGGTGTGCAAGGGGCTATCAAACAGGCATGGTTGATGGGTCAAGTGCAGATTATCATTGCCTTCCCATTTTTACCAACGAATGCCATTGGGTACCTGGGGAGAGCTTTCGAATTCTCGAGACAATTCATGTTCAAATGGACTGTAAACTGGAGGTTTGTGGGAGAGGAAACATTCTTGAGTAAAGAGTTTTCAACTGCTCTACTAGTTGGCCATATGAGCGCACTTTTGCTCTTCATTGCGACTAGATGGTTGAAGCCCGCGGAAAAGTCCATCACGGAGTTGGTTTCGAATGCGCTCAAATGGCAAGAGCCCTTGGGAAAGATGCAGAATGCTGTTGCCAGTCGCATTTCTGCCAACCATATCCTGACGACAATTCTCACTGCAAATGCAATCGGAATGCTTTTTGCGAGGTCCCTCCATTACCAATTCTACGCCTACATAGCACTTGCAACGCCTTTCCTCCTCTGGCGGAGTGGTATGCATCCAATCCTTCAATATGTTTTGTGGGCGGCTCAAGAATGGGCATGGAATGTGTATCCAAGTACAGACTCAAGCTCGATGGTTGCAGTGGGTATTTTACTTACCACAGTCGTTGGTGTGTGGTGGGGGACTCGCAAGGACTTCGAAAAACCGAAGGGCGATCCTAAGAGTGAAGCCGCAGCTAGCAAGAAGCGTATCTGATCATCGCGCGAGGCAAAAATATATTCTATTCATCTTCCGAGTCTTCCATAGGCGGCATCTTCCCAACGGTGGATTCTTCTTCGTCGGAATCCTCAGCGTATGCGGAGGCTTTCGGGAATTCCTTGGGCCTGGTACCAGTTACACTCAGCAAAACTCTCTGTGCGAGATTTGCAAAAATTGTGCTTACCAATATGACTCCTTCCGCCATGTATGCTCGTCGCGAACAACATTGATGATCTCGCCATCGATCTTGTTTTGTCTGACGTCGGCTTCTTTGGTGTCGATCAGAACGAACCCCCCGCGTTTTATCCAGATTGTATTTCGGAACCGGGACTCGAGCTCGACCAGAACAGTGGTTTTGTCAGGTAGGGCGCATGAGTAAAGGGATTTCCCTTCGGCCTTGATGACACGAGCGATTGACTGGGTGGGTGTCAAGGCTGATGGAGGGGTCGAAGTTTCTTCAGCGGCAGCGACAACGTTTCTCTTTGGTCGACCCATGACTGCTGTGTGTTGATTAATGTATGGAAGGTCCTCGTGTCTAGATGGCACAGAGGTGTTTGGGTTTCAACGCAGCGCAATGTTCGTTCAATTTTCAGGCTGGTCTGGAGTTTGTGTTGTAGCAATTGTTGAAACGAAGATTACCCGAAAATATTCCGAATGGAGGGGTGCTGGTATCTACCTAGGTACTATATCTCCACGATACTCCATACTACATTCACCCTAACACCGTTAGCGATGACAAGGTCCGAAAAGAATATCACCATTTATAAGCTTCGGATTTTCACGCGGGTTTTAGCTTCCCGATTTACTCGTACCTTTTGCCATCCTATCGCGCCCAGTGTTGTACTATTATCCCCCACCAATGAACCAGATTTGCGGACAACAAACCTCCGCAGGAATCAGAATGTAGAAAAACGATAATCGGACCGTTCCCCACACACCAGCGGTCTGGGTCCTTGTCCTTGCACAATTGATCTTTATCGTTGACGTTTTCCCCAGAGCTTTCTCTCTCTGATTTATACATTCCATCTCGCTTCATACCAAGTGTTTTGTTGAGTTGACACAGACGACAGCTTGTTCAAGAATCTCTTTCTCTCCTATTTTGTTTTATCATGTCTTCCAATTCATTTGGTGCCTTCATCGACTTCGAGTCAACATCCCAAATTGGGGCAGGCCCTTCAATCCCCAGCGCTCCCCAAAAAGCCGTCCCCCGAGTCTATCACTCTGTTCCCCACACTCCCGAAATCGAGCTCGAAAGCATACAATGGGGGAAACGAACCAAAGGCCCTTCCGAGAGTGGCACATCAACGCCGACCGGATACCAAACTCCAAGGGTGCCAAATGATATTGAAATGAGTCGGCCTGCGAGTCCAACACAAGAAGGGGACGGAGTGGATGCGATGCAGAGTTTCTCCAACCCGCCGATGAACAGATTTCGCATGACGAGTGTCTGCTTGTTGAATTTTGCAAATGGTCTCAGTGACTCGGCGCCAGGTGCTTTGATTCCATATTTGGAAAAGTAAAGGAACCTTCCTAGTACTAAATCAGTTGCTGATACGTCTTTAGGCATTATAACATTGGCTACGCCATCGTCTCTCTTATTTTCGTCGTAAGTCGCGGCGGCTCTTCCTCAATACGCTCCCACAGCTATCGAACTTCCTGGGTACCTCTTATGTAGGAAGTTTGGTCATTGCTCTTCGACACCCTTTATCTTATTATGCGAGATATTCTCGTGCAATAGAGCTATTACTTGAAAAGGTTCAGGACAATGAAGAAATCCAGGTTCTCATTTTTCTAAACCTTCTGGAACAATAGTTTTAATTCTCCTAGACCACTTCGTACAATGTTTACCAAAACAGGTGCCTGAGAGCAACGGCCAACTCTCTTACTCCAATCACAACCCCCTCGTCTTGCCCCTAAAATTGTGTAAAATGACCAAGAAGCTAATTATAGTCTCAGGGCAATGCCTGTGGATTTCTCTTAGCAGCCTTCTTCGTTGATGCCATTCGAGCTCGGTTAGGACGAGCCAAAACTCTCATGATTGCCCAAACCTTCATAATAGCGAGCTACGTCGTTGTCGTCTCTACGCCGCCATTCCCAGTAATCGTTGTAGCGTTTTTTATCCTTGGGTTTGGAATGGCTATAAACCTTGCTATGGGCAACGTCTTCGCGGCCAATCTACAAAACGGAACAACTATGCTGGGAGCCATGCACGGCTCATATGGTATTGGAGGAACAATTGGGCCACTCATTGCTACAGCAATGGTGGCTTCAGGCGGACTCTTGTGGAGCAGATTTTATCTCCTCACTCTCGCAGCTGCGACGTTCAACCTCGTTTTCGCAGGCTGGTCATTCTGGCATTATGAAGCGGAACTTGGACGAACTCTTCTTTCCTCGCTCGAGAGAACTGCTTCTCAGATCCAGAATTCTCAACAAACCAAGGAGCCAGGAAAATTCGCAAGCATGACTGCGGCATTCAAGTCGAAGACTCTTATTCTGGGAGCTATGTTTATTTTTGCTTATCAGGGTGCTGAGGTTTCTATTTCTGGGTGGGTGACGAGTTTCTTGATTAATACTCGTAATGGTAATCCTGAGACGGTCGGTTATGTTACTGCTGGTTTCTGGGCTGGTGTTACGCTTGGGAGGTTCTTGCTTTCTCATCCGGCGCATAAGATTGGGGAGAAAGTGTTTGTCTATGGGGTTGTTGTTGGGGCTGCTATCTTTGAACTACTTGTTTGGTGGGTTCCGTAAGTTTTCCGTTTTCTTATTCCTTCTTGGTCGCTTGGATGAGGCTTATCCAGCTAGTTTGACTTTGAGTTAACATGTGCTAATCTTTCAATAGGAACGTTATCGGAGACGCAGTAGCAGTAGCCATAGTAGGGCTGTTCTTGGGCCTTGTCTATCCATGCGCGGCGACCATTTTCACTCGAGCGATCGGCAAAAAGCAGCAAGTGAGTGGTATGAGTGTCATCAGTGCCTTTGGTTCTTCGGGTGGTGCTGTGGCACCTTTTACAACAGGTATCTTGGCACAAGCCGTGGGTACTTTCGTGTTGCATCCTGTTGCTATTGGATTATTTGGGGTGATGTTGATCAGCTGGTTCTACTTGCCTAATGTCAGGAAGAGGACTGAGTAGAGGGTTTACGATCACAGAAATTGGGGGGGGGGGGCGGAAAGGTTACGAGAGGAGTTGTTAGTGGCTTTTTTTGGGAGGGTTTTGGTTTCTTGGATTTTGCGGAGGTGCTGCGGCGTTTACTTACGAATCTCCTTGTTCTTGGATAGACGTTGGGATATGGCTTGTGGTGTTTTTTGCATATGGATGATACCATGGCGTCGATATTTTGTCGGTAGGACATGGGCGCTTTTGAATGATATTTGGTTTGGGGTCGCGACTTACATTACGGGCTCTACCCTTTTTGCACTCCGGCAATTTCTGTACTCTACAACAAGCAGAAAAAAATACAAAAATTACGCACAGATTCCGAATTAACTTATTAATAACTGTGCTAGACCTTCCAAACTTTAATTACGTTGTTGTGCTGTACTATAAAGATAGGCAAATTAGCACGAGTTGTGTTGGAGGAGATCCCGTACGGTCTTGCTCGTAGGTGGTGAGCGCACTGGTTGATAAACTCCGGCCTTTGACAGGCGGTCCTAAATCAGAATCAACCCTAGAAACATGTCACAGAGCAGTATCCTGTAATCAAACCAATTATCGGCCGACTTGAGATTTATGCTCGAGGCCCGAAAGTGAGTAAGCTGTTAATTGGCGAGTACTACTCCGTAAGCCAGTGTCATTTGAGAGCCGAAATTGGAGTTACGATAACCTGTCAATTGGTGAGTAAGCTACAAAAAGGGATGGCGGGTAAGCTATCAATTGTCGAGTAAGCTAAGGAGATAACGAGTAAGCCAAAGGTTTGGAATGACAACATGGCTTGACAAGAACTGCAATGTTTCTGAGAATCAACTTGTTCCATAATGCGAATATTCATCTCATCGCCAGATTCCCGTTCCTCCCACCCACTCATCAATTAACCCCAAATACCTCCCCAACCCCCTTAACACTCTCAACCAATACCCCCACCTCCCCTGTCAAGTTTACCCCCGATCCCTCCGCGGCTTTCATAAACATCCTTCCCGTGATTTTTAATTCTTTCATTACTCTTTCCAATTCGTCAGCCTCTTTCGCTTTTTCCTCACCTCTTTTCTCAGTATCTTGTGTGACGCTCGAGACATTTTTCCAACACAGACTTAGCATCTTGATTGTTTCAAGACGATAGTTGGTTTGAGTCATGAGTCTTGGCCATGTATTTAAGATAGTGGTCTGTAAGGCGAGAAGAGTGGTTAGGATGAGAGAGGGAGACGAGAAGGGGTCGATGAGAGGGGTGGCGAGAAGGGGGAGTGTGTCCTATTTTGTGTGTTAGTGATTTGAACGAAGAAGGAAAGAAGTGAGGGACAGGAAGGCTAGAAAAATACCTTAAGATGCTTCACACTCTCAATCCCCATTTTCTCCGTCAACACCCGGAGGTAGGTAATAAGTATCGACACAATCCGGGGGTGTTCCATCGAGTGTGTATACCCCATAAATACACCCTTCCTCATTACGTTGTCCAAGAACTTCGTCCGTTCCTTTTTCAATGATATCTCTTTCTCTTTCTCCTTCTCTGATTTCGGTTTCTTTGAAATTAAAGAACCGACTTTCGGTTCATCGGCCGAAATTGGAGGGAATCGAGCATCACATAATGTGATCAATGCGTTATAAGCACTTGGAAGAAGTTGAACCGACTCGGAAAGTGGTGTGAGATTTGGGAGATAGAGCAGCGTGGGCATAAGCGCGTCTTCGAAGAGCTCTCCTAGTCCGGATTGAGAAAGCAGGGTAGAACTCATATGTGGGAGGAAGAGAGAGAGAATATCGGCTCCTTGGACGCGGATGGGTGTGCTGGGATCGTCGAGGAGGGTTAGGAAGGGAGGTGTGAAGTTGTGCCAGGTTTGGGGGATTGTTTCTCGCTGAGGACCGAGTTAGCATTTTCTATGCTAAATTTGAAAAGAGAACGGGAAGGGAATACGAACTGGTATATTTTCCACAACCCAGCGGAACACACAAATCGAATATACAGCATTATATTTCCAAGGTTTCCGAGACTTTTGCGATTCTTCCATTCCGGTTTGTCGGGCTGGGGCGGAGGGCGTGATCGCTTTTCGTCCAGTAGAAGTTACGGTTTCTGGTTTTGAGGCACTGAAGAGGGGACGGATGATGGTTTGAAGAATGTAGGTGATTTGGAATGATTGCGTGTGAGTCTGATGTTTGTACTGTGAGAGGAGGGGTTTGCTGGTTTCTGCAGTGAGTGGTGAGGTCCATGGTGTGTATGGCGTGTGAGAGGAGAATGAGATTAGAGTGAGCAGAATCGATTCCGGAAGAGTTTTAGGAGGCGAAGATGAGAGTTGATTTATTAGTATGTTGAGGGAGTTGAGACCTAATTTGGCTTTTTGAAGGATGAGAGTGAGAGCCTTGTTTCGGGCGGAGGATGAGTCGTCTATAAGTTCTATCAGCGCGTGAGAAAAATGAGACGAGATCAGGAATTTACCTTCTGGCGATTCATTTTGAGAGATTATGTCGCCTCGAGGTAGAATGACTTTCGCTGCCCATAGAGCCAATTGCTTGATAGCCGTCCCATCTTCGTTCTCTCTTGACAACCGGTCGCGGTCGCTCAGGCAGCTGTCTAATATGAGGAGTGACTCAAGCTCATCCTATGGGATGTTAGATCACAAACATAAAATAAATCTATAGATTCTTAGGATCATCTCACTTCTGCGTTTTCAGTTTCGTCGTTGGTCAACTCTTCTTGTAGCTCAAGCAGCGAATAGCGTTCTGGCAAAGCTGCGACGGGGTTAGCTGGAATCTTCGCGATTTTATGAGCGCAACTTACATTTCGAAGGAATAATTAGTGACTCGTTGTTCTCCGGTGAATTCTTCTTTATTAAGCCCTTTGCGACTTTGCGTGTTGAGGCGAACATTTTGGTGTCATTTTTTGCTGTGAGTTTGGAAGTTGGCGAAGCCTGAAACTTATTTTTCTAGGGGAGCGGACGCAACAAACGGCGGGCTAGTGGCAATGAGCTTGTTGAATTGACAACACCATTCACTATGAGTAAACATGTCTTCGTTAATAGCTCTAATGTTCTTTATTTTTCAACGAGGATTGAAAACTACTAATTTTGGAGAAATCACCCTTCTTAATTACAACCCAACCTAGCTTAGGTACGTCAGTAACTCGAAAGCGAGGCTCCTAAATCCCCCAAAATCTAACACTAAGAAAGTGAGCTTAGCTGGTAAAGGGGTCCACGTCTAGTTTACTCAAGAATCATAAGGCCATCAAAATTTTCAACCTTTTTCTTGAAAGAAGAAGTCAATTTGAAAGTCAAAATACCTCCCAAAGCAGTAATTCGACCCGGCTCATAGGTGGAACCCACATGCCGAGGTCCCCCGAGCTCTCCGCAAAAGCTAACTACCCCACACGTCTACTTTATACTACTACCTGGTACCCCCTCCCGCCACCTAAATTCACTATCGAAAACCGTCATCCCTCTAACTAACCCCAAACAATCAACCAATTCAGCCCAAAATGATCCGACGCTCCATCTCCCAACTTTTCCAAACCAACAGTCCCAAAGAAAACCTCGAAGCACAAGCAAAAGAATTAGAAGCGCAAAACTTAGCAGCCATGTTTTCGCAGTTACAATCTTCTCGTCCTAGGGTATTTCCCCTCCCCTTAATCCTCTCAACCTCCAACCAACCTAGACTAACAATTAACTTCCCATCTAGGTACAACAACCCTCCCCATTCCCGACCTCGAACCCATTAAATCAAACACCCTCTCACTCCTTCACCTCCCTCCCGAATTCCTGGATATCTCAACTCACAAACCCAACAAATCCCACCCCGAACCCCTCGCAGAAACCGAGAAATCAAATCGAAGCAATGCCGCCTTCAGAAACACCGAATGGAAATACAGTAAAGCAGCTTAAGGTACCAAGAGTAATACTCGATCCGGCAAAAAGACATCCGGTTTTCTTTACAGATAAGTTTAAGAAGGCGCCAAATGGGGTGGTGAGTGGAAAGGGCGGTCCGGTTAGTGAGGGGTATGTGTTTGAGGAGGGGGAGAGGAGGGAGGTTGAGAGTAGGCTGTGAGGGATTTACACGGGGACGAGTGCTAGGCAGGATGAGGGGTTGTAATTGAGAGGGGCTGGATAAAGGGAATGGTCTATTGTTGTATATTTGGGTGTACATATGATTTGGTATTGGGTTTGATCTGGGACGGTTTTGGCGGTTTTATGGCGTACACATTGATATGACAGTTGATGCGAAAATAGCTTATTGCACAAAAGGTTCTTTTGCTTGGGTAATTATCTCAAAGTCTTTTACATCAGTACAGCCCGGAAGCTTCAAATTGGAATTGGAATGGGTATTTGTACTTCCCAGTTAATAAAAAACCATCCAGCAAAAGTACTATTTGAAGCATGACAGTCAGCCGAAACAATAACACTGCGGCGTGCTTTGAAAAGCAGATTTTCAATGGTATACTACCCTTCTAAAACATAAGAAATTGTTCTTCGGAGCGATACGCCCTATGTACACAAAGGCCGCATGCTTACCTCCCTTAAACTCCGCTGGTATAAAAATGGCTCGCCCGTTGAAATCAAATATCCTACACTACCCCGCCACCAAACTGTGCCACTCCATATGCTTGTCCCACACTCACTTCCCGCTTCCAACACACTTGGACCAACCTGGTAAACCGCATCCCATACCTACAAATAGGTATATCAAGAAAATAATAACTACGGTAAGCAAGGCCAAGAGTTTCGTGTTCTTCCACCACATCTGTCGTCGCAAAGTTCTAGAGCGTACCCGGAAATCGTGAGCGCTACCGCCAAGGCGATCGGTTTTGTCGACCAACAAATCAATCCTTTCACCCCTCTCCAAGAGACTCTCAATATTCTGGCTCATGATTCCCCTCACGTTCTCAATTTCCCCTTGGACATTAGCGATAGCGTCATCCTTCCCAGCTTTGGTAGTTCCATATTCCACCATCAAGCCCTTCAACTCAGTATTGAAGCTTCCGGCGCCATAATTGGGGAGACTGGCGAAATCGGTGCTTTCGGGTGGAAATTGGGCTTGGAAGCGCTTCTTAATTTCAACGAGGAATCCGAAGGGGATACGTCGACCAAGGGATGAATCGGCAATTACGAGGTAGGTGAGACCGCCAGCGGAAGAGGAGGAAGGGGAGTATTCGGAGGGAGCATCGGCGATGTAGTGGATGAAGTTGTTATTGTGGGTGTAGGTTAGCTTTTGTGCCGATTTATGATCGATTTTGGGGAGGACGAGAGATGCGAGAGAGGAGGTTTGGGAGGCGGCGGAGGTGGTATGTTCGGTGAGGATGGTGGTATTGTGTGCGATGCAGGAGCTGGCAATTATTAGTGGTGGTCAAGAGAGGAGAGGAGTGGAGGGGAGGACTGACTAGAGGAGGGGAGTTGGTGGAGTCGAAGAGGAAGCCATTTTGGATTTCCAAATAATGTCGACTGGTATGCGTGAAATTGGTATAGGAATTACTTGACGTCCAGGTTCGTAACATGTGGTGTTGTGGTGATGATGGAGGTGTTCTGTCTAGCCCAGTATGACGCAGTGCAGTATGAAGATTGCCTCGGAACGGCGATACATTTTGCCGTGTACATCAACCTCGCAGCGTCTCCATTAAAATTTAGAAGTCGAGCGAAGTAGAGAGCCATCGACAACTCCAATGGAAACCTCCTCTACCACCAAACCCTCTTCAATTTCCTCCGCATACCCAGCCGATAATGAACATAACGCCACGACTCCCAAAGCAATGTGCATTTTGTGCCTTTAAAGATTCACCGTGGTCAACCTCGCTATTTCGATGGCAGAACGGCTCGGTACGCCATCGAGGTTCTTCGAAAAAGACAAATCGACCCGGAAGGTTCGAAAGATCCATCAAAGGCGGCATTTCTAGAAACTCACTACCCGGCAATACTCAAAATGAGGGAGCGATTGGAAGTTATGATCCTCAAAATGCGAGGCAGAATCCCCTCTGCGGGTCCCATACCGAACCTACACGAATGAAAAGGGCCATGGGTGGTTTTGGGCGGCAGAATGCACTGCATTCTTCGGATTTGAAGGATTACCCTGGAAAATCAAAGGAGTCCGCATATGATATATTGGCAAATCTTGTCTACGAGCAGGTTCGGAAATTTGGTGCCCAAGAAAAGGGTAAACTGAATTCTCGAATGGCAGATCGCCCCAAGGAAGAACGACAGGAAGCCGTGTCGATTTTGGAGAAAAACATAGCAAGTTTTGCAAAGGATGTTAGGGCTTCTGCCGCCAGGGCATCTCGGCTTCGAAAAGTCACAGTAGGAGACAACCCTCTATTTTTCCACTTCCGACAAGCCTTCATTACGGGTCACATTTACGGGTTATATGCCGAGATCAAATATAGATATTTGAACTTCACTCATGGCAAGACAAATCAATCTTCCAAAGCGACTGTAGAGTTTCAAGCACAATTAGCAGATCTCAGTCATCCCACAGAGTGGTACCCGGGAACAAGGGCAATGCAGAGGACAGTACATCTGCACATTGGGCCTACGAATTCGGGGAAAACATATCATGCGTTGAAAAGACTCGAGGCAGCAAAAACAGGTGTTTATGCTGGCCCTTTGCGACTGCTGGCACATGAAGTGTATACTAGGTTCAATGCGATGGGCAAGAAATGTGCTCTGATTACGGGAGAAGAACAAAGAATACCCGAAGGTTTAAATGCTACCATGAGCAGCTGCACAGTCGAAATGGTTCCGCTCAATTCCGAGGTCGAAGTTGCAGTGATTGACGAGATTCAAATGATCGGAGACATCGACCGTGGCTGGGCTTGGACCCAAGCTTTCCTTGGTGTCATGGCAAAGGAAGTCCATTTGTGCGGCGAGGAACGAACTGAGGAACTCATAACGTCCTTGTGCCAAACCACGGGGGACAAACTTGTGATACATCGGTATGAACGACTTGGTGCTTTGGACGTTGAAGCCAAGAGCTTTCATTCCAAACTAAAAAATCTCCAGAAGGGGGACGCCGTGATACTGTTCTCTCGAGTGGCCATCCACGCAATGAAGAAATCTATTGAAAAAGCAACGGGTAGACGCTGCGCCGTGGTTTATGGCTCCTTGCCTCCCGAGACTCGCGCTCAGCAAGCCGCTCTTTTCAATGACCCCAACAATGATTACGACTTTCTAGCTGCAAGTAACGCAGTCGGAATGGGCTTGAATTTGAGCATTAAGCGTATAATATTCGAAGGAGTTTCGCGTTTTAATGGAATCAGTCATACACGTCTTGATACCTCTGAAATCAAACAGATTGCTGGTAGAGCCGGCAGATATAAGAGCTCGCATGCAGCTATTCAGGAGGGAACATTCAAACATGACGACGCCAATCCATCTCTTCCGAAAAGGCCAGAGCCTAGTACCGGATTCGTTACCTCATACCACCAAGAGGATTTGAACGTCATCCAGACGGCGATGAGGACGACTGCTCCACAGATTAAAACTGCTGGTGTTTTCCCACCAGAACATATAACAACTAAATTTGCGTCCTTCTTCCCGGCCGAAACACCTTTCGCTTATATCATGCTTCGAATGAAGGAATTGGTTAAAATCAACCCACAGCATCACATGTGCGCCATGCGCGAGATCGTCGAATTACTTGATCTCATTCAGCCGTACAAAATGACGGTCAAGGACCGCCTCACATTCGCAAACGCCCCTGTTACCTTAAATGACCCTGGTGCAGCAGCTACAATTTGCGAACTTGCATCATGTATCTCAAATCAGACCAGCGGAGAACTACTAAATATCCGTACTCTGAAACTGGAGCTTCTTGACCAAGAAGCCCTTAATTACCGTCATGGGATGAAGGGATACTTGCGAGAAGCAGAGTTGCTCCACAAGGGTCTGACTTTGTACCTATGGCTCAGTTATCGTTTCCCATCCGTATTCCGAAGTCAAGCACTCGCCTTTCACGTCAAAGGTCTGGTAGAAGAAAAAATTGATTTCTGCTTGTCGCAAGTTGATCAGCATTATTCTCGGAAGGATATCAGGGTGTCGGAAAAAGAGAATGCGAAATTGGATTGGCAAGAGCAGAAAATCAAAGAGCTTGAGGATTCTGGTATTCTTGGGGAACGGGATGAGCAGGAGAAGCCGGATGAGGACGAGAGTATTGAGTATCTCGAGGAATTGACCGATGAGTCCCCAGACAAGTTGGAGGAAAGCTGGACTTGTGACGAGAAGATTGAGGGAGAGACTGAGAAAAGCCAGACGATACCTTTGGCGAACTTGGAGCATACGACACCCGTGACTCCCAAGATTGAAGCAGAAGCGTAGGCGATGTACGATATGTGTTCGCTACGATCATTGTCTGTATATGTGTAATTATTGTGTGTAATTCGCTGGCATTGGGCGGCTTTTGTATAATTGGGCATAAAACTGGGAGCTACAGGCCCTAAAGATAACGAGGGTTGATTGGGATGGGACCCTTGTAAGATACGTTTTAATGACGAACAGAAACCCTTCTCTTGTGTGTTGGTTTACCACGCGTGTTTTTACTTGCCTCGTTGGACGCTGGTTTAAGGTTTCCGCTGTGCAGGCTAGCAGCTCCCCCCGAGGAGATTCCCAACGCCATACTTGAGTGCAAAATTGTTCACATCAATACAGCCTCAACAGAACAAAACGACAGACTCTTTTATAAAGTAGGATCTAGGGGGAAAATGGTAGTTGTCACGTGATCTTTGCAGATTACTGGTGGCTTATCCGCAAGGAAAAAGTTAGACGATGCGAGGGTGGGAATATCAACCACTCTGGGTATCCCAACTTTTCAGCAAAAAAGGCAAGCACGACAAAAAAGTTCAAAAACATACAACAGCAGGTATTCGCTGGTGGTCACCCACCCAACTACTAATCTGCCGATCTGAGGCTTGTGTATGGCAGAGCGGACGGGATGCCCAACTTTCCTTAGTCTATGGTCGTATGTGACAGATTGTGCTGTATTTGTGTATATATGTTGATAGGTTTGGCGTAGGCAATTTTAGGTTAATCGCTGGTAACAGTCTAAGATAATTACTCTCTCGTATTAGTTATATTAAGATAAAAGTTTTAACTATTGCTCTCTATATGTCTTTTATTTAATATTACTTAAGGTTTCTTTTTATAAGCTACTATTTACTTAAGAAATTATTAAGTATAAAGTAAGCTTTCTTTTAATAATTTATTTATTATATTATATAAAAATTTCCTTCTTCTAACCTAGTCTTATTATTAAGTAATAATATTACCTTTCTATCTATTAAACTATTTTTATAATATTCTCTTATAAATCTAAACTTAATTTCTTTTTAATCTTATAATAAAATAGAGATATTATACTTATATAATACTATTACTAAATCTATAATAGCGTTAGTTAACGTTAGTAATAATATATTATACTTAGAATATCTAGATATAGAATATAGTCTAATACTAGTAAACTAGAGCTAGCTTATAAAAATAAAACTAGAGACTAAAGTAAGATATATAACTATAAGAATTACTATAAAGAGTATCTTAGAAAATACTTACTAGTCTATAAAATATATAATATTAGATCTATACTTTTTAAGAAAAAAGTAAGATAAAAAGAGAGTACTTATATAAATTAAATAAGAAGTATATATTATTAAGAACTTATAAGCTAATATACTAGTAAAAGTAGATATTATAAAGCTAGAGAGTATTAATATATTATTATTTAGTATAATAATAGCTATAATAGACTTCTATAAAGTAGAAATAAATATTATAGCTAAGACTATTAGTTTTATAACAAATAGGCTAGTATATATTAAAAAGGCTATTCTAATTCTACTATATATAAGTATACTAGTTAGAGTCTATAACCTGTGACGGTATGCTGTTCTATATAGCCGATATTACGTAGTATATACCGTATATATTAGCTTTCGGTAGTTGTTGTTTTATATTATCTAATTTAGGAAGGTTACGTACGTCCGAGCTTTTAGACGTACTTCGTAGAGTTTAGGCTTTTATATTAGCCGACGTATGTCGTTGTTCGGTTTCGTACCCCTTTTTGTATTATTTAAAACCTCTTATATATAGCAGCCTACTCCTAGAGTTAGAAAAGGCTAGTTTAGCCTTTTCTTCTATATTAGAGCCTAGTATCTATATACGTTATTCTGCTATACGTACTCCTATATACCTCTACTGTAGTTATATGTATTTCGTGCTATTACATAAAAAGGCTAAACTGTTCTTCGCCAGTAACGGCCTTAATAATATCTCCTTTGAGCTTGTCGCTACTCTTTGTTTAGAATTCGATTCGCTCTTAATTCGAAATATTACGACAGCATCCTTAAATAGCCGAGTAATTAGAGACTACCTAGACAGCTAGTAACACTAGGGTTTAGTATCTATATAGATAGCTGGTAAAAATCGTATTTTAGTATACGTTAAGAGATTGGAATACGCTAAGTGTTCCTAAGAATCCTAATAACCCTAGGATCGGTGAATAAGTCGACTTCATAGTTATCGCGAAGGCTTCTGAACCTGACCTTACCCCCCCCCCCTAAAATCGACGAAGATGTCGAACCTAGTTCTGCTACGAGGCGTTGAACGACCTTCTAGAGCCACCCCCTTTACTAAAAGACACCCTTCTAAAAGCCGCCTAAATAGCATCTATATACTAAGATCTAGAAGATCTTGACGAAAGAACAAAGATAAGCGAGACTTCTTAAATGTGGACTAGATATAGTTGGTTATATAAGCTTTAGAAGTAGAGAATTAAGAAATAAAGGATTAGCTAGCTAAGCTAGAAAAGAGAATAAGCGAACTTATAATTTAAAGTTAATAAATCGCTTTACCTTTGAACCCTCCTTGATCTGACCCTCTTTTGAACCCTCCTTAATCGAACCCTCTTCTACTTCTAAGCTTGAATTTATACCTCTTTCGGCTATGGGTAGCTGCCTCTGATGCCTTCTAACATACCCCCTATCGACATCTTTAAAATGTCGAACCTAGTTCTGCTGAATAGCGTTGAGCGACAACTCCCTTCTAGGGCTACCCTCCTTTTTGAAAGACCCTTTGAACCCTTTCTGAATTACACCTGTATACTAAGATCTAGAAGATCCTGAAGAAACAATAAAGGTTGAAGAGACTAGCGGGACTTCTTAAATGCGGACGATATATGGACGAGATAGCGGTATACAAAGGATAAAACGATCGGTTAGAGAGATGGAGGACAAAATTACAAGCGAACTTTGAAGTTAAAAACATACCACCTTTGAACACTCACTGATCCGACCCTCTTTTGAACCTTCGTTCGAACCCTCCTTTGCTTTCAAAGCCCTAATTTAGACCTCTTTCGTATAAGGGACACCGCTGCCCCTGATGCCTTCCTACCACTTCCCTCGAATCGGATACGAATCGGTCGAAATACGCTTTCTATCAGGACCAAAGAAGTGAGCTCTTAGCTGAGTTATCGCTGTTAATCCTGACCGAACATTATCCGACTCCACTCTAAACTTCCCTCGAACCGAAAGACTACGACTGCGGTTACGGACTGAGTCCCCGCCGGTACAAAGGTTGAAAGAGATAGAAGTGGAATTAAGAATAAGATTACGCTGAAGAAACTTTTACCGACTTTAAAAGGTTACTTTTCGAGTACGGCTATACTCGGAGAGATACTAGAATCGGAACGCTTCTTCTATATATAGGACAAAGACAAGATTACATCTTAGCTCTAAAACGCGTCTACTGCCCTTACGAGACGCTAGAATTATAACTTTGCTAAAATGATAAACGATCTTTTAGCTATAGATAAGGAGAGACACCGAAGCACTAAATATTTAGAAACGACCACGCCTGTCAATATCAGCACTTTAGTTTAAAACACCCCTCCCTCCTTGTCCGACTTAGCTCTAAACTCCCTACGATCTGACAGCGACTCTTTTTCGAAATCGGAAGATGACGAATAAGTCCTTAAGTACCCTGAAGGGAACAAGGCGGCCTACGGGCCTGAACAACACAGTTCCTACGACAGTACTAATAAATGTCGTACCTGAAACTGTACCCCTTTTTTGACAACTTCGGCATTAAGTTCATTTGACTAGCTGAAACTACCCTTTTTGTTGTTCTGAACTTTGGATAGCGAAACTCTAACAACTTTGGAAACAACTTCGCCTTTGACCACCCGAACCTGCCCCTCCTCTTGTTGTCCTAGACCTCGGACAACAATTCTAAACTTTGATAACCTTCGGCAACAACTTCGCTTTTGACTAGCTGAAACCCTACCTGTTGTTATCCTAAACGTTGGATAACAATTTCAAACTTTGACAACGTTTGGCATTAACTCTTTTGACTAGCTGAAACCACCCCTTTTATTGTCCCCTGTTACTTAGACAAGAATTATAATACGACAACTTCGGCAACAACTTCGCTTTTAACCACCCGAACCCCTACCGACTCCAGCAAGGAGTCTTCCTTACATTCTTTCTCTCTTTCTTACTTTCTTTTCACTTCTAGCTAGGCCAGAAGTTCCTTATTTTTTTTGAATTCTTCGAATCGGATGCGAATCGGTTGTAATACGCTCTCCACCAGGACGAAACTCAGAAGTGAGCTCTTAGCTAAGTTATCACTATTAATCCCGACCGAGCACTATCCGACTTTACTTTGAACTTCCGCTAACCTAAGTTTGAACTTTTCGAATCGGATACGAATTAGTACGCTCTCGAAAGGATAGTGACCTCTTAGCTGAGTTATCACTATCTACGACATTATCAACTTTTCGTTTTCAACTTCACTCTAAAAACCCGCCGACCTTAGTTCAGACGAACCTACACTCTTTTAATAAATTCGAATCGGAGAATTCGAATCGGAGAATTCGAATCGGATACGAATCGGTACGCCCTCGAAGTAAGCTCTTAACTGAGTTATCACTGCCTCTCGACCAAACCACCTCCGACTCTACTCTAAATTCGTTTCCGACTTTATTCTAAACTTTTTCAGACCTACACTCTTTTTTCATTTTGAATTCTTTGAATCGGATACGAATCGGTATACGCTCGAAGTGAACTCTTAGCTAAGACATCACTGTCACCTACAACGTTACCTCTTAATGTTCGCTTCCGACTCTACTCTAAATTCACCTTCGACTTTTGAATTTTTATTCTAAACTTTTTTAGACCCACACTCTTTTAGCAATTCGAATCGGATACGAATCGGTACGCTCTCGAAGTGAGCTCTTAACTGAGTTATTACTGCCTCTTAACTGAACGACCTCCGACTCTACTCTGAATTTCACCTTTGAACTTTTGAACTTTTTGAACTTTGAACTTTCTCCGACCTGCTAGACGGATCGGACTATACTCTTTTAGCGGACGCGAATGCTTGCTTTTGATATTGAAGGATTGGAAACGAAGTCTCTTTTATAAGCATCTACGAATTAGGTCGGTTACGATTCAAAACCGACATCTCGACATCTCGCTTCGCTTACGATAAATCTCGATAAAAAAACAAAGCATCTTCGAACCCGGGTTAGCTACGATTTAGACCCTAACCGACTTACGATAACATAACAATGTAATACTTACGCTATCCCGATTCAGCCCTGAACGATAAGAGATAGAAGACTTGGGACAAGTCTTTTTTAAGGGAGGGGGATGTAACGGTATACCGTCCTGTATAGCCGATATTACATAGCATATGCCGTATATATTAGCTTTCGGCAGTTATTGTTTTGCATTATCTAATTTAGGAAGGTTACGTACGTCCGGGCTTTTAGACGTACTTCGTAGGGTTCGGGCTTTTGTATTAGCCGACGTATATCGTTGTTCGGTTTCGTACCCCTTTTTATATTATCCGAAACCTCTTATATATAGCAGCCTGCTCCTAGAGTCAGAAAAGGCTAGTTTAGCCTTTTCTTCTGTATCAGAGCCTAGTATCTACATACGTCATTCTGCTATACGCACTCCTATATGCCTCTACTGTAGTTGTGTGTATTTCGTGCCGTTATATAACCTTACTTTATAAGATAGAGAATACCTCTTTAAACTAATAAAGTTAAATATTACTCTATTTATATATATAGTTAATAATAACTTTTTAGCTATTCTTATAAAAAATAATTTAAATATACTAATTTAACTACTTTAAAACTTAATATTAAGAAAGTTAGCTAAAATAACTTTTAATAAAGTATATTATATTAAAGTAGAATATTAAGATAAGATCTTTAAATTAGTTTTATAACTAGTAGTAAAGATAGAATAGCTAAAGAGTATATTAGTAATAGAGATAAAGCTACTAAATAGAATTATAATTTATAGTAATAGTAAAGCGTTTATAGAACTAAAAGCTATATATAAAGAGTTCTTAAAAATATAGCTATTAAGTAAAGAAGTAAAGATCTTTATAAACTAATAAATAAAAGTCTACTTAAAACTAGGATAAGAAGAGTATATAACTAATAAAGCTTAAATTTATTTAACTAGCTAGTATAGCTAAGAATTAATTAATAGAGTATATAATAGTTTATATTAAGATAGTAAAATAGAATAGATAATCATATATTACTCCTTTATATATCTATTATTTAGAGTATAAAAGAATAAGAAAGATAAGAAAGGCTATATAGTAATAGATATTTAAGAGCTAAATAGGTTAGTTATACTAGACGTATATCTAATACTATTATAGACTAAAATTATAGTAATATATTCTAGCTATAACTTTATTATAGCTATTAATAACCTAGCTTTCTTCTTCTAATAGTAAGTATATCTAAACTACTATTATTACTTTATAGTTATATCTTATAAAAGCTAAGAAACCTCTAATATACTAATTATAAGATACTAGAATATACTAGTATATATCTAATAACTTATAAACTATTACTTTTAAGATTTAAAGACTTTTATAAGAATATATATTAATAATATAGTAATAGTAAATAAAAGTCTTAAAGAGTATATAAACTATATATATAAGCGACTTAAAGTCTTTACTAAACTAGGCCTATTATATAGTATAGAGAAAATATATATTAAGTACTCTTTAATATTTATTCTTAGCTAATAAGTTAATTCTCTTAGCCTATTAATAATAAAGGAAAGACTTAAAGCTATTATAACTCTAAAATTCTTAGAAACCTTAAAAGATCTAGAATAATACTTAGATATAATAGGTTATTTAAGAGAGTATATATAGAACTATATAATTATAACTAGCTCTCTTTAAGAATAAAAAATAGAACTTTTAAAAAGAGTACTAGTAAGTAGCTAAGCTAGAACTAACTTTATAAAGTAAGAAGTATTTATATACTTAATAAGCTAAGAACGAGCTTTATTTATAGCTTTATAAAATACTTTAATAGAAAAGATAATACTAATATACTTTAATTCTAGTAAGTAATTCTATATTAACGTAGACTTATTAAAAGATAGTATTAAGATTATAGTATACTACTTATAAGAAAAGAGAGATATAAACCTTAATAAGATAATCTATTAGAAGAAAAAGCTAGAACTAATCTTATTCCTTTTCTAAAAGTTAATAGTAGTTAAGTAAAACTATTAGCTAATTAAAATAGTAATAATAGAAGTAGTATAAGCTATCTAAAAACTATAAGATAAGATTAAGTTATTAAGAATACCTAGTATAATTATATTTATAGACTATAATATAACTCTAGGCTTAGTAAGAAAGTTAGATATTATATTCTTAGTATTAACTAAAAAGCTAAACCTTAGACTTATATATATTATAGAATTTCTATCTAGGTTTAACTTAAATATCTATTATAAGCCTAGTAAGAAGTATCTAATACTAGACGTCTTATTATATTTATTAATATCTAGAAAGAAGAGATCTTAGTTAGAAAAGAAAGCTAAATTAGACGTACTTTAAGCTATTAAAGATATTAAGATAATAGAAATTTATATAAGAGAGGTAATAGTTTAAATTATATCTTCTTTTAAACTAAAAGTTATAATAAAGTATAAAAATAATAAGAAATAAAAGACTATTATTAGAATAATATCTATAAATAAAACTCTTAATAAAAATATAGCTAAATTACTCTTTTTTATTAAAGAAGAGATGTTATTTAAGAAGAGTTTAAATAAGCTATTATAATAATTATATATTTCTAAAAATTATATAATAAATATGTTTAAATAGGCTTATAATATAGTTAAATATTTAAGATATAGTAAATTATAAGAAATATTATCTTATTTATTTTATATTAGATAACTAGGAAAGTCTTTATAATAATATCTAGTATATTATCTAAAATACTTAATTTATAGCCTAAAACGCTATAAGCTAAATAGTTCTCTTTAACTAATTCTATTACTACTAGTACTATTTTATTATATTATAATTAACTTTATTCTTACTTTACTACTAAGCTATAAAGGTTATAATTATATAATAATAATAATATATAAGGTTTTAAAGAAGAAGGTCTTAGTACTAGGCTAAGAGGATTATATAACTAAAGATTAAGTAAAAGCTATAATATAAAGATTCTAACTACTTAACTAGAGGTATTTAAAGGTTATTATCTTAAATAGAGACTAGAAATTTATAAACGCCTTTTAAAAAGATTTATTTATAGTTATAAGAATAAAATTACTATACTCTATAATATATTATTCTTAGATAGATAAATAATTAGAGACTATAAATTAAATAACTAAGATTATAATATAGTACTTCTTATAGAGTTTAATAGACTTTTTAAAATAAATAAAGGTAATTCTAAGTATATAATCTACTTTAAATAACTATAAATTAATAGTTATAAATAAGTCTTTTAATAAAACTATAAAGATATTATAGTTTTTTACTTAATACTTTAATTAGTCTAATATCTAAGCTATAAACTATAATCTTAAACACGTTAGTAGTAAGAATTAAGATATTAGATATATTAGAAGTAGTAGTAATAAATATAAAATATATATATAATAAGAAGTACTAGCTAATTTTCTTTAAAATAAGAGATAACGTTTTACTAAGACTCTATATAGAGTATAATATCTTAGCTATAAAAGATAACTATAAGGTATATATATAATAAGTAGGCTTATTTAGAGTTCTTAAGAGAATTAAATACTAGGCTTATAGACTAAATATTCTACTAAGTATAAAGATATATCTAGTTATCATAGTAGTTTACTTAGAATTAAAAGCTAAAGAAAAGGATTTATATAATAGACTACTACTTAAGTGTAATAGCCTGTCACCTAGGCTATCCTCGATTGCTAGAAGTATCTGCTATATATAAGATTTCGGCGGTTATTATTTTGTATTATCTAATTTAGGAAGATTACGTATATCTGAGCTTTTAGACGTACTTCGTAGAGTTCGGGCTTTTATATTAGCCTATAACAGTATGCCGTTATTCTAGATAGCTAGGAGTACCTGCTATATATAGGGTTTCAGTAGTTATTATCTTATATTATCTGTTTTAGGAAGGTTACGTAGGTTCGAGCTTTTATATTAGCCGACGTATAACGTTAGTCGGTTTTAGACTCTTTTATACTATCTAAACCTCTTATATATAACAGCCTACTCTTAGAGTAGAAGAGAGATAGTTTTTCCTTTTCTTCTATATTAGAGCCTAGTATTTATATACGTTATTTAGTCTTAAACGTACTCCTATATACCTCTTCTCCTATAGTATATATTTCGTACTATTATATAAAAAGGAAAAACTCTTCTTCGCTAGTAATAGCCTTAATAATATCTCTTTTAAGCTTATTACTACTCTTTATTTAGAAGTTGATTCACTCTTAATTTAGAATATTATAATAGTATTCTTAAATAGCTAGGTAATTAGAGACTATCTAGATAGCTAGTAACACTAGGGTTTAGTATCTATATAGACAGCTAGTAAAAATCGTATTATAGACACGTTAAGGGATTAGAATATACTAAGTATTCCTAAGAGTCTTAATAACCCTAGGTTTAGTAAATAAGTTAACTTATAATAGTTATCTAGAAAGCTTCTAAATCTAATCTTACTCTCTCTCTCTAAATCGACATTATATTAACAGTTCTACTATAAGGCGTTAAATAACCTTCTAAGGCTACTCTCTCTTTTTAAAAGACTCTCTAAACCCTCTCTAACTTATAACTATATACTAAAATAATAAGAGCTTAGCTTTTAAAGATAACCTTCTTAAATTTAAATAATATATAAATAATAAGTAGATAAGATAGAGGTAAAAGATATATAAAGGATAAAATAATTAGTTAAAGAGATAGAGAATAAAATTATAAGTAAACTTCAAAGTTAAAAATCTTATCTCTAAACCCTCTCTAATCTAACTCTTATTTAACTCTTCTTTACTTTTAAGCTTTAATTTAAACCTTTTTTACTTAAGAGACACTGCTACCTCTAATACCTTCTAACTTATATAATATAGTACTAAAGCCCTTTTAAATACTCTCTAACCTTAATAAAAAAGTAAGATAATTAAAACTAATATATAAAGCTCTTATTTAAAGTATAATAACTAGACTAGCTAGGAACTACCTAGAGCCTAGATATAAGTTAGAGTTAGTTTAAAATACTTTCTAAGATTAAGAAGAGATAGTTACCCTTTTAAATACCTACTTTTTAACTAGTTATAAGATAGAGGATACTTAGAATACTTTTAGATTCTTATAAATAGATAACGAAGATAGTTGAATTCAGTTCTACTAAGTAGTATTAAGTGATAACCTCTTCTAAGGACACTCCTTCTCTTTTTGAAAGACTCTTTAAACCCTTTCTAAATTATACTTATATACTAAGATCTAGAAGATTCTAAAGAAATAATAATAGTTAAAGAGACTATTAAGACTTCTCTAATATAGATAATATATAGATAAGATAGTAGTATATAAAGGATAAAATAATCGGTTAGACGAGATAGATATAATTATAAGTGAACTATAAAGTTAATAAAAATACTCTACCTTTAAACTCTTATTAATCTAACCCTCTTTTAAACCTTTATTTAAACTCTCTTTTACTTTTAAAAGCCTTAATTTAAACTTCTTTTACTTAAGAGACACCGCTACTCTTAATACCTTTCTACTACTTTCTAACCTTTAAATTAGATATAAATTAGTTAAAATACACTTTCTATTAAGATAAAACTTAGAAGTGAGCTTTTAGCTAAGTTATTATTATTAATCTTAACTAAATATTATCTAACTCTACTCTAAACTTCTCTTAAACTAAAAGACTATAATTACTTAGTTATAAACCGAGTCTCTACTAGTATAAAGGTTAAAAGAGATAGAAGTGGAATTAAAAAGAAGATTATACTAAAAGAACGTTTAATTTTTAAGTATAGCTATACTTAGAGAGAATAGTAATAGTTCTTTTATATATAAGATAAGATTATACCTTAGCTCTAAAACGTGTCTACTACTTTTAAGAGATACTAGAATTACTAAATTAGTAAACAATCTTTTAGCTATAGATAAGAAGATACGCTAAAACGCTAAGTTACTTATAATTAGTACTCTAGTTTAAAAGAATACTCCTCTATCTAGCTACGAACTCCTTATAATCTAATAGTAACTCTTTTTTTTCGAAATTAGAAGATAAATAAGTCCTTAAGTACCTAAAAGGAATAAGATAGCTTATAAGCCTAAGTAATATAGTTTTATATAACTAGATATCTAAACTTAGATACTACTATATCTAAAACTACTTCTTTTATTATCCTAAACCTTAGACAATTTAATAAACTTCAGTAATAACTTCGCCTTTAACTAGCTAAAACCACCTCTTTTATTATCTTAAACTTTAAATAGCGAAACTCTTTAACATTTAGTAATAAACTCTTTTAACTAGCTAAAATACTACTAACTCTAATTAGAGTCTTATAGTCTTTATATTCTTTCTTACTTTCTTTTTACTTCTAGCTAGGCTAGAAGTCCTTTTTTTATTCGAATTTAAATCAGATACGAATTAGTACGCTCTTAAAGTAAGCTCTTAACTAAGTTATTATTACCTTTTAACTAAATAACTTCTAACGCTACTCTATATTCGCCTTCGACTCTACTTTAAACTTTTTCTAATTTTACTTTAAACTTTTTCTAATCTACTAGTCGGGTCAGACTATACTCTTTTAGCGAATACGAATACTTACTTTAATATTAAAGGATTAGAAACGAAATCTCTCTTTTATAAGCATCTATAACTTAGTTTAGTTATAATTTAGACCTAAAGTCGATATCTCGTCTCGCTTATAATAAAATACAATTAATCTTTAAACTAGGTTAGCTATAATTTAATTTAGACTCTAATCTACCTTCTTACTTATAATAAAATTAATAAATATAATAAATGCTTTAACCTCGATAATAATATTATAGTATCCTGATTTAACTCTAAACGATAAGAGAGATAAACTCGAGAATAAGTCTTTTTTAAGAGAAGAGGATATAATAGTATACCGTTATCCTAGATAGCTAGGAGTATCTACTATATATAGGGTTTTAGTAGTTATTATCTTATATTATCTATTTTAAGAAGGTTACGTAGGTTTAGGCTTTTATATTAGCCGACGTATAACGTTAGTCGGTTTCGAACTCTCTTATACTATCTAAACCTCTTATATATAGCAGCCTACTCTTAGAGTAGAAGAGAGATAGTTTTTCCTTTTCTTCCGTATTAGAGCCTAGTATTTATATACGTTATTTAGTCTCGAACGTACTCCTATATGCCTCTTCTCCTATAGTGTGTATTTCGTGCCGTTATATAGCCGACGTATGTCGTTGTTTAGTTTCGTACCTCTTTTATATTATCTAAACCTCTTATATATAGTAGCCTACTCTCCTAGAGTTAGAAAAGGCTAGTTTAGCCTTTTCTTCCGTATTAGAGCCTAGTATCTACGTATGTTATTCTGCCGAACGCACTTCTATATACCTTTTCTATAGTAGTATATATTTCGTGCTATTATATTAAGAGGCTAGATATAATTATAGTAGAACGTAATAAGAAGTAAGAGATAGAACGATTAATAAAAAAGAGAATTATACTATTAAGCTAGATTAAATACCTTATAAGATAGAAAGGCTATAATATAGAAGAAGACTAATAGATTAGTCTTAAAAACCTAGTAAATTACTAATAATTAGTATATAACTTTAATATAGCTAAGAGAAAGGGAAATAATAGAGCTATAAAATACTAGAGAAGTACTTAGTAAAGGCTAAATAAATAGTAAATATAGAGATATTCTACTTTTAAACTAAAAGATAAAGAGCTATATATTATTAAAAGATATAGTTAGCTAATAAATATTAATATAGCTATATAGACTATAAGATAGCTAATATCTATATAAGTCTTAATAGTAATAGTAGAATATATATAACTAATAAATAAAAATACTATAATAATATTTTTCTTATTCTAATTTATATATATTAATAAATATAATAATATAGCTAGTAATATATATTCTAAGAATAGTAAGCTAATAAGTATTAACTAGATAGCTAATATAGACTCTAAATAGTCTAATAGTATAGAAGCCTTAGCTAATATATTAAGTATACTATCTAAGAAAGCTACTAAGAAGGCTAAGAATAATAGGCTAGAATACTCTAAGCTATTAACTCTAGTTTTAAAAATAGGAAATTGAATAGTATAAGAAGTAAATAATAATAAACTAGTATAAGACTAGTCCTAGTTAATTAAATAGAGAATAAAGTAATAAGAGGAATTTAAAAATAAATAATAAAACTCTAATAGTTATAAGAAAGAGTAAATAATTAATAATAAGTTAGCTATAGCTAAGACTAAGATACTCTTTAATTATTTAGTTCTAGTTTTACTAGCTATTAACTCTAAGAATCTTATTAATAGTTATAAGTTAAATAGTATTCTACTATTTACTAACTTAAATAACTCTTTAGCTATAGTTATTTAAGAAAATAAAATATTAATAGCTAACTAGAAAGTAAACCTTTTTCTAAGAGATTTTAATATTATAGGAAATATTTACTAAACCTAGTACTATATAAGTAAACTAGCTATAATATAAACTATAAGAAAGGATATCTTATATAAGAGATTTAGAATTAAAGATAAGAAGTAATAATATATATTCTATAAAGCTAAAGTCTTAAAAGAGAATATAGACTAAACTAAAGAATATAATAGCACGAAATACACACTACTACAAAAGAGGCATATAGGAGTGCGTTCGGCAGAATAACATGCGTAGATACTAGGCTCTAATATAGAAGAAAAGGAAAAACTATCCCTCTTCTACTCTAGGAGTAGGCTACTATATATAAGAGGTTTAGATAGTACAAAAGGGTTCAAAACCGAACAACCTTAGCTAATACAAAAGCTTAAACCTATATAACCTTCCTAAAACAGACTATGTAAGATAACAACTACTAAAACCTCATATATAGCAGGTACTCCTAGCTATCTAAGATAATAGTATACCGTTATATCCCCCTCTCTTGAAAAAGACTCGTCTCGAGTCTTCTCTCTCTTATCGTCTAGAGTCGTTTAGGGCTGAATCGGGATAGTGTAAGTTATTATATTTGTTATATTTGTTATAAGCGAAACGAGATATCGAGATGTCGATTTTGGGTTCGAATCGTAACTGAACTAATTCGTAGATACTTATAAAGAGACTTCGTTTCTAATCCTTTAATATCAAAGCAAGCATTCGCTTAAAAGAGTGTAGTCCGATCCGACTAGCAGGTTAGAAAAAGTTCAAAGTTCAAAAAGTTCAAAAAGTTCAAAACAGAGTCGGAGGCGAATTCAGAGTAGAGTCGGAAGTCGTTCGGTCGAGAGGTGACGTTGAAGGTGACAGTGATAACTCAGTTAAGAGCTTACTTTGAGAGTGTACCGATTCGTATCTGATTCGAAGAATGAAAAAAGAACTTCTAGCCCGGCTAGAAGTAAAAAGAAAGTAAGACTCTAATTAGAGTTAGTAGGGTTTTAGGTAGTTAAAGGCGAAGTTGTTTCTAAAGTTATTAAGTAGTTCTAGCTAGTTAAAAGAGTTTAATACTAAAGTTATTATATTACCTTATTCTCTCTTAAATTAGAGTACTTAAGGACTTATTCGTTATCTTCTAATTCCGATTCCACTTTAGAAGTAGTAGAAGATTCGCTATTAGATCGTAGAGAGTTTAGAGAGAGAGTATTTTAGACCGAAGTATATAACTTAGCGTTTTAGCGTGTCTCTTTATCTAAAGCTAAAAGATTAGCTACTATTTTAATAAAGTTATAGTTCTATTATCTCTTTTTTAAAGTAGCTAAGTTTTAGAGCTATAGTATAATCTTATCCTATATTTAAAAGAACTATTCTAATTCTAGTATACCTCTAAGTATAGCTATACTTAAAAAGCAACTCTTAAAATTAGTAAAAGTCTTTTCAGCGTCCTCTTATTCTATTTATAAGGATCTAAAAGCGTTCTAAGCATTCTCTATCTTATAATCTATTAAAAAGTAGGTATCTAAAAGGGCAACTATCTCTTCTTAATCTTAGAAAGTATTCTAAACTAACTCTAACTTATATCTAGGCTCTAGGTAGTTCCTAGCTAGTCTAGTTATTATACTCTAAATAAGGGCTTTATATATTAGAGGTAAACCGTAGTAGTTAGTATTTATATAGAGTCTATCTTATACTAATATCTTCTATTATTAGTATATAAGTAAAATGCTATTATCTAAAGGTTTAATCTTTTTAGTTATCTTACTTTTTTATTAAAGTTAGAGAGTATTTAAAGGGGCTTCGGTACTATGTTAGATAAGAGAGGAATTTTAGAAGGCATTAGAGGTAGCTGCTTATAGCCGAAAGGGGTATAAATTCAGGCTTAGGAGTAGAAGAGGGTTCGATTAGAGAGGGTTTAGAAGCGAAGTAAGTTATTAACTTTAAAATATAAGCTTACTTACTCTCTTTTCTAGCTTAGCTAGCTAATTCTTTATTTCTTAATTTTCTACTTCTAAAGCTTATATAACCGACCGTATCTAGTCTATATTTAAGAAGTCTTACTTATCTTTATTCTTTTATCGAGATCTTCTAGATCTTAGTATACGAACGCTATTCAGGCGGTTTTTAGAAAGAGAGATAGCTCTAGAAAGTAGCTTAACGCCTTATAGTAGAGCTGGTTTAGAGAGACCTAAGATCTCTTAGAAATTCGATATAATAATATCGATTTGAGAGAGAGGGGTAAGAGCAGATTTAGAAGCCTTCGTAATAACTATAGTATATTAACTTATTTACTAAACCTATATATAGTAGTCTCTATATAGAGAGGGTTATTAGAAGCCTTTAAAGTACTTAGTATATTCCTACTTTCTTAATATATAAAATACGCTTTTTACTAGCTGTCTAAAACTAATACTAAACCCTAATATTACTAGCTATCTAGGTAGTCTTTAATTACCTAGCTATTTAAGAATATTATTGTCCTAGTCTAAATTTAGACTAAGTTATATTCGAAATAAAAGAAGCGACGACAAGCTTAAAAGAGATATTATAAATGCTATCACTAGCGAAGTAGAGTTTTT
This sequence comes from Hymenoscyphus infarciens, assembly GCA_001414345.1. Taxonomy (NCBI): domain Eukaryota; kingdom Fungi; phylum Ascomycota; class Leotiomycetes; order Helotiales; family Helotiaceae; genus Hymenoscyphus; species Hymenoscyphus infarciens. Next base: position 309,843 of record LLCB01000009.1, read on the forward strand.
CCTTTTTATATAATAGTACGAAATATATACTACTATAAAAGAGGTATATAAGAGTACGTTTAGCAGAATAACATACGTAGATACTAGGCTTTAATATAGAAGAAAAGGAAAAACTATTCCTCTTCTACTCTAGGAGCAGGCTACTATATATAAGAGGTTCAAATAGTATAAAAGGGTCTGAAACCGAATAACCTCGGCTAATATAAAAGCTCAAACCTACGTAACCTTTCTAAAACAGACTATATAAGACAATAACTACTGAAACCCTATATATAGCAGGTACTCCTAGCTATCTAGGATGACGGTATACTATTACAAAGAAGAAGCTTATAAAATAATATTATTTATACTAGGTAAGAGTAAGAGCTTTCTAATAGTAATCTAATTTAATCTAGAAGAGGAACTAAGTAAGACTAATATACTATTTTAGATAGATAATAGAAAGAAGTAGTTTATAGTATTATTAATAGAAGCTAAGCTTAAGTTTATATTAGCTTAGAGGTAGAAGTTTATATTAGCTAAGAGGTAGAAGTAGATTAAAGCTAATATAAAGAGAAAGAAGCTAAAATCAACTTAGATAATAATCTATTAACGCCTTTTAAGATAGTATTAGATATTATACTAAGTAAGAAAGATAAGAAGCTAAAATATATAATAAGAAGCTAAAGAAGAAGCTATAAGAATACTAGAAGTAGCTAATAAAAGTTAAATACTTTATTTAATACTAACTTTAAAAAGGAATTACTAACTAAGATAGCTAAGTTATTAAAAGCTAGTCTATTAAAGAAGTAGAAACTATTTTTAGATAGTAGTAACTTTAAGAGCTAGGTTAAAGCTAATACTAGCTATTAAAATAAGAGTATTATAGATCTATAAAAACGAATTAATACTTTAAAGAATACTCTTATAGCTTAGACTATAGAAATTTACTTAGTATAGATATATATAGATATATAAAATAAACTCTACGTTTATTATAAAGTTCTTTTAAAAGTTACTTATTAAGCTAAGAAAGGTAGAGAATACTAATAAGATACTAGGTAAGATATTAGTAAAGATAGAAAAAGATAGCTAGTTAGAAGAAAAAGCTAATAAGAATAAAGAAAACTTTTAAAAGCTTAAAAGCCTACTATTAAAGCTATAAACTATTGAATAGACCTTAGAAGTTAATAATAAGTCTATAATAGACTAGGAGAATTTTTTTAAAAAGTTAGTTTTAAGAAGTAATAGTAAAGAGCTTATAAAAAACGTTATAAAATACTTAGCTAAGCTAATACTTTAAACTCTTAGATTAAGAGTTATAAGTAAAAAGAGTATATAGCTCTTTAATAATACTAGAAAACCGCGGCTATTAGCTAATTACCTTATAAACTACTATAAGAAAGAGCTAGTATTATCTCTTTATTTCCTAGTCTCTAGTATTATCTTTATTTTCTTTATTTCTTTAGTTCTCTATTATAGCCTTTTAATACTAGATACTATAGCTATTAGCTATTTACTTTATAAACTATTATAAGTAGAGCTAGATATAGGCTATTTTATATATTTTTAAGTTAAAGAGCTTTAAATAAGAGATATCTATAATAGATAGAGCTATATAGCTATTATATATCTAAGTTAGAACTTAAACCTCTAGCTAAGTAGATAGTAAGAAGCCTCTAGACTAGTTTAGCTAGTCTTTTAAGTTATTATATCTTATTATATAGACACTAACGTAATCTTTATATAGAGGTTCTTTACTTCTTCTAGTAATTCTCTTAACTTAAATATAGTATATACTAACTATATAGAATAACTACTATAGATATTACCTCTAATCTTAGGTTAGTATATAGCTCTTACCTTCTTAAAGTTATATATAATTCTATAGTATACTAGAGTAGAAGTTCTCTAGTATCGATAGAGATATAGAATCGACTTTAGAAGCTTTCTTAATTAGTTAGTTTTAATAGTTCGTAGATACTATTATTAAGTAAAGAAGCTATATAGGTCTTTTTCGCTAATATCTAGTATATTACTATATATAACGTAGCTTCTTTATAGAAGGTCGAAAACTCTAATAGTTATAAAAAGAGATATTACTACGTCGCTTTTTTAACTTAAACTTAGCTTTATAGATAGTTCTAGAGACGAGATAGAACTACTAGAGGTTTATAGAATATACCGCGTATAAATATTAAGTCTTCGTATCTCGAAAGGTATTACTTATAACGTATATTATATTAATAAGTACATTTCTAGTTAAAGCTACTATTGTCGATAATTAATTTATAATAGTTGATTTTATTTAGTTTTAATTTAATAGTAATATTTTTTATAGAGATAAGAAAGTGAGATAAAGTTAAGAGTAATAGTTTTTTTTTTAGAGATTCTACTAGATTTCTATTATTCTTTATACTTCTTAGTATAAAAGAAAAACTAACTATATTAGATTACTAAAGATACTTAGCTTAAGACTTTTCGCTAATAACTATAATCGTTTAGCTCTACTTCTTATCTAATCCGCTTCGTATATTAGATAAGAAAGAGTAATATAATAAAACTAGTAATACGACTACTTTTAGTTTATATTAAAATCATCTTAACTAGCTTCTAATAACTTCTTACCTTTACTACTAAAAATACTCTAATAAGCTTCTACTTTTAAATATATATCTTAAACTTATATTTAATCTTTAAAATATAATTATATCTTCTATATTCTAGGTTTTACTAAAAATCTTTAGAGATTTAGTAGTAGCTATAATAGCACGCTATTCTAAATTGCCGGTATTCGTAGAACTGCTAATACTTCTAATACGTCGAGGCTAAGATTACGATTAATCTAATACTTATATAATAGAAGATACTAAAAGGATAAAGGTTTAGATATTATATATTTAGCTTTAAAGCTCTTTATTTATTATTAGCTATATTAGAAAGGGCTCGGTTATTATTATTATCGAGACTTAGTAGTCTCCGACCTCTTATATATAGATGTTTATACTCGGTATAGAAGAGAGATAGTTTTTCCTTTTCTTCTATATTAGAGCCTAGTATTTATATATATTATTCTACTAAACATACTTCTATATACCTCTTCTATAGTAGTATATATTTCGTACTATTATAGTAGCTTTCTTAGAAGTTAGATTAAAGAACTAGATAGATAAACCTTACTTTATATTTCTATTTATTAAGTTTAAAATAAGAGATTCTAATTAAAATTAGAATATAATAAAGCGTTATTATTTTAATATATATTTTTAAAAACAACGTATTTTAGTATAAACTAAAAGTAGTCGTATTACTAGTTTTATTATATTACTCTCTCTTATCTAATACGCGAAGCGGATTAGATAAGAGAGTAGACTAAGCGATTATCTCTAATACTAAGTTATTATATAATATAACTTCTATTTCCTAAGTTCAGCTCTTTATAGTTATATTAGTAGTAATCTTTACTTTAGGTAATATATATTAGGACTTATACTTGTTATTTAATCTACTTTTATTAGTAATATAAAGCTATCTTATATTATAGTTAGCTCTAGTCTTAATCTAATTTATTAGTACTAAGCAGATAGAGTAGTATTAGTATTATATATTAGTACTAGCTAGGAAATATTCTAAGCTCGACCTTCTCTTAAATAGCCGAGTTTACTTACTATATATATAAGATTTCAGCTCTTATATAAGCTTTCGACTCTTCTATAGTTAGAAAAGGCCTAATATAGTCTTTTCTTCTATATTAGTACCTAGTAAATATATATATACGAATAGTACTCTTATATACCTCTTCTATAGTAGTATACGTTTCGTATCGTTATATAAGCAATTCTACTAGTATATACACGTTTTTTATTATATATATAAGAGTTTTCCTATATTTTTACTTATATCTCTAGCTTTATACTTACTAGAGCTTCTATCTTAGAAATATAGAAAATAAGTATAATAGTCTTTAGAACTAGAAGTTAGAGAATATTATATAATATTATATAAAAACGTAACTTATTTCTAGTAAGCTAAAATCAGCTCTCTAAGCTTATACTCTATAGAAGAATTCAAGTAATATCTAGAGTAGACTATAAGATAGACTATAGAAGAAGTTATAAGAGAGATAATTAGCTAGATATATAGTAGATTAAGTAATTATTAAATCATATTTTCATAGAATTAAAGTATAAGTATAAATAAAAGACTTAAATTTAACTTGATTTCTAACTATAAGAATAGTATAAGACTATATATACTATTTACTATTAAAGAAGAAGTAAGTACTAGAAAGAAGCTTTATATCTTAAAAATATAAGAGTTACTAAAAGATTCTAGAGATTATAGTATATTTATATAACTAAATCTTCTAAATCTTCTAAATAATACTAGAAAGAACTAGTATAAACTAAGAAATAAACCTAAAGCCTAGTAGTAGATAAGGTAATTATCACCTACTACTACTAAAAGTAGCTATAGAAGTAGCTATAGAAGTAGCTATAGAAGTAGCTATAGAAGTAGCTTATCTATCTAGTTAGCCTAAGTATAAATAATTTATTTTAATTTTTTATATCTCAGTTTGAATATAAGTAGTCTCAAGACCAATTCTCATCTTACCGAGACAGCGAAAAGTTTAATAATAAAGTAAGAAAGGAGATTTTCTAAAGTACCTAGCCAAAAATACACTATCTTCAAACTCCAAGAGAGATGTTAGAAGTTCCTACTTACCTTCAACCACCAAAAAAAAAGCAAAGAAGGAAGAAAGAGGAAAGCGGAAAATTTCTTCTCTTCTCATTCATAAATCTAAACACATAGTATGAAACGAGAAAGATACACCATCATCAAAAAGCAAGACGCAAGGACCAAAAAACAAATAAACAAACCATCCCTTTCTTTTCAAGTCAAAAAAAAAAGAGAGAGAATTTTAACACCGCACCAAAAACCAACCCGATAACTCTCAAGTCGAAGCTCCAAAAATACTAGACACCAACTCGCCCCCACGAATAGCAAGGATAGAGAGAAGGGTATCGCTCAACTGGAAAAATTAAGATGTGAGTAAAAGGTTTCTGAATCGAAAAAGGAGGGGAAGGAAAAAACTAACACCATGAGTCCCCTCATTACACCCCTGCAACCAAATACCCACATCCCCCTCCACCTTGCCCTCCCGAAACACAAGCCCGTAGTCCCGTCCAACAGCAAACTTACCGCCTCCCTCCTGCTCAACGACCAAGTCCCGAACGTCGCCCAAGATCTCCTCGTGAGCATTCCTCTTGTATCCCGTAGCAGCGAAGACATAATCTGCCTGGATCTCCTCCTCGACTCTCGCTCCCGAATCGGTGGAAACGAAGCGGAGGTTGAGACTCGAGCCTGCGCCTTGTTCGGCGGTCTCGACGACACGGTTGTGGATAATGTTGCAGCGCCAGGTTGATGGGTCGGGGTTCTTGACTTGTTGCATGTAGAGTTTGTCGTAGAGGTGTTCGAGGAGGTTGAGGCGGACGACTCCGTAGTTGGTTCCTTTGTCGAGGGCTAGGGAGGCGGCGCGGGCGACGGGATCTTGGTTGTAGATCCCTTCCACGCGATCTGGGTCGAAGATTTCGTTGACACTAGTTTATTTGTTAGTTCGATTTGCTTCTCGGGTAATTGGGGGGAGGGACATACAAAGGACTGTCATCACTAGGTCTCAGACTTGAACCCTTGATGACAAGTTTCACCTCACTCTCAGGGAATCTCTCGCTCAAATCATTATAGATCTCCGCGGCACTCTGGCCACTTCCCAAAACGACGAATTTTGGTTTTCGTCCTTGTTCTCTCTGTTGGATCTGCTTGATAGAGACAGCGAATTGACTCGAGTGAGCAACGTGCTTGAGACCCTGAAGTTTCTGTGGGATGACTGGACGTCCCCCAACGGCAACGACAACATGCTTTGTCTTTCGGGTGATCAAAGTTCCGTTTTGATCACGAGCTGTGACTTCCCATGAAATTACTTTTCCCTCCGCATTCTTCTCTCCTACTCGGACGCCCTCGACATCCATTCCATAAGCGACCTTTCCTTCTTTCTCGAAGTGGCTGGCGCACCAACGGAGATAATCCTCGTATTCCAATCTACTTGGCAAGAAAGTGCTGAGATTGATGAAGTGATTCAGACGGCCCTTTGAGAAAAGATAGTTGATGAATGTGAAGTGAGAGCGTGGATTTCTGGGTGTAGCAAGATCTTTGAGGAAGGAAATTTGCATTCTAGCACCGGGAAGTTGCATACCAGCGTGCCACGCGAATTCAGGTTGCTTTTCGAGGAAGAGGACTTTTTGTTTTGGGCCGTTGGCAAGGTTGTCCTTCATGGCAATTGCGATTGCGAGAGAGGCTGGACCAAAACCAACGCATAATAGATCCAAAACTTCGTCGGAAGTGTCTGTTGGTTCAACATAGTGACTGTCGTTGTAAAAAACCTCTGAGTTTCCACTTGGGAAAATTGTTTGGTCGAAAGACTCCGAAGGGGGGGTTATAGCCGAGGGGGCCATCTTTGCTTGTTCTCGGTTTTTGTTTAGGAAATATGGCGCTTTTCTTTATTTGTCGAGGTGTTGGGTGCTGATATAGAAATCGGGTTATCTAAGTAATGGTTAGCAATTTGTCATCACTAAACGTACGAAACTCCCAGTGAATAGCTGATTGCGTGAGAATAAGCAGGTAACGTGATGGCACTAGCAATCAGGCTACCATATTGAGTTGGATAACTTTCCCATTTTGATGCTTCTTCTTTTCTGGGGTCAATAGGAGTCGTTCCTTTCCCCCAGACTACACGACAAAAGCTCTCCTCTTTCGGTGAGAAGTTGGACTAAAAGATTGAAAAGCCTTACCAAAACTCGTCTCTTCGAAATTTGGAAGACTTTCCAATGTCTCTGAAGTCACTTTGACTCAGTGCTGGTGACCAAAAATTATTAGTACACTCCCTGCTTGGAAATGCAGCCTTTCCTATTGGACAGCCTTCTTTTTAGATTTATCTGTAGGACGAACTAGCGGCACAACAGATAGGAGGTGTGAGTGCTAAAACGTAGGATTGGTTATGATGATCGAGATCAGAAATGTGGTGATTCAGGCGTTCTGCGGGGTGATGGAAAAGGAAGTGCTGTAATCTTAGTTCTTTTCGGGAAATCAGCCACATCTACATACAAGTTTTGCTCATCCCGAAATCCGAAATCCGAAATACGCACCAAAAGTACCAAAATTCAACCTCGAATATTACGAATCGATGACTGGGTAGGAGAAGATGGTGCGGGGGCTGGAGTAGAAGAGAGTGTCATGTGATTGGTGGATAGACAACCCGTTGGTAGAGTGACAACCGGTAAAATGCTGATGAGGAGTATTTCGACTTGGTGAGTTGACTATGAACTTCGCAGAACTAGATTGTCTGATACTGGATTCAATTGAGTGCTTGTTGAATACAGAGAAGTAGTGTGATACGAAAAAATCAAGGGGAAAGAGTAGCGTCAAAAGGGATGTTGGGGACTTCATATAATTATGATATATGCGACGCGGAGAGCCATAAGACAGATCCATGGCCACGGTGTCGCGGCTCGCCTGGCTGATCGAGGGAAATGCAGACTGCAAGTGGAGCAGGAGGAACTCAGGGATGAGCTTTCGGCTGGCGGTACGAAGTATGGGCTCAGACTGACTTTGCGCCATTGACAACCATGACATGTAACCCTAGATAGTGTGTAATTTGAGCTTCCTTTTTTCAATCCTGGTTTGTGGTTTATATTGTTTTCCGATTTTGAGATCTTGCTTTAGTCCTGCCTCGGAAGTTCGAGGTTCACCCAGTAGAACTGACAACTAAAGTCAATAAGAAACCGATATGTCCAAATCTGGGCTGTTTCTTCAGCATACTAAAGAGCGAGAATATCGGTTTCGGGGGTCTGTACTGAGTGGAGAACTTGATGCCCATCCATATGAGGCCGGGACACCGATTCAGGGCGCGGGGTGATGAGCTTCGACATCCCACTCCTCTTACCTAACACCAATTGTCTCGTGAAGCTACAAGAACTCGGTTGTATCTCAGTACCTTACTTCGTTCCACGTACCAAGTACAGGACTGATCCCCTTCGAGCTCTCGAGGACCTTATTCTGTTCCATTCGTCGACTGCTTGATTTGGGTTGCACACAATTCTCAGTATTTGCCACTAGGGCTTAGTCACGGCAACTTGACGTTGCTGCTCCTTGTTTCCGACTGTCCAGGGCAATCTTGAAGTTCTGGCGGGGGGAAAACTCGAAAAAAAAGTGATGACGCCGTTTCGGCCAACAGCCCCAGTCTGCCTGCCACCATCGGACTAGCGTGCCAAGCCTTTTTATCAGATCCGTAGATTCCTTGTGATTTGCTGCGGGGCCATCCAATCCCTGTGAAGTGTCCGGTTACGCCCGTGCCCGATATCGCAATTGAACCTCTTCTGCCTATTTGAGCTATTTTTCACTCTTGGTAAAGTGACGGAGCGGGCTCAAGGTATCCACAGAGACAGGGGTGCGCTTAATCAGATGGAAAGATAATCTTTTCCCTTCAGCCACCCGATGTGTACCCGTTTCCACCACCAGCCCCTTTGATGCAATCATGCAGGTGCAGCGGAGAGCTTTTTACCAGTGGGGACATTTTGAATGAGGAATGGTTCGAGAAATCGGGCCATGGGTGACATGGAGTTTGGGGAAAATATCGTGGAGGTGTGTTTAGAATGAGGAAAGAGAACCATTATACTGTTCCTGTCTCAAACTTGGAGAACAAGTGGTGTTACGACTGGAAATAGATGAAATGGGACGTCAATTCGAAACAATTTCGGGGTCTGCCGAGGCATACCTATGAGTGGGGTAAACAACGAGTAAAGAAGCGCGAGGGTGGAGCTTCTCACTGCATAAGCTTTGGACGCATTTCAACCTAACCACCACCAGTGATGAGGCTGAATTGTTTGTTCACCAAACCTTTGGCAATTGGCATGGAGTTCGTTAAACACTTAACTTGAAATGTATTGCCTCGCATGTGGCGACCAGAAAGTTAATAGGTGCATATCCACGATGTCGAAGGTGAGATGAAGAATAAACTGTTATTACACCCGGCTCGGCAGAGGCGGCAGACTGGGCACATGAGCATGGTGAAGTCAGGGGCTACTGAGTTGTGAGTATATAGGGGCTTACCTTTTGAGTTCAGGGGTTGTTGCGACTACTTCCATAAATGTTCTGTGAATTCACTGGCGTGAGTGACGGTCGGTGTAGATCCTTTTGAGAATACCACATGCTAAAGGTGATCAGCGCATCTACATGCTCCAAGTCCCTATCCGGGTTCATTGACGAATTAAATTTCGAAGATTCGTAGATGAAGGACACTCACTAATAATGCTATTGTAGCATGATAGGCGAGCAGTGCTGCAGAAAGCAAACGCGAATATTTTCACGAAATTGAAAATATTCGAGAAGAGCAGCTTAGCCTCCCTCGCCCCTCAAATCAGAATTGATTGAGGTACATCAAGGGTAGGGAAGGAGTGTCTTCGCTTGCAAAACACATTACAACACTCCATCTCTAGATATGAGGTAGAGCATGTAGTAGGAACGAATGAACGTCCTTCATCTGATTCCGTTCGTCTGAATTAACTCGTATACTCGTAAATAATAACGCCATGTTAAATCACCTGTTCCTAGTGCCAGCCTCGTTTCGTCAAAAGCAAGTGGAACTTTGCATGCAGATCTCCCTGAACCCAAATATGTACTCGTGCGGAGCAAACAGACTGCATGGCTTTGTGACTAGTGATGTGGCCTTTTAATTCGAGTTCCCAAGAGCTGCATCTAGGATTGGGGAGCCCGGAAAAAAGAGTAACAAATTAAAAACTTGGGAGCTGCTTTACAATTGAACAGAGAGGATGCAATAACAAACAAATAATGGCAATACATTCATCCAATTGCCAGAAATCTAATACCTTGAGGCATAAGAAATCGAAGCCGGTAGATTGCCATGTTACCGAGGGGTACTTTAAGCTTAATTGTACCGGAAAATGGGAGATAAAGAAGATCACCTCTATGCGGTGGCCCAGCAATCATACCGAGCTTTCGGGAGACTTGACGGCCGTGTAACATATAATATGTACTTGAGCGCTGGCAATACATGAGAAGAACAGCGGTCAAAAGTTTGAGGTACTTGATGAAGATAAAAAACGGCCCTCGTGGTTCGAAGAGAGCATTTGTTCTGACAATTGACAGACTGAAGAGATCCAGACACCTGAACGACCTTGGATGCCAAAGTGACAATAGTATGCATGGAAATGTCATGATCGTCGCTTGACAACAAGTTTGTGGGCTTCGAAAAGGGCTGCAGACGGATCCAGATGGACTGAGGTCAGAGGCTGTCGTCTGATGGCTGCAGTAATGCAGAGGAGTGCAGATGCGGTGTCCAGATGTGTGACGACAATGCTGTGTTTGGAATGAGGTTGGCTGTGACGGCGGGGAGGTTGCCAAGCGATTTTATCTGATCTTTTTAACCCGGGCGATGGCACCAGATAGGGACAGTGGAGATACGGAGAAGGGCTTTGCCCGACGTCGGGGTTCACAACCTTGAAACTGATGGAATCATAAGATCTGATTAGATCAAGCCGGAGATCAAGGTACGAGTGGATGCCCGTTTCTCGAAAAATCTTCCTTGCTGCGTCAACTGGAGCGGATCTCGTATGTGATGGCGTGGTGATGGACGGTGGGTGAAGGCCTTGAAATTTTTTGAGGCAATGGTGGTGATAGGATTGAGGGGAACGAACCATTGAGCTCCACTGCATAATTCGTGCTCCCAGATATTATGTAAGTAGATTGATTCGATACACCGGAGTCGGAGATAGTATTCGGTGTCGTTTTCGCGTCGAAAGGAGGGGGAGGGGGAGGAGAGGGGTTACTTGAGGCTTGAGGGAGAAGGGAAGAAGAATGCTGCCAAGCAGGTGAAGTTGGATGAGATTGCCGACCAATCAAATACCAGTATGGCACTTGGTCCCCGTAATTTCTTGCTAGGTCAGCCTCGGTTAGCGTCGTTTGCGGCTACGGCGGCCAATTTCCCCTGTGGCTGGGAAAAGAACGACACTCTCCTTCGCTCATCGCTCCTAAGCACTTGGAACACTGTACTGTCACCAACCAGGGGGCACTACCGGTATTCCTGTACTGTACGGAACCCATCTGGGCTGAAAGAAGGCCCTAAAGCTCATGCTCCTCTTCCAGCGTATCCACCTTCCCCTACGCTGGGCGCCGAAAAAGCGCCCTTTACGCAGAGCAGATCTAGAGCAGAGTAGAGCGAAAGTGGTGATGCCATGACGAAGCGAGACGGCTTACGCCCACTCGTGGGTGGTCATGAGGGGAGCCGTTGCAAGACCACCCCAGGGTACTTCCTCCTTCTCACAATCGATAAACACCCGCGCGGTTGGTCTGAACTGAATTCCCCCTTCGGAAAGTGATATGAGCACTGTCCCAAAAACAAAACAAATTCTGTGAGCAACGCAACGCAGCCCCCATGATTAGAAACCCGAGTCTGGTGATTGGCTGTAACCCTGTGCATTCAACGGGCACTGGAGTCTTTCGTGACAAACAAATGGAGACTTTCATCTGTCCTTGAGCTATATCTCCTTCTCAATACCGCCGAATAGATGAAACTGTTGCCACCATTTCCATCCACTGGACAGTTACTATTAATCCTTTCTACTCTAGGCGCCCTAGCGAGCTCACAACACACCCCCTCAGCTCCCCCTTATACCCTCCTCGCTACTGTATGTATATTAACAGTCCAATCACAACAAACCCACGTGAAAGCCACTCGTTCGCTAACCCTGATCCACAGCCTAGTTACCACATTCAGTCCAACAGACGCATACACAGGCATTCACCAGCAGTGGTACCAGTCACTCACACCATACACGACTGTAAACCTAGGCTTACCTACATACTTACATACCCGACTTTCTTCCAATCATGAGACAGAGTCCATAACCGCCCAACTCCACTATGTCCGACAGTCTCTCCATCCTCAACGACCCGCCCAAACGGATCGAGGGACCGGGACTTCTCCATCATTTGATCCTGTGGGATGATCACAGCGCCCGTTGTGCCATTGACTTTACCGCCAGTAACCAACGAAGACAATACACCTATCAAGAGGTTCAATGTTGTGTGACAGCCCTGGCTTCAAGAATACATGAAGCACTCAGCACGAACAGACTCGATGCCACGGACCCACCCCACTCGTCGCGTCAGCATATTGTGCCTGTTTTACTTCCACAATGTCCAGGCCTTTATATTTCTCAACTCGCAATTCTGATTTCAGGTGGTGCTTTTTGCCCGATTAATTTAGATTCTCCGACGGAGAGAATTAAGTTTGTCGTGAGCGACGTTGCAGCTGATCTGATCATCACTACATCGGATTTCAAAAAAGCGGTCTCCTGGGAGGGTGGCCCTACGGTCATATTCGTGGATTTGCATCCAACTATCCCATCGATTCAACCTCTAGATGCCAGGCATCCTATCGCTGGTCCCGATGATCTTGCATATGTTATGTACACTTCTGGTTCAAGTGGAAAGCCCAAGGGTGTAGCAGTCAGCCATCTATCGGTCACTCAATCTTTGCTTGCACACCAAAGACATATACCCCCATTCAGACGTTTTCTTCAGTTCGCCGCTCCTTCATTCGATGTCTCTGTCTTTGAAATTTTCTTCCCTCTGGTTCGCGGTTGTACATTGGTCGGATGTAATCGGAATCAGCTCCTGGACGATCTGCCAGGAACGATCAACGACTTAAATGTCGATGCCGCCGAGCTTACACCCACTGTTGTCGGGTCACTTTTACAAAAGAGATCAAATGTCCCCAATCTCAGCCTTCTACTTACCATTGGCGAGATGCTCACATGGCCGATTGTTCAAGAATTTGGGGGATCCGAAACACAGAGCGCTTTGCTCTATGGAATGTATGGTCCGACCGAAGCAGCGATTCATTGCACCATATATCCCGCAATGAAAGTTGACACACCACCGGGGAACATTGGAATCCCCTTTGACACAGTCTCTACTTTCATCGCTGCTCCTGCGGACCAAGATGACACAGAGGTCAACATAAAATTTCTTGCTATCGGTGAACTTGGAGAGCTTGTTTTGGGGGGACCTCAACTCGCGCAGGGTTACTTGAATAGAGAAGAGCAAAATAGGTTGGCATTTATTCAAGCCAACGGCACTACTTACTACCGAACTGGCGACAAAGCCCGGCAGCTCCATGATGGCTCAATCGAAATTCTTGGGCGTATGAGTGCGGGTCAAGTAAAACTTCGTGGTCAACGAATCGAACTTGGAGAAATAGAGCAGGCCATCTATAAACATCCAGGTTTAAGATCAGTTGTGGCCCTGGTAATCAACAGCACTCTTGTTGTGTTCGCCCTTGTAGGGTCGCAATCGGTCGATTCTGTCGACGTCCGACAAACCTGTGCAAAATGGCTCCCAAAGTTCATGGTTCCGAGCGAGATTATCCTACTACATGAATTTCCGTACCTGCCATCCGGGAAGGTGGATAAGAAAGCGCTAGAAACAGATTATCAGCAACAGGAAATTGATGAGCATGAGGACTCGGCTTCTTCTACCCCAACGCAGCAAGTTGTTCAACATGTTCTAGAGACACTTCTTGGCCCATTCCCACCGAGTAGGACGCTGGCAGGAATTGGTCTGGACTCCCTCGTGGCCATCAGGGTGTCGTCGAAATTACGAGAACTCGATTTCAACATCACCACAGTTTCAGTGTTACAAGCGGAAACTTTGGTGGAACTAGCTCAGGCATGCGATGAATCTGCACAAACAACTCCTTCAATTCTGACGCCTGGTAGTGACAGTGACGTGGAAACAAATGAAGTGGTGGCTGTAATGAATGGCAGTGCGAGTGATGTCGAATCAGTCATGCCGTGCACACCACTTCAGTCTGCGATGCTAGCCGAAACTGCAGCGGACCCAAAAGCTTATCGAAACTGGGTCGAGTTGGAGCTTCCAGAGCATCCAAGTTTTGATACTCTGTCTTTGGCTGTCAATCAACTTGCAGAGCACAACCCTATCTTGAGGACAGGGTTTACAGAATCCTCAACCTCGGAGGGCTTCGTCCAAATCGTATGGAGTGAACTTGGAGACGAACAGGTGGAATCGGTCCGAGAGCTTGAGTATGTTCTTGATTCAACGAAAAAAATCTCACTGCATCATCCTATAAACTTTCAGGTCCTGAGCACTACCGAGAAATCCACACTACTAATCCATATACATCATGCATTGTATGATGCCTGGTCGTTGGAACTGCTTCTTGATGATCTCGACTGTTTATTGATGGGGGATCTCCCAAGGACACACCCACCTTTCTCCTCGATAGTACAAGGATACTCAAATGGTACTCTCAAGACAGACGACTGGCTCTCTAAGCAATATTGGAAAGATCACCTTGACGCCTTGGACCCTCGACCGCTTCCAAACTTCCACAGCAAGAAGTTCGAGTCGAATTGGCTAGCTGTACACCAATATACATCATCAATATCAACCACAGATGTTGAAACCGCAGCAAGACACCTCAATTGCAGTTCTCAAGCAATATTTCAGGCAGCCTATGCCATGGTCTTGAGTTCCTACCTAGGTTCCTCTGATGTTTGCTTTGGCACCGTCTTCTCAGGTCGAACCCTGCCAATCCACGGCATTGAAGACATCGTTGGACCTTGTCTCGCAACACTGCCTATCAGGGTCGATACTTCCCTTTCTCCCAATTTTCAGGATCTGATAAAAGATATCAATTCAATCAACAGAAAGCATCTTGAGCACAGCACTGTCCCTCTGCGAGATATCAAGTCATCATGCGGGCTTCAGCCACGCCAGCACCTCTTTGATACTTTGATGATTTGGCAACAAACCCTTCATACTTTTGACCATGGTCGAAAATGTGTCACCCTAGTTGATAACGTCGATAACCTCGAATTCAATCTCACCTTGGAAGTGACACCCGGGAAAGGGAATGTAGTCTTGAAAGCAAACTATCGACAATCGATATTCCCAGAACTCCAAATAAACTTGTTACTTCGTCAAATAGAGGGTCTTGTCGAGTTGGCGGTAGGAGAACGAACAGTTACTCCACTCGAAAATGTATTCAGCCATCTTGAGCAACAGGTTTTGTCCATTGAAAATCCAAACCCGTTCACTGAGCTCAAGGCGGAAACCCTTTCATCACCAGTGGAAAAAATAGCGTCACAAGATCCAACCCGCGTCGCAATGGAATTCGCAACCGATATCAATCCAAACAAACTCACTTCGACAAGCATCACTTATTTCGACCTGAACACACGTGCCAACCAGATGGCCCGCCACTTGCTCTCGCTTAATGTTCTACCAGATGAACTTGTTTGTATCTGTATGGAAAAATGCATTGATTTGTACACCTCAATTCTTTCTACTGCCAAAATTTGGACAGGGTATCTTCCTCTTACTCCTGATATACCGAAAGAACGACTTCAACATATACTAAAGGAGTCAAAGGCAAGAGTTGTCATGACACATTCATCACTACGGCCACTTTTCGACTTGTTCCATGACATTGAAGTTGTCTACGTAGATGAGACGGATTTCGACAAGCATTCGAAGAAGAACATACCTTACGAGTCCCATCCGGAATACCTATCCTACTGCGTCTTCACTTCGGGGAGCACTGGTGTCCCAAAGGCAGTTTTAGTGACACAAGGCAATCTCCTGAGCAACCTCGACGTCTTGGAAGAACTCTACCCTGCGAACGAGAACTCAAGACTCTTGCAGGCCTGTTCTCAGGCTTTCGATGTATCAGTCTTCGAGATATTCTTCACATGGAGGATTGGAGGTTGCATCTGCTCTGCCGTCAAAGATGTGATATTCCGCGATATCGAAGAAGCTATTCGAGCATTGGATGTCACTCACTTGAGTTTGACGCCAACTGTAGCCGCTCTCATAGAACCAAACAATGTTCCCAAAGTGGATTTTCTCGTCACAGCGGGAGAAGCTGTTACTCAAAGAGTTTTCAATACTTGGGCGGATAAAGGT
Organism: Hymenoscyphus infarciens; assembly: GCA_001414345.1. Lineage (NCBI taxonomy): Eukaryota > Fungi > Ascomycota > Leotiomycetes > Helotiales > Helotiaceae > Hymenoscyphus > Hymenoscyphus infarciens. The sequence goes on from LLCB01000009.1 coordinate 325,884, forward strand.
CTCTATCAGGGATACGGCCCAAGCGAAACCACAAATATTTGCACTGTCAACCCTAAAGTTACACATAGTGACTCGATTAACAACATTGGGCGACCTTTCAAGAATACTTCGGCATTCGTTCTTTCTCGGGATGGAGAGTTTTCACTTGTCCCTAAAGGGGGGGAGGGAGAATTTTGCTTTGGTGGGTCTCAAGTCTTTCGAGGCTACATTGATCAAAGCCAGCAAATTGGGAAAATAATAGACCATCCTCAATTCGGGCGTCTTTATCGGAGTGGTGATTTTGGACGTTTGATGCCTGATGGCTCCCTAGCATTTACAGGAAGAAAAGACGATCAAGTCAAAATTCGGGGACAGAGAGTGGAACTTGGTGAGATCAACAATGTTATGTTGAGATCGAAAGAAGTCCAGGATTGCGTGACAATGGTCATTGATTCTGATGGTAACTCACAGCTCATTTGCTTCTGGGCTCCTCATGTGGAACCAAATGCCACCCTTACCTGTCTTCAGCCTGACCAGGAAATCACTTCGCTTCTGTTCAAGCACTTGGAGTCGGCACTTCCGACATACATGATCCCATCGGCTTTGATCCCGATCTCTCACCTTCCATTAACATCACAAGGCAAGACCGACAAGAGGCTTCTGGTGAGGGAATACAAATCTCTTGATGTTGAATATCTCGGAAAAGCCTCTCAGGCGCAAAAGTCTTCCTCCGATCACGAGTGGACAGCGCTAGAGAAAGAGATAGCACAGGCTGTATCACAGATCACGAAGGTCGCGGTCGACCAAATCCATCCGGATACGTCGTTCTTCACACTTGGAATAGACTCAATTTCCGCCATTTCACTATCAAGGGTTCTCCGAACGACGATGAAGCGCCAAGTGGAGATATCACAGATCCTGAAGAATCCTTCGGTGGTGAGATTGGCGGAGACACTTCTACATGGAATTCCCATCGCCAGAAGCATTGAGACTGCGGATTTCGATTTTGGATTCGACTCGAAGTTTCTCACAGCTACAACAGAAATGTTTAGAGAAATGGGGAAACCAGTGCAGTCCATAATGCCATGTACACCACTTCAAGAAGCCATGCTTTCTGCTGGCGAGTCATCATCTGAAAGTTTGTACAGCAACGAAGTGATATTAAATATACATGGTGATCTTTCAAGACTCCAGAGTTGTTGGCAGGAAATGGTACGGAGGCATGAGATTCTTCGAACATGTTTTGTGGCCACTGATTCTCCTCGATACGCTTATGCGCAGGTGGTTCTGAAAGAACACAACATTGACTTCAAAATTGCCAATGAGGATGGAATAAATGGAGATTGTTCTAGTCCCACCAAGCGGAGTCCATTCGAGGACGTAAAGTTTGAGCCACCTTACAGCGTGGGTGTTCTCGCATCAGCGACTACTACAAAACTACATATCTCGATGCATCACGCTCTGTATGATGGCGTGGCTCTTACTATCTTGTACGAAGAGATTGAAAGGCTTTATCATGTCGAGAGTCTCCCAGCACCAGTGTTATTTTCTCCTTTCTTGCAGGCTATGTCTTCCATGGACATGAATGCAGCAGACCGATTTTGGGGAGAAGTTCTGAAGGGTCATCTCCCAAAACTCTTCCAACACCACTGCAGTCCCGTTAAATTCCAGCAACCAGCTCAGGCACCCGCTCAAATCCAGACCTTAATATCCAACTTCTCACTTTCTTGGCTTGAAGGCTGCATCAAGGAGAATAGCACGTCTCTGTTGGCAGTATGCCATACAGCATGGTCCGGTCTTCTATCGGAGCAATTTCAGGAGAGAGATGTCTGTTTCGGTAGCATCGTAAGTGGCAGAACTGTATCTGTAGAAGGCATTGAACGTCTGGTCGCCCCATGTTTCAACACCATCCCAACCCGACTTCAAGATATCCACAAACTTTCATACCTAGAAGCATTCCGAAAATTACAAACCTTGAGTGTCGATTCCTTACCATTTCAGCTCACACCATTACGTCGAATTCAATCTAAATTCAGTCCCGATGGCTTTCGCCTATTTGATACCCTTTTCATTTTACAACAACCGCCTAGAGAATTAGATCCTTCTATTTGGTCACTTTCGGAGGATAGAGGGGCGATGGATTTCCCTGTTGTTATTGAGGTTGTTCCTAGACAGAAAGATGATGTTCTTGAACTTGTTGTGCACTCTTATACTTCGGTCCTTTCGCCTACGGATGCTACCTCGGTTCTGAAATCATTCGAAGGGAGGTTGGAGGATTCTTTGAGGAATCCTCGGAGGCAGATACTGTCTTCGGACGTCAAAGAGCAACTGCTCACGAGCTCTGCTGCTAGGATATCTGCTACGGCAAAGGCAAAGGACACTCAGCAAACATCGTCACATGATATGAGTCCAGATGAGAAGGTGATCCAAGATGTACTGGCGGATTTTACAGATGTTTCGAAAGACAAAATTTCTAGAGACGTGAGCATCTTCCGGCTTGGTCTCGATAGTATCAGTGCAGTTCAAGTGGCAACACGCTTACGGAAACTTGGCCACAATGTGATGGCAAGTGATATATTGGAGCATCCAAGCATAGCTCAGTTGGCCATTCATCTCGGGAAGAGCGAGAGCAAGCCCCTTTCAGGAAAGGTCTACGATTTCGAGCTCTTTGATAAGACGCATCGCGAGACGATAATCACCAACAACGACTTGTGCCCCAGTGTAATCGAAAGCATCAGACCATGTACCGCCGTCCAACGAGGCATGGTCGCCCAAAGCCTCCATTCTCAAGGTGAGGAATATGTCAATAGCATGTGGATGGAACTTGACCCTCTCGTGTCTACCTCAAGATTAAGAGATGCGTGGTCGGAAACTTGCAAACTTCACGAAGTTCTTCGCACCGGATTTGTCTCAACAGACGACCCTCAAAAGCCATTCGCCATGATCACTTACTCGAATGATACTTTCCAGCCACCATTTTATGATGGTGAAAATGGGGTTCAGCTGTTGATCAAAGATCTTCGGCATCCTTGGTTCTTGTCGATACGAGAAGAAGAGGGGAAGAATATGATGAGGCTTACTGCACACCATGCTTTGTATGATGGACAATCGATTCAGATGATTCTTGGGGATGTCGCTAGAGCATATACGTATGGGTCTACTCATAGCCGTCCACCAGTTATATCCCTACTAGGGGCAATACTCTCGACCGCCGAAGAAAACATTGAAGCACAAAAAGCGTTTTGGCTATTGGAGGAGAACACAATCATCATCAATAAATTCCCCGAACTCACTCCTCTCCAGGTCTCTTCAGCCAAAAGCTTAGTTCGATTTATTATATCACAAAGAACCGTTACTCAACTCGAAGACAGCTGCAGAAACAATGGAGTTACAATGCAAGCAGCATGCCAAGTAGCGTGGGCAAGATTACTTGCAGCCTACACCGGTGAGAGCTCCACGACATTCGGTATGGCCCTATCCGGTCGCTCTGTCCACGAAGAAGCAGAGCGCATCTCCTTCCCAAGCATAGTCACGCTCCCAGTTCGATGCAACATCACCGGGACGAATGCAGACCTCCTAGCAAGAACCATGACGCACAATGCGAAACTCCACAATCATCAATTCACACCCCTAACGTCAATTCAAAAATGGGCCGGCTATCCCGAAGGAAAGATTTTCGACACTCTTTTCGCATACCAAAAACTTCCCGATTCCGAAGACCCCGATGTCATGCCTTGGAAACTTGTTCGCGAAGAGGCTGCTGCTGATTACGCTGTGTCTTTGGAAGTGCAACCTATGGTTTCTAATGACCTTGCTATTAGACTTACGTTTAGAGAGGATATTATTCCACTCGAGCATTCGGATGTTCTGTTGAGACAGTACGATGCCCTTCTCCTGGATACTCTTGAGAACCCTGGGAATGTCTGTGATCTTGCTCCTAGTTTTGGACCTGAACTGCTGTCCATTACACCTACTAAAGAAGACGAGCTGCCAAGTAAAATTGTGCTCTTACATCAATTTGTGGAAAGAGGGGCTCGACAGTGGCCAAACAAGAAGGCATTTGAATTTGCTACTTCTCTGGATCCCGAAAATCTCAAAGTCCAGTCGTGGACCTATACCCAACTCGAGGAAGAAGGAAACAAAATAGCTGAATTTCTTGTTCGCCGAGGGATACAACCTGGGGAACTAATCGCCATTTCTTTCGTTAAGTGCCCAGAGGCATCATTCGCAATTATTGGCATTCTCAAGGCAGGGTGTGCTTATGTTGCTTTGGATCCAAATGCACCCCTCGACCGTATCAAATTCATTCTTGAGGATTCAGGAGCTAGACTTGTTCTCACTTCAGGTAAACCAGGACAAGTTTTGAAAGACAATATTAGCCAGGAAATTATTCTTCTTGACTCCGACGAAGTTTGGTCTGGTTATAGCTCAGAACCTCCAAAGCTATCAAGAGAAATTGTACCGCAAGATGTATCATACTGTCTATACACATCCGGAACAACAGGCACGCCAAAGGGCTGTCTCATCACACACGAAAATGCAGTCCAAGCTATGCTCTCATTCCAAAGACTCTTTGCAGATCACTGGACTGAGGATTCAAAATGGCTTCAATTCGCATCCTTCCATTTCGACGTCAGTGTTCTTGAACAATTCTGGAGTTGGAGTGTGGGGATTTGTGTCTCTTCTGCGCCGAGAGATCTCATTTTCGAAGATATCCCTAGTACCATACAAAGCTTGGGTATCACTCATATCGATCTCACACCCAGTCTTGCCAGGCTTCTACACCCCGATGATGTTCCATCGCTGTGTAAAGGTGTCTTTATTACGGGTGGTGAGCAACTTCGACAGGAAATTCTTGATGTTTGGGGGGAGCATGCTTGTATTTATAATGGATATGGACCTACTGAGGCTACGATTGGTGTCACCATGTATCCTCGTGTTCCTCGAAACGGCAAACCTTCAAATATTGGACCTTCCTTCGACAATGTCGGGTCTTTTGTTTTGAAACCTGGGACTGAGACTCCTGTTCTTCGTGGTGGGGTTGGTGAACTATGTGTTTCTGGGAAATTGGTTGGGAAGGGATATCTCAATCGTCCCAACTTGACTGCTGAGAGATTCCCGACACTAAAAGAGTTTGGGGCGAGGGTTTATCGTACTGGGGATCTGGTGAGAATTCTTCACAATGGGACGTTCATCTTCCTTGGAAGAGCGGACGATCAGGTCAAATTGAGAGGCCAACGATTAGAACTTACGGAAATCAACGAGGTTATCAAGAAAGCTGTGGAGGGGTTGCAAGATGTGGTAACATTAGTACTGAAACATAGTACCCAGCAGAAGGAGCAGCTTGTAACTTTCTTCGTCTCAACACCCCTGCCGAATCTAGATGCTCGCGGGGTGCTCATTCAGAAGATGAAAGAAGCATGTAATGCCCGTCTTCCTGGATACATGATTCCAACACATTTCATCCCCGTCGAAAACCTGCCACTGAATGCGAATAACAAGGCCGACTCCAAACAACTTGCGAAAATGTATAACGACTTGAGTGTCGAAGAGTTACAGAAATTGAGTCATTCGGATCAGAATGATGAGGATTGGAATCGAACAGAGAGGAAAGTGGTCGCTCTTATTGCAAAAGCTATGAGAGTTGAGGATCCCTCGGCTATAACTCGGGGTTCCAATATTTTCGAGCTGGGGCTGGATTCTATATCTATTATTGGCTTTTCGCGTGCTCTACAGAATTTTGGTCTGCAGAATGCGAAGTTGTCGGTGGTGAAGAACCATCCTAATATCGGGGCTCTTGTAAAAGCTCTTTCTTCTGATGATAAGGCTGGAAACGAGAGGGAGAGTAGTTATGTGGCAGCAGTTCAACACATCGCTGCTTTTGAGCAGAAACATATGGTTTCTGTTTGTCAGGAATTGGGTGTTGAGGCTAGGGAGGTGGAATGTGTTGCTCCTTGTACGCCGGTGCAGGAGGGTATGATCTATCGGTTCTTGGAGAGTGATGTTGCGCTTTACTTTAACAAGTTTGCTTTTCGAATCGAGGAGGGTGTTGATCTGGAGGAGCTGCTGGGAGCTTGGAAACGCGTTGTTGAGAAGGTGCAGGTTTTAAGGACGAAATTTGTTGCTACTGACGATGGGTTTGCGCAAGTTGTTTTGAAGGACGTTGAGGTCTCTTGGGTCGAACCCCCTGTTGATTACTCTGCGATGGACAAGCTTGATGCACTGAGGATGCCGTACACACTTGGGATTGAGAAGGATTCCGAAGGGGTCGTGATGAGGATTCAGATCTTCCATGGTCTTTATGATGGTATCAGTCTTACGATTCTTCTTCAGAAAGTTGTTGAGGTGCTCAATAATTCCGCATTAGTGGAGTACGGACCCTCTTTCCAGTCTTCGCTACCATATGGACCGCTTTCAAGAGTCGATGGAGCCCAAGAATTCTGGGTGGATCATCTCAAAGATTGGTCTCATCAGCCAATACCGATCATTTCAGAATCACTAATTGATGTGGTCGCATCATCAACACTGACCAACCTCACCGGCCTGGAAGAACTCCGAAAATCCTTAGGCGTCACACCACAAGCCCTCGTCCAAGCATCCTGGCTCTCAGTTCTCCGGACCATTATAGCGCCAAACATAACTTTTGGTCTCGTCACTTCAGGTCGAAGCATCGATTTCGAAAATGCTGAGAATGTGATTGGGCCTCTGTTTAACACCGTCCCTTTTCACTTCGATATCTCAACAACTGAGACCTTTAAAGAATTAATAGGGAGGTGTCATGATATTAACATGCGGATGCAGGATTTTGCACATACGCCTTTGAAGGATATCCAGAAATGGAGTCCTGCGAAGGTGGGAGGGGCTTTGTTCGAGTCGCTGTTTGTGTTTCAGAGGGAGGCGGAGGGCGAAGAGACGGCGGATGGTGTGTGGAGGAAGGAGGAGGATGAGTTGGAGGCTGATTATCCGCTTGCCTTTGAGGCTACGCTTGGGGCTGATGGAACTTTGGGATTAGTTGTTGTTGCAAGGGGCGAGGTTATTACGACGGATGGAGCGAATGAGTTGTTGAGAGGGATGGAGAAGACTTTGAGGGGCGTTATTGACAGTGAGGGAAATATGGTCATCCCGGGGAGCAAAGTATGCATAGCCGATTCGAGACCTTTCGTTGGGGCTACAAAACCACCTTCCACAACCGGTATTACTGCCGAAAAATATTACGGAGACTCTTTTAAATGGACAGACAACACCAAAGCAATCAGATTAGAGATATCACAACTAGCTCAAGTACCCGAGCACTCGATCTATCATACATCATCAATATTCGAACTTGGGCTAGATAGTATCGACGTTATCAAATTATCTTCCAGGCTGAAGAAAAAGGGGATCGAAATACCCGTCAGTGCCATCATCAAATCTCAAAATATCGCAAAGATGGCACTCAACATATCTGTCAAAACGAACCAAAGCTCAGGGCTTTCGTCGGAAAAACTTCTCGATGATATGAGCAAAGCGTTGACAAACTCTCTGAGAGATGCTGGAAAACTGCCTGATGATGCGGAAGCGGTATTGCCCACCACGCCACTTCAACAGAGCATGGTTAACGAGTTGATTCGATCGAATTATGAGCGTTATCTCAATATCGATGCTCTTAGGCTTCGCAGTGACGTCGATTTTGAGAAGCTTATGGCTGCTGTGGAGATGGCTGTTGAGAGCTCACCCATTTTCCGGGCAAGATTTGTCGAGGTTGAAGACCCTAACTTATCGGTCAGCTACGCGCAAATCATCCCTTCCGCGAAGCAGAAAAGTTTAGCAAGATACAAGCACACATTATCACCAGACCAAAAGTTCTTCGAATTTATGCGAGAACTCGACCCAAAATGCGTTTCGTACGCCAAGGATCGAGGAGAATTGTTCCAAATCCATTTCATCGATTCAGAAACTGCCCAATATTTCGTCATGGTTGCTGCGCATGCTTTGTATGATGGTACTTCAATGCGACTGTTACATGAAGATATTGTGAAGGCTTACAAAGGGACACTTGAGCCACGATTGGACTTCATGCCCTTCTTGGGTGAGGTGGTGAGATCTACTACAGAAGAAGCTAAGAAGTTCTGGAGGACCACTTTAAGCGGGTTGCCCCCTGCTTCTCTCCCCAAGAGAGAAGTAGCCGGGAATGAGGAGTTCGAAATCTATCGCATTGAGAGAACATCTCATGTATCCCTTAAAGACGTCGAGAGTCTTTGCAAGTCTTCACGAGTCACTTTGCAAACCGTTGGGCAGACCGCTTGGGCACTTGTTCTCGCTCATTTGATGGGCCAGCTTGATGTCGTTTTCGGATCCGTTCTCTCCTGTCGTGACACGGAGGAAGCAAACGAAGTCATGTTCCCTTTGATGAATACCGTGGCTGTCCGGTCGGTTGTACATGGCACTTTGGGCGAGATGCTCAGTCATATGCAGAATATGAGTGATACCACGAGACAATATCAATACTTTCCTCTTGGGACGGCACAAGCTTATGCCCTAGGTTCGAGACGAGATCATAATTTGAAGGATACCACTCTTTTCGATACTTTGTTTATATATCAAGGTCGTAGGAATACGAGTCAAGAGGAAAAGCTTTATGACAGTGTTTATGGAGGTGGTGAAGTCGAATTCCCCATCTGTGTTGAGATGGAAGTTGTCGATGATAGGATCATATGGACCACAGCATGTAAAGCGATCGTGAAAACCGAGGATGAAACTCATGCGATGTTAGAAGCTTTGGATTTGGTGCTTCGACATCTTGTAGATGACACGAAAGTGCCTACGATTGTCTCGGATTCAGAGGGCCTTTCTATTTGTGGATTGCCAAGGTTCGAGATGCTCAAGTCTCAACCCAAGGCGAATGCTCTCAAGAGGGAAATAGATAGAGAGTGGACTGAAGTCGAGTTCAAGATCCGAAAAGCGCTCCATGAGGTTTCCAATATACCAGAGGAGTCTATTCACAAGGATTCAACTATCTTCCATCTAGGGTTTGACTCTATTCTTGTTCTCAAACTTCCGGCTATATTTAGGAAGATGGATCTTAAACTTAGTGTCTCTGATATTTTACGAGAACAAACGATTCATTTCATGGCAGATTTCATCGCTCGCGCAGAATCGGAAGTCGAGCAAAATCTTGATGTGGAGGGGATTCTTGAGACAGCGATAAAGGAAATTGGAGGTGAAAAGGAGCTGAGCAAGTCGGGGCAGGAGTTTGGGGAAATTAAGTATGTGATGCCTGTTACTGCTGGGCAACTTTACATGATTCGACGATGGCAAGCCTCGAAAGGTGGGTTATTCTATCCAACTTTCACTTACAGAATCTCCTCTGGATTCAACAAGGAGCAACTTGAGACTGCCTGGGAAAAACTACTTTCAAGACACGATATCCTGCGTACAGGATTCCTGGAAGTCAATGACAAGATCTTACAAGTCATCTTCAAAGAAGCAAAGAACAACATTCGATATGAATCCACACCAGCAGCGGGACACGATCTAAGAACACCACCAGTTAGCTTAAGCGTCTCGGAAATCAAAGAGGGTACAGCAGTTCTAACCCTCAAAATCCATCACGCTCTCTACGATGGAATCGGTCTCCCCATCCTAGTCCACGACCTCCAATCTCTCTACCTCTCCAAACCCCCCCCACTAATCCATCAAGATTTCCGATCCTTCATTGCACACTCCCTCACCGCCTCTCAAACCGCAAAACAAGAATGGTCTCAATACCTTTCCTCGGCCCCATCGCAACCTCCCCTCCCAACTCTCAAAAACATAAACAAACGCACCGAAATCTACCACCCCTCCCTCCCTATCCCCAACCTAAGCCCCCAAGCAAGACACTTAGGCGTCACAATCGACACCCTCCTCCTCGCCTCCATTGCGAAAACCTACTCCCAACATTTAGGAACGAAAGACGTGTTATTCGGCATCTACCTCGCCAATCGCGCGGCGTTCGGTCAAGATCTCAGGGATCTTGTGGCGCCTACTCTTAATTTCATACCGGTGTTTGTTCGTGGCGCGGGAGAAAGGGGGCTGGGTGATTTGGCGAATGAGATTCAACATGATCTTGGGATGTTTGGGGAGGAGGGGATGGGATGTGTAAACTTGGAGGAGTTGGGGAAGAGTGTCGGGTTGTGGGTTAATATTCTTAAGGATTCAGATATGGAGGTTGATGAGGAGATTGGAGGCTTTGAAGGTGTGGGTGGTTTTGAGGAGAGTTCGGGGGTTGTGGAGGGTACTGAGGATGAAATGTTCAAGGGGTTAGAAAGTGGAGAGGGTTCCGAGGTTTATCAGGTATGTCGTTGTCCTTCTATGAGGCGTTGGGTAGATACTGACTTGTGAATAGCCAACGATCGATATTGAGTTGAGGTATCATTCTAAGGGTGCCATCGATGTCGGGGTTTTTGCCCCAGTGGAAATGTTGAGTGTGGAAGCTGCGGAAGGATTTATGGAGGGTTTTCTGGGGCAGTTCCTTGTTTGACTTTCTGCTGTGTTTCCTTGGTTATTGTTAATGTTTTTGGTTATACTTTGCTTTAGAAAAAGGTCTTAGATAGCGTGCAAATGAAGCATTCTCTTTTGTTCAAGTAAGAAACTATTTGCAGCTTATAAACTCAGAGTCAACACTCATTCCAGCTCAACTAAAGTATATTCGACGAATTTAGGAAGGTGTTACAAGTAAATCAGCTGACATGTTGCACTTCTCAACTCCACGAATCTCCGTTCTCCATACAAATCGCCTCCTCTCTCTCTCCCCAAACCCAAAACCATGAACTCAACCCCAACAACCTCATACCTCCCTCTAACATCTCATTTCGAGATCCGACTTCTATTGCTGAAGCCTGGTCCTCGAGGTAGTCCCATCGAGTGTTCTCTCATTCATACCAAGATCGGGAAAATCCCATATGAAGCGCTCTCGTATGAATGGGGAATTCAAAAACCTAACGAGCCGACGATTTATATCTCAGATACCCTTCACGAAACACCAAATCATCTTCACGAACCGATAATCAACGCTCCTCGGCAGATACGCAACAATTTACACGATGCGCTTTCTCGTATTCGACTGCAGGACGAAGAACGATGGCTCTGGGTTGACGCCTTATGTATCAACCAGGCGGACAATGGAGAGCGAACACATCAGGTCGGAATAATGGGAAGGATTTATGAATCCGCGAACATGGTGATAGCCTGGTTAGGGGAGGAGAATGAAGAAGACATGCTCACAATGAGGACCCTTGAAAGGGATATTCCCCTTTTACCTCAATGGCGTAAGCTCCACCAGGTTCAAGCCTTTATGGAGTGGTGTGAGAAGTCATATTGGCATCGTGTATGGATTGTGCAAGAACTCATTTTAGCACGGAACCTAATTCTAATGGTTGGGAGGGAGTCTAATTCTGTGGAAAATTTTGTCACAACAATGGCTGAGATAACTCGAATGCCTAAAAATAAGAGAGAGTGACAATTGGCGGAAGCTCTACCGAGAAGATGGGAACACACTTTGGCTTTTATTTTGCTGGATGCTCGTCGTCCAAGAACTTCAACCCATACGGAAAGTAGTCCTGGTGGTCCATTTGGTAAGAAGCTTTGCGATTGGATATTTAGGTGCCGTGATAGTAAGTGTATGGATCCCAGAGATCATGTGTACGGACTGCTGGGAGTTTCCGAGGATGTTGTGGAACTCGAGGATGGTCAGCTAGCGATAGAAGTCGACTATGAGAAGAGCCTTTTGCCGCTTTATTATGATGTTGCGAGGTTTTGGGTAGCACAATATGGTTATAGCATTCGGGATAGTTATTTGGGGCATTTTCTAGGAAATATCTTTGAGCTAAGTAGCAGTGAGATAACTAGTGCTGAGGACAAGTTCGAAGAATCTTATAAGATTGGTAAAGGGGTTTATGAGAAAAAGCTTGGTAGATAGGAGAAGCCGTCTTTCCGCAAAAAACAGTCACGCATTACTATATTCTCTTCCTTTAAATACTTTGTCTCGTTCTTCTTTTCCCACGAATCAAGTAATACTGAATCGCCTATCACAACAATAACAAACATATCTCCTCTCTACACCTACCCTATCTCCACTCTTTACCACCTAGCAACAATTTCACTAAGCGCTTTGAAGCCTTCGCGAAGAGTTTGCAGAAACTGAATCATAAAACGCAAGGCGTCATCGTTGGTTAAGATATCCTTCTGGTGACAAGCCAGGCGACGACGTCTATTTTTAAATCTACGAGCTCTCTTTTAGCTCTACCTAAGAGGCTGTTTAGCTCGCACATTTTCCTACTTTTTTGAAATATACACCACCAAAAATAACAAAGTCATATGCAAACGTTTAGCTAATATATATTATAGTACACACTTCTACAACTCCTAGTACTAGTACTAGCACAACTCTAGCCGTCTACTATTATTTTTGACAGCGATATATACGTTAAGCTAAAGAGTAATTGTATATCTTTATAAAAAAGCCATAATATAATTAGAAATGTACAAACGCCTTTAGGCCATATACTCGTGTATATATTTATAATAAATTATATACGCGCCAAAAAGGCTCTAAATAATAACCGTATACACTTGGTACGGGGCGTGAACACTCGCAGGACACTGCACCCTCCAGTAGTTGATGAAAATCTATAGTTACTAGTTCTGTTTAACTATTCAAGGAGCTAGAATAGCAAACTACCTTGCCAAAAAGAACCTTTGACTACGAGGTCAAGGATACTTGGTGTTGAAGCTTGGAAGGGGCCACTTTTGCGCTTTTCACTTTTCGATTTTGTAACGAGACTAGTAAAGGAGAGATTTTCTCTAATGCCAGGATCGAAAAACCTAACCTGAACCATTCTCCGTCAGTTCCCTACTCTCCACCACAAACACCTCCACCCGCAAACCCGGTATCCACTTCCTCCCCACCATGTCCGATCCACAACAACACGATCTCAAATACAGTCATTCCCAGCATCAAAGTAAAACAATCCCAGCGGCTTTAGCTCACTTGGGAGAGCGCCAGACTGAAGTTAACTTCAGACATTGAAATCTGGAGGCACTGTGTTCGATGTAAGTATCTACTTCACAATCACCTAATTGGATGACTCATTCTAATATATCAAATAGCCACAGAAGCCGCAATTCTGCGAACGATAGATAACTATCGTCTCTCGAACAATTTATTTTTGCTAATTTTTTGAAAGTTGTGTGGTGGGAAGTGGGTTAAGATGTGGGTTTAAGTGGAGATGGTGGGCGGAGGAGGGCTGGTGATTGGTCGAGGGGTTGAAGTGGGGATTAATTTTTTTACTATAAGTTGTTTAACTTTCATTTTACAAAAGGTATTTATAAGAAGGCTAGAAGAAGATCTATTTGAGACAGAGGTAATAATTATTAAAGCTCTATTCTCGTCGAAATATAGGCCGCTCTTAATATTTAAGTACGTCTTATAAAAAACTTATTATTTAATAATAAGAGAGGAAACAAAAAATTATACCGAGTACTTTTTACTATATTAAGAGCCTGTTTAGCTCGCTCTAGAATAGTATTAAATAAACTAGTAAAGATGCTAGAGTCTTACTAAAGTAGCTTAATATATATTAATTATTAAATAATTATTTAAATAATATAAGTAATTGTTTAGCTTATTTAGTATAGGTTTTTAAGAGTACTAGATTAGTAGTCTAAGTAGTAGTACTAAAATATAAAATATATTCTAATTATTATCTTTTTAATAATAATTAGATACTTGTCTTATTTTAGTAGTTTTTTTCTTTTTAAAGAATTTATAACTATATTTAAAGATATACTATAATTTTTAGATAGATAGACGAAACGATTTAGTATATCTAAAAGTATTAAAGATATTAAATTATCTAATACTATTCTAATACTATTTTAGTTCTATATATCTTAAATAACCTAAAAATAATACTAACTAAATAGGCTCTAAGAAGAGACTATTTAAAATATAAACCTTCTTTTCTGATTTTAAATTATTCTAAATAATCCTAAGTAAGAAGACTGAAAACTTATCTCTTCTTTATTTCTATATTTTCTATATAGTGAAAATAACCTAAGTTATAAAGCATAGCTAAGTGAAAAACAAGCTAGCTACTATCTTAAAATATAACTTAAAAAAGAGTATTATAACGAGAATTTATATTAAAGAGTCCGTGTTTTTAAAACGTTATTAGACTTATTAATATTAAAAAAAAACTTATATTACTCGCTATATAATCGTACTCGCAAAAAGCTATACACCTTTTTTCAGAGACTAAATTTTTTAGTCTAAAACACCTAATCTTACTTATACTTAATTAAGAAGTAAAATTCCTTTTATAGAGTCTCTCTTAGAAAGCTCTCTATCCTTATCTACGCTTTTAGAAAGAGATATAAGAAAGAGAGAGGTTTACCTAATTCCTTTTATTATAGCTATCTAATAATGTTTTATTTCTAAGACTTCTAAGTCTCTTAAATAAGGTACTATAGCCTAAACCTTCTTTAAAGGTATTAGAGAAGCTATAAACTACTATTTAAACACTATTCTTAATAGTACTCTCTTAGATCTCTTACCTCTTCTTTAAACCTTCTATACCTAGATTACTAACCTTAGCCTCTTCTACTATAAGGTATATACTAAAAAGACCTTACCTCCTCTTCTCTTAGCTTATAGTACTTACTTAAAGTATAAGGATACTACTACGCTCTCTTTAACCCTTCTCTTCTTTTTAAATACTATAAGAAAAATTTCTTATATATAAACTACTAAGGATGCTTTATTACTTAAAAAGATACCTTAAACTACTAAGTCTTTAAAGAAGATAATAATAATAATAATAACTCTACTCTACTCTCTCTCTTCTATTTAAAAGAATAAGAATAAGAGACCTAGGCTCTTTATCTAAATCCTACCTAACTCCTTAGATAGAGTCTACTCTACTTATACTATTTTCTTAGTACTTTATAACCTAGGAATTAGATATAAAGACCTAGTATATAAAGTACTCTTAGTTAATTCTAGCTTTACTATTATCTCTAAAGATAAAGAAGCTTTATAATCTCTCTTAGTAAAGAAAGCTAGTATATAAACTCTTTTTAGCGCTACTAGAATAGAGCTTTTATAAGACTAGATAGCTTTTTATATTTTAGGCATTCCTTAAAAAGTAGAATCTATCTAGATTACTTAAGTAGAAGTAATTTAATTAACCCTAGCTCTTACTACTTCTAAAGTAGTAGTATTAGTAATTAAGAAACGAATTAGAGCTAACCTTATAAAAGTTTATATAGCTATTAGCTCTCTCTTAAATAACTTATTCTATACTACTTAGATAGCCTTCTTTAAAGAAGAGGATATAAGAGACCTCTCTACTATCTTAAACGTAACTTTAATTCTAAGTAGTAGAGTCTATTTAAAGCGCCTTCTAAAGAAGTCTACTATAATTTAGTACTTAAAGTACTAGTAATAGTATAATACCTAGAATTATAATAAAAGCTAATAATACTACCTCTATAATAGTATAAAATACTTAAAAGACTTCTATCTTTAGTATATTAAGTACTCTTAATATAAATTAAAGTACTTATACTATAGTAGTTCTTATATCTTAGATAATATTATATATTAACTTTAGCTAAAAGCTACTAGACCTTTACTTTTAGTAGAGAATATAAGATCTATTTAATAAGTATACTCTAAGGAATAACTAAGAAAAGAGAATAATTTACCTTATAGCTTTATAAATATAAAAATAGACTATCTTACTACCTCTCCTCCTTCTCTAAACCCTTAGTTAAGTAAGAAGGCTATTTTAAATACCTTCTCTTCTCTACTCTTATACTCTATCTCTTAACTTAAGAGCTTTAACGCCTACTCTAATCTCCTCCTTTTATAAGTAGGTAAGGACCTTTTAAATAATACTATCTCTAAGTCTTATAAACTAATATATATAAGTCTAATAAGTACTAAGAACTAGCTCTTTAACTTATATACTTTAGATAAGTAGATATAGTTTTTATATAAGAACTATATATTTACTAAAAAGAGATTAACTATTAGATTATAAGACACTACCTAAACTATATCTACTTTTTACCTATTTATAACTAGAATAAGAACCCTCTTTAAATACTTACTTTTATATAAAAAGAGATAGGTATCCTCTTAAGCTAATAATTATTAATCATACTCTTACTTAATTACTAAGACCTTGTTTATATTAAGATTACGCTCTTTTAAGGCTCTCTACTATATATTCTTAATATATATAATACTCTTCTAAGTACTAAGAGTGCTAGAGAGGCTATTAACCTTATCTTTAACTTAGAATATATCTATACTATAAATACTCTTATAACTAGAGACTTAAATTTAAAGAGCTAGCTCTAATAACTAGACTTTCTTAGCTAAGAAAGTATATAAGCCTCTTTACTTATTAGCTAGATAGAGGATAAAGGACTATAACTTTCTACCTCTTTTAGAATATAAATATATAATCTTAGTAATACTCTTAACCTTACCTTTTACTCTAGTAACCTCTTCTAAAGAGGAGCCTCTACTAAGGTAGACCTCTCTTTTAAATATAGCTTAGATCACCTCCTACTTCTTACTTAGCTCTTATATATAGGAAATCTAATAGAGAAAGACCTACTTTTAAAGCTTAGTACTCTTAATACTAAAACCTTTAAGACAACTCTTTAAAATAAGCTTAAAATATAATAGCTATTTAAACTTATAAAGTAACTAAATACTAATTTACTAGAAGCCTTAGTAGAATTTATTATTAAGAGCGTATATAGCACGTACCTTTATAGTACTAAGTAAGGACTTAGTTATAGATTTAGACACCCTTAGTAGAATAAGGAGTACTAGGTAGTAGCTACCGAGGCTAAGTAAGTATAAAGATATAGAATAAACCTATAAGTCTTAAAGTCTTTCTATAAGAGTCTAAGGTAAGAGATCTAGAAAGTAAAGAGAGAACACTTCTATAGTCTAATTAATAAGGTAATAAGAAGTAAAGACGTTTTTAAGATTTATAAGTAGTACTAGAGTACTAGAGTCTATAAGTCCCTACTCTTAAGAGACTTAGTAGGCTAATTAGACTTTACTACTTAAGAAAAGTAAAAGATCTTAGTATAAGAGCTACTTATAAATAAAGCTAAGGTTAGAGATATTCTATTTAATACTCTAACTACTACTTCTTAGTCTCTTCTATAAGCTAACCTTACTTTATATAAAGTTAAGGAATTAATTCTTAATAAAGCTTTAACTATACTAAAAGAGGACGAGCTTATAATAGAGGTTTTTAAAACAGCTTAGCTATAAATATTAAGTCTTATTCTCTCTTTATTTAAAGACTATATTAAGATAGGCTTTTATCTAAAGATCTTTTATACTACTATTATTACTATTATTCTTAAGCTTAATAAGAAAGATAAATCTTCTTCTTAAGTATACTAGCTAATTATACTACTCTTAGTTCTTAGAAAAGGGCTTAAAAGGCTTCTTACTAAGTAAGTCTCTTAGATAGCTATTAAATACGCTATTCTAGGTTAGAACTAGTTTAGCGCTCTCCTATTAAGAGCTATTATAGACCTTACTACTTATCTTACTTTTAATATTAAGTTAGCTCTTATAAATAAATAAGAAGTCTCTCTTCTTATACTTAATATTAAAAGGGCTTTTAATATAGTACTCCCTAGCTACTTAATTAAAAGACTTAAAGAGTAAGAATAGCTATACTATCTTATAGAATAGGTCTTCTCTTTCTTAACTAATAGATCTATAAAAGTAAAGCTTAATAAAGAGATAGAAGACGCTACCTTACTTAAATATAGCCTCCTTTAAGGCTTATCTATCTTACTAATTCTTTTTATACTATATATCTAACCTTTTTTTAGGCTAGGAGTTAGCTTACTTCTAGTAGTATAAAGATTTAGCTATATTAATAATATTAGACTACTTACTTCTAGACTTTTAAAGGTAAGGAATATTAAGCTACTTATAGAATAAGTAACTAGTATATTTAAGTAGAGTATAGATAAGAGTATTACCTTCGATGCTAAAAAGTTAAAACTTATCTACTTCTGTAACAATAAGGCAGGAGTAGAGTAGAGAAGTAGTCTATTCGTAGTTATTAACGCGAAAACTAAAGGTAAAGAGCGAAGACAGCTCTAAACGATGCTAATATACAAGAGGTACGAAACCGAACAACGACATACGTCGGCTAATACAAAAGCCCGAACCCTACGAAGTACGTCCGAAAGTCTGGACGGACGTACGGACGTACGTAACCTTCCTAAATTAGACAATACAAAACAACAACTACCGAAACCTTATATGTACGGCATATACCATGTTATCTCGGCTATATAAGACGGTATGCTGTTACATCCCCCTCCCTTGAAAAAGACTCGTCTCGAGTCTTCTCTCTCTTATCGTTTAGAGCTGAATCGGGATAGTGTAAGTATTATAACATTTATCGTATTTAATTTTGTTGTAAGCAAGAAAGTTAAGGTCTAAATCGTAGCTGACCCGGGTTCGAAGATGCTTTGTTTATCGTAATGTCGTAAGCGAGATGTCGGCTTCGAATCGTAACCGTAGATACTTGTAAAGAGACTTCGTTTCTAATCCTTTAATATTAAAAGCAAGCGTTCGCTAAAAGAGTGTGGTCCGATCCTGTCTAGCAGGTCGGAAAAAGTTCAAAGTTCAAAGTTCAAAAGTTCAAAAAAAAAGTTCAAAAACTTTAAAAAGTTCAAAACAGAGTCGAAGGCGAATTCAGAATAGAGTCGGAAGTCGTTCGGTCGTGAGGTAGTGATAACTCAGTTAAGAGCTCACTTCGATAGCGTACCGATTCGCATTTGATTCGAATTCAAAAACGTGAAGTCGGAAACGAAAAGTCGATAATGTCGTAGATAGTAATAACTTAGCTAAGAGGTTACTATCCTTTCGAGAGCGTACCGATTCGTATCCGATTCAAAGAATTTAATGAAAAAGAACTTCTAGCCTAGCCAGAAGTAAAAAGAAGTAAAGAATATAAAGACTATAAGACTCTATACCAGAGTTGGTGGGGTTTCGGCTGGTCAAAGGCGAAGTTGTTACCGAAGTTGTCTTACTAAAATTGTTGTCCGAGTTCAGGACAACAAAAGTAGTAGTTTCGGGTGGTCAAAGGCGAAGTTGTTTCCGAAGTTTATCGAATTATCCGAGTAAACGGGGACAATAAAAGGGGGAGTTTCGGCTAGTTAAAACAAAAGAGTTGTTGCCGAATTTGAAAATGCTATCTAAGGTTTGAGATAACAAAAAGGGGTATAGTTTTAGGTACGACATTTATTAGTACTGTTGTAGGAACTGTGTTACTCAGGCCTGTAGGCTGCCTTATTCCCTTCAAGGTACTTAAGGACTTATTTGTCATCTTCCGATTCCGATTCCACTTCTCTAGAAGTAATAGAAGATCTGCTATTAGATTATAAAGAGTTCAGAGCTAAATTAGACAAGGAGAGAGGGGTGTTTTAAACCGAAGTATATAACTTAGTGTTTTAGTATGTCTCCTTATCTAAAGCTAAAAGATTAGCTACTATTTTAATAAAGTTATAGTTCTATTATCTCTTTCTTAAAGCAGCTAAGTTTTAGAGCTATAGTATAATCTTATTCTACATTTAAAAGAACTATTCTAATTCTAGTATACTTCTAAGTATAGCTATACTTGAAAAGCGACTCTTAAAATTAATAAAAGTTTCTTTAACATCTTCTTATCTTATTTATAAGGCTGTGAAAGTATTCTAAGCATCCTCTATTTCATAACTAGTTAAAAAGTAAGTATCTAAAAAGATAACTATATCTTCTTAATCTTTAAAAGTATTTTAAACTAAGTTTAACTTATATCTAGGCTCTAGATAGTTTCTAACTAGTCTAGTTATTATACTCTAAATAAGAGCTTTATATATTAGAGGTAAACTGTAGTAGTTAGCATTTATATAGAGTCTATCTTATACTAATATCTTCTATTATTAGTATATAAGTGAAATACTATTATCTAAAAGTTCAATCTTTTTAGTTATCTTACTTTTTCGTTAAAAGATATTCGAAGTAGCTTCGATGCTATATCAGGTAAAAGAGGAATATTAGAAGGTATTAGAGGTAGCTGCCCGTAGCTGAAAGGGGTATAAATTTAGGCTTAGAAGTAGAAGAGGGTTAGATTAGAGAGGGTTTAGAGAGGAGGTATTTTATTAACTTTAAATTATAAGTTCGCTTACTCTCTTTTCTAGCTTAGCTAGCCGATCCTTTATTTCTTGATTTTCTACTTCTAAAGTATATATAACTAACTATATCTAGTCTATGTTTAAGAAGTCTCGCTTATCTTTGTTATTTCGTCGAGATCTTCTAGATCTTAGTATACGGATGCTATTCGGGAATAGAGGGGGGGGGGTAAGAGCAGATTTAGAAGCCTTTACGATGACTTTTTAGTGATAGTCGACTTATTCACCGAACTTATATATAGTAGTCCCTATACGGAGAGGGTTATTAGAAGCCTCTAGAGCACTTAGTGTATTCCTACTTCCTTAATATATAAAATACGCTTTTTACTAGCTATTTATATAGATACTAAACCCTAGTATCACTAGCTATCTAGGAGATCTCTAGAATCCCAGCTATTTAAGGATATTATCGTCCTAGTCTAAATCTAAGCCGAGTTATATTCGAAAACAAAAGGAGTAACGATAAGCTCGAAAGAGATATTATAAAGGCTATTACTAGCGAAGTCGAGTTTAGCCTTTTTATATAATAGTACGAAATATATACAACTATAGTAGAGGTATATAGGAGTGCGTATAGCAGAATAACGTATATAGATACTAGGCTCTAATATAGAAGAAAAGGCTAAACTAGCCTTTTCTAACTCTAGAAGAGTAGGCTACTATATATAAGAGGTACGAAACTAAACAACGACATACGTCGGCTAATACAAAAGCCCGAACCCTACGAAGTACGTCCGAAAGTCCGGACGAACGTACGAACGTACGTAACCTTCCTAAATTAGATAATATAAAACAACAACTACTAAAACCTTATATATACGGCATATACCATGTCATCTCGGCTATATAGAACGGTATACCGTCATAACTTCTCTTATAAAAGAAAGTAAAAAGAAAGAAGGATTTAACCTCCTCTCTTTATTATAGTTAAAGGAAAGATAATAGAGCTTATAGAAGAGCTTTAATAGCTTAGTATCTTCTTTAACCCTTATCTTACTTTTTATAACTATATTAAAAGAATAGCTAGTAAAGCTATATTTATAGCTAATACTTTTAAAAGTATAATAAATATAGTAAGAGGATCCTCTCTATATCTCTTAAAATAAGCTACTATAGCTTATATCCTTTTAATTACCTACTTTAGATATAAGACCTAGTACCTAGGCTATATAAGGAAAATAGGTAGTATAGGCTCTATAAATAACTAGATTAGCTAGTACCTAATACTTCTAGATAGAGTAGTTATAAAGTATACTAGAATTATCCTCTTAGTCTATAAAACTACTCTTAACTTAACACTCCTTATAGAATCTAGCTTATTAGCTACTAAGATTACTCTTATTACTAAAAATAGAGCTTTTAAAGCTAAAACTTAACGTTTTAACTTAGCTTACCTACTTAAGCGATGCTTAAATAACCCTTACTTAAAGACTAGGCTTATTTACTAGTCCTCTTAACCTCTCCCTTTCTTAGAAGAAATTAATCTAATTTAAAACCCTTTATAAAATAGAGGTTTTAACTAATAAACTTATCTTTTTAAGATAGTAAGCTTAAGCCTTAATAGTAATAAAGAATCTTATAAAGCTAAATTCCTTAAATTCTTTACCTTAGTCTCTCTTATAGACTTAGTTATATTTACTAATAGCTCTTACTTAGATAATAAAAGCACTAGTAGAGATATATACCTTATAAGAGAAGGGGTTATATTAAATATAAAGCTCTTTCCTTTTAGTAAAACCTTAGAAATTTATAATATAAAGACGAAAGCTACTCTATATAGCCTTAAACTAGCCCTTAGATCTCTCTTTTAGACCTTAGCTATAAAATACTAGATTTACCTTAATAATCTTAAAGCTATGCTTTAACTAATCTACTAGTCTTATAATATATTATAAGGAACCTTTAATAAGGTCTTTAACTTTACCTAGCTATACTCTAGGAAAATTTAAATAAGATAGTGCCCTAGTTATATAGGAATCTATAGTAATATAATAGCTAATAAAGCTATAGAGAAAGTAGCTTACTTAACTCCTCCTTCTAGCTCTTACTCTTTACTTTATACTACTATACTTAATTATAAGACTAAGAAGATAGGAATTAAGCTTATAAATTAACTCTAATAGACTACGCTCTTAAATACTTATAAGAGGCTAGGTCTTATATCCTAGTCTTTAAAGCCTAGGACTCTTAAACTATTAAGAGAGGTCCTAGCTTAGCTAATTATAGCTTATACTAGCTATAAAGACTTTATAGAGTACTACTTTTACTTCTTCTACTTTAATATACTTCTAGAGTTAAGGAACTATAAATATAAGAAGATAAAGACATAATTCTACCTACTCTTTTATAAGCTTATAAATAAGAAGGACCTAAGGCTATTAGCTAAGGCTAAGAGAAAGCCTTAACTCCTTTTTAGACCTAGGTCTAAGGAACTCTTTTATAAGGTCTATACTAAGACTAAATTCTTTATAAAGATCTATCTTTTAAGATAGTTTAATTACTTCCTTTCTC
The DNA here is from genome assembly GCA_001414345.1 of Hymenoscyphus infarciens. NCBI lineage: Eukaryota > Fungi > Ascomycota > Leotiomycetes > Helotiales > Helotiaceae > Hymenoscyphus > Hymenoscyphus infarciens. The sequence continues at coordinate 348,627 of LLCB01000009.1, forward strand.
TTCTCTCTCTTATACTTTTATATATCTCCTTTATCTTCTTCTAACTTATTAAACTATTTAAGAATAAAAGCTACTCTAAAAGTAGAGCTTCTCTTTAAACTATCTTTTATATATTAGCTTACTTGTTTATACCCCCTATAGCCTAGAGCACCCCCCTAGCGTCATTTGCTCTCTTTTAAGACTTTTTAGGACTTAGACTACGCGATCTAGTCTCTGCCTAACGTTAAATAGTAATAAATATAAATAAATAAATAAATATATCAAAGAGTCTTTGTAAATAATAGCAGAAGAGATTAAATATAATTAGATAAGCTAAATAGTAAAAGAAATATTCTCAAATTTTCAGATATATTTCACGTAGTAAGAAATCTCTAAATATCTATTCGTAGAAACTCTAAAGTCTCTAGACATCAAATCTCTAAAGATAAAAAATAATAGTTCTCTTAAGTATAACCTTTCTACAAAAAAAAATCCTCTAGTCTAACCTAACTTAAACCTAGAAAGAAAAACTACTAAAACTAAGAAGAACGAAACAGGTAGAAATGAAAAATATACTAGATAGAAATGCTATAATTTATACTTAAAAAATAATCTTAGAATAAAAAGATTCAAATATATACTATAAGAGGAGAAAGAAAGGATAATAAATAGAAAAAATAGAAAAAATAGAAAAAAAAGAAAAAAATAGAAAAAAGAGAAAAAAGAGAAAAACTAGAAGAAGCAAAAAATGGAAAAAAATAAAAAAAGAACGAGATAGTCAAATATCTTATTCCTCTATATATTTTCTATCTCTTCCTCTCTCTTCCTCTCTCTTAATATCTCTTCCTTTCTTAATATCTCTACTAATCCGCCTATCTAATCTAATCTCCTCTTCTATCAACCTAATAAGACGAAGAGAACAGTAATTAAAACGTAGAAAGAAAAAAAAAAACTACTTAACACAAAAAGAAGAACTAACTAATCAAAAGAAAAACTCCTCTAGTTCTTAAATCAAAACCCCTAGAGCTCTTATATCTCGTCTTATAACTATCTATCCCTTTATTATACTCTATAACTCACGTATATAAATATATTATAGCTCTAATTCAACCTTCTATTTCCAACTCTAATACGACTAAATAATTAAATTAAATTATTATCTCATTCTCTAAACTAGGTTTGCTTTAGTAGCATAGTAGTTGAATACTACCTAAATCCTAGTGTACTCTTTATCAAAATAGAAAGAAAGTAGTTTCTAACCAGATTTCGAGTCATATCTATACGTAAGTGATATAGTACGACGAAGAGATAAACCCGACTTCTCTAGAATAATAATAGTATTCTTAGACAAATTAGAAGTAGTAGTTACTAAAATTTAATAATTATTAAAGAAAGAAGAGAAAAAAAAAAAAAAAAGAATATTAATAAACACTCTCTTCTAAAATTTAAAATCCACTCGCTTACTGATATTTTAATTAAAGAGATTAAAGAGAATAAAAACAAAAACAAAAAACAAAACAAAACGTGAGATATAAGTAAAAGTAATTATCTATCTATCTTTTCAAAGGAATAAAAAAAAAGATGTTATAACACTTATAACTTTGAATAAAGTAACTTAGAAGTTAAAACTAACTACTTATATAATACTAACGAGTCTAATAGCGAATAACAACGAAACCTAATAATAAAACCTAACACTAGCGAGTCTAATAATCACTAGCGAGTCTAATAGTAATAACAACAATAGCTCTTTTTAAAAAAAAAAGAAAAGAAAGAAAGAAAGAAAGAAAAGCCTAGGCTAAGGAATGTCGTAATCTTACTTACTTACTTACTTACTTACTTACTCACTTATCTACTCACTTACTTACCTACTCACTCACTTACTCACTTACTCACTCACCCACTCACTCACTCACCTACTTACTCACTCACTCACTCACTCACTCACTCACTCACTCACTTACTCACTCACTTATATAAGAAAAAATCAAAATCAAAATCAAAATCTAATAGACGATAATACTAACTAACTAAACCCTAATACAACCTAGCCCCTCTCTAATTCCTCTCTAACACCCTTCCCCTCTAACAATCTTCCTCTTAAAAACCCTCTAATCCCCTCTCCTAGCCTCTCTCTCAAAAAAAAGAAACAGAGAAAATAAAAAATAAAAAGAAATGCTATTATAATAAAGATATTATCTATAAATATATTATTTTATATCTATAAAAATAAAAAAATAGAAGAAAAAGAATAGAAAAAAATAAAAAAATAAAAAATAAAAAAAAACAATTACTAATTTTGAATCGTGTACTAGATAACTAAGTAATTAAGTAACTAAGTAACTAAGTATATAAGGAATTAATTAAGTAAGTAAGTAATTAATTAACTAACTAAGTAACTAACTAATTAACTAAGTAATTAACTAACTAACTAACTAACTAACTAACTAACTTACTAACTAACTAACTAACTAACTAACTAACTAACTAACTTACTAACTTACTAAGTAACTAACTAACTTACTAACTAACTAATAACTTACAAGGTCTAGAACGAATGAATAAATGAACAAACGAATAAATAAACAAGCTATCTATCTATCTATCTAGTAATATCTATCTATCTAATAACATCTCCCTCTCTCTCTCTCTCTCTCTCTCTAAAACAGAACTAAGAAAAAGCAGTAATAGCACGAAAACTTATAGTAAAGATATTTAAAGTATATCTAAAGTATATTCGTATTAAAGGTATTATTATATACTCTACCTTATCTATTCTATCTCTAATTTTCAAACTCTTAAATTATAAACTATAAATCGCGAATCTTAAACCTTGAATCTCGAATCTTGAGAACTAAGTAACTAATTAACTAACTCACTTACTAACTTAATTCACTAACTAACTCACTTACTAACTTAATTCACTAGCTAACTAACTAATTAACTAATTAACTAACTTAACTAACTAACTCACTTACTAACTTAATTAACTAATAACTCACAAGGTCTAGAACAAATAAACAAATAAATAAAGAACGAACGAACGAGCGAGCTATCTATCTATCTATCCATCTATCTATCTATCCATCTATCTATCCATCTATCCATCTAGTAACATTTACACAACTAACTGCTAAGAAACCACCCTCTCCCTCTCCCTCCCTAAAACAGAACCGAGAAAAAGTAAGTAGTACTAGTATAAAAAATCGTGGTGAAGATGACTAAAGATATCTAAAGCGTATCTGTATCGAAGGTATCGTCGTCATACACCCCACCTACCTCCCTACCCACCTTCCCACCTATCCCACCCATCCTATCTCCCATTTTTGAACTCTCGAATCTCGAATCTCGAATCTCGAATCTCGAACCTTGAAAACAATCTCCACTCAACACCCAACCCTCAGCCCTCTCTCAACCCCCTCTCAACCCTCTCACAGCTCTCACAACCCCCCAAACCATACCACTCCCCCCCAAGCAAAAGAAAAAGAAAACGCACCAGTACAAACTCGCTATCAAGACCCGAGGCAGGCTAACAGATATCATCGACGTATTCGATTCTTACCACTCGGAGAAAGAAAGAAATTCACCATGTCTGAAGACAACTTAGTCTCTACGCTAGGAAGAATCTAATCTAATCTAATCTAATCTTGACGCTTGGTCTCTGATTGAAGGAAGAGGGGGGAAAAAAAGAAAAGAAGAAGAAAAGAAGAAGAAAAAAGTGAGATTAAAAAGAGAAGGGTAATGAATGAGATTTTGTGAGGTGAAGGAATGAGAATGGGAGGGAGGGAGGGAGGGAGAGAGGGAGAGAGGGAGAGAGGGAGAGAGGGAGAGAATGTGTGTGATTCAGAAGTGCGTAATTAAAGAAGGTGGATTTCCCAAAGGAAAAGGGTCGTAGCGTGGCACAGGTGAAATAAAAAAAGAGAGAGAGAGGGAGGCGTAAAACCTACCTTCAGAATCCTCAAGGTATAATTCGTGAAGCACGACCCTGGGAGATGAAATTCGAATCAAACACGAAAATCTGCCCAGACTCGGAAAGAACGTGGAAGAATGGCAGTCGGAAAAAGAGAGATTAGGCGCACCAGCATGAAAATGCGTCTTTTCCTCTTACCTCCTCCACAACAGATCTCCCCCATCCCCTATCTTCCAAGCCCTTGGCCTTTACGAATCGTCGCGGCACAACAGAATTCGTTGCGTTCACTTGCGTACCCTCCCAAACCAAACCCCCCTTTGTCATGCGACTCCAATCCATGAAAAGAAGGAATCATATCATCCATTTCTGAACCCTTCCTTGTTTTTACCCCCCAGGATTCTCTGTTTTGACTTCCCACAGTGACCTTCTCCGTAATTCGTTTCGTTTCGCCTTGTGTTGTCCAAGACTTTTTTTTATCCGCCATGGCGGTGTGTCAAGATTTTTTGAACAAAGACCATCGATTTTTATGCGGGGATTTCCATCGGCATCGGAAAAATGTTGGGGTTCTGGGTCTGGGGAGAGCTTGGGGTGTGTTTGGCTTGGCAGCACGAGAAAGATGAGGAAAGCTTGGCCAGCGTGCGAAGCTCCTGTGGGGTTCGTCGAGACTCGAGACCAAGTGAGGGAAGTCTGGGGATTATCGCGGGCGCAAAGTGGTTTGAAGATGCGTTGTTTGGAATTGTCTCTGATTCCGTGATGAGATTTGCGAGCCAATTGGTTTGTTCATCGAGATGTGCTTGCTCAATTGCTGCTTCTGCACAAAATATCCTTGGTCAGTTGTGTGAAGGGGGAAATTTCTTGCCTAAACTTAGCTTGATGAGCTGTCCACGGAATCATTCCGGGCTTTCTTTTTGTTTTGTTTTGAAATTGTGTTTTTCAAATTATTGCGACAGCTGTCGAATTTGAGCATCGCCCTCTTTTTCCAGATGAATTATGATTCATCTCGTGCAATTTGAATTTCTGCGATTAATCTTCAGCGACACCATGCATCGTGAATTTTAGCTTCCCATCGGCCCAGGCGAGTAGAGAGGTGGTCGCTGGAGCCTCATTTCTTGATTGATTCGCCCCCAAACGAGCCGTTGCGATTCGTGTTGAAGGAGAATTATGAAATTGAGCTGAAATTGAGCTGAAATTGAGCCTGGATTAGGGGTCCCGCACAATTATCCATCGGCGGGGGGGAGGGTCGCGCCGCCAGTGACAGATTCGTCTTGACCCTGAGGGACACGGACATAACAAACAATGGAAAATTGTTATCCAGCCTCTCAAAAGTGGGAGAGGACGAGGGAGTCGGAGGGACTCGATGAATGTTCGTTCGCCTCATCGCATTCCTCACCCTCACAGGTGGGAGATGGAAGGCCGAGTTGTTCCCGAAAATCAATAGCAGCGGAGACGGCGGCATCTACCAGGAGAATTTCTCAAGAACAAGAATAGAAATAGAATCATCCAGACCAGTCAGTTTCTTGACCCTTGACCGGGGGTTTTGACGCAGGTATGGTGTGAAGGAAAAAGATGCGATGACACTGCCAAAGTTTGGACGATTCGGGGCTTCCTGGTGGTGAGTAGGCCTAGTGGTGAGTACTGGTACACTAGTATTCAAAACCCTACATACGGTTATACCACAGCTTCCAGGTTGGAGGGGATCACTGGTTTACTAAATGTGTTTCGTCATTGGCAATTGCGCGATTTCTTGTTGGAATTTCTTTTTCCGATAGCTTTCCTCTCGGCGAGGCCGTTTCAAGGCCGTATTTCGGAGCCGATCAACATCAGCGGCACCCTTCCCAGCATCTCTCGGCAAGTCTGGGCAAAGGTCCAAGTCAGGAAGGGTGGAAGGGTGGAAGGGGACTCGCGTAAGAAACGGTGAGAAGGTGAGGGAAATATGCGACTCGCGGCAGATTGTGTAGGATGAAAATTTTTCATCATGTTATGAAGAAATTGTGGCTCCCAGAGCGACAAGACTTTTGTTTTGTTTCGACGAGCAGAGACGCAAACAATCCTCCTGCAACCCGCAGGGTCCATCGTTTGGAGTCAAGGTCGGGAGGGACGTCCCACGGGTTGAAGCAATGAAAGGGCAGCGACGGCTCCACCAGTTCACATTGGCGACAGGCTCAAGGCTCAAGGCTCAAGGTGCTTGACTGTGCCTGCCAAGCTAGATATACGTCGAATTTCCCCGTGAAGCGATCCAAGCTAAATCCTGGAGATGGAGCAGACGAGGTTGTTGCAAATATGGGGAGGAATGCCTGAAGAGCCCAGTTGAGCCTCAGGATCAGGCCCGCATCCGCACCCGGAGATCCAATCACGTGAGTAGCCGTATAGCCGCGGGCCAGGAGCAGGGAAGGTAAAATGCCTCACCCAAAATCTGCACAGGAAAATGCCCGAATGGATCTTCAGGGATCTCAGCTCTAGTACATGACTGGGGGAGGGATTCGAGAGCTCCGAGGCTACGTGCGAGAGGGAGGAGCAAGACAACATCGGAGCGCGGGAGAAAGGTGGAGGCTCTGAAAGATTGCTGAAAGATTGCTGGGTGATTGAGTGATTGTGATTACAGTGATATGCACTTTGAATCTGAATCTCAAAGAGCCGACGGACCGATATGCGACAAGTAATCGGAGTTGGCTGATAGCTGATACGTGAGCTGCTGTTTGCGGTGTGGTGAGTATACGGTATGCGCGAATAAAAGATTTCTTCCAGAAAACAGTCAGCGCCTTCGGTGCAGCAAGTGCCATGTGAGTGGTGTATCGGAAGTGCCGGTAGAAAAAGTCTCGTCACTTGGTGACTTGATTGACTTAGTCACTGTCATACATGTTGCTAGAGAAGGACTAGAAGGGGGGAAAGAAGAGGCTGGAACAGTCGTCCCAGATTAAGTTTACGACAGCCGCAAAGGCTACCTACCAGACGAAACAAACTAGATGGAGCTGAGGACGTGGGCGAGGGGATGGAAAGGAAACATGAAATCGAGGTTGGGTGTTGATCTCATCGTCTAAATGTGCTTTGATACACCTAAGCCGCCTGACAAGGCGATGGGGTTTGAAGGAGGTTGGACGAGGTAGCTGTGTATCAGGTGTAGCAAGTGAGAGCTAGCAAGTACCTCCTACCTAGCCTTCTATTTGATGACTACTTGCAGCCTACTCGAAATATAGTATTGTGTATTATATTTCAAGGTGACATACCCACTTTGAGTAGCACCTGCAGTCTACCAGCACACTCCCAGCGCGCCAAGACAGCGAAGCTTTCACTAAAATGACGTCTAGCCGAGTCTGGCTAGATGCGAATCGGGATTGCGATGGGGATGCCTTCAGTTGCTTGAACTTGCTTCCGCATGCTTGAGGGGGTGCTGTTGCTCGACGTCGACGGCGGTTTGTGTGCAACGCTCTCCGCAAGATCTGTACCCTACCCCATTCCCCGTACAATCGCTCTCTCTCATTGGTGCTGCCGCTTGAGCCGTCTGTTATCCCAGAGATCCCAAGACGGTTGAAGACTCAAGAGTGAGAAGGCCGAGATGCCCAGCAAAATCCCACACTCTCCTACAGAGGTACACGCCTCCCACCATTATCTCTCCCAATCAAGCCTTTTTCCACCTTCTCAAACCGAGACACTTCTCCAGCGAGGCCAGTCAACCGACTGAGCCCCCGGTCACAACAAAGCAACAACAACAAACATCAGGATCATGGTGGACCCCGAGGGGCGTCCGAGCCTTACCTCTTACGGTGCCATGCGCCGCTGCTTTTTCCTCCATTTCTTTCAACCCGCGCTCCTAATGCTGGTAGGGTCGAAATTGCCTCGTCATTATTGGTCAATGGCTCTGTTTTCCATGCCCGTATCATTTGGAGGGTGCGCCTCGTCATCCTTGCCGAGTGGCCGACAGCGGGGGTTATGTCATTGATGAAAGGCCCGTGCCCGTGGCGGCATGACATGGCAGCATTTGCTGTACAGTACCCTAAGGTACTCTGTACATCCCATCAGAAGTCGGAAAGAAGCCTGGAGAAGGTCGGGCAAAAAGAGGACCGGCCGAGGGCAGATTGGAGATTGCCCACGCCCACGCCCACGCCCATATCCACACCCACAACCACCTCGGAGATTTCACACGGTGCTGCAATTGGCTGTAGCCGCTCCAGCCGGTTCATGTCAAGTGCGCGCCGGTTCCACGCCCCAGTTCCACGCCCCACCAAATCGCATCTCGCTCCAAAAGATTCGACCGCCATTCAACCTGGCGAAGAGGTGAGGTGCGGTGCGGTGCGGTGCTTATCGACCCCGTCCAGGTCAAGGGCGAGTAATTGTGCTGCTTGGACGCCGCCGCGCTAGCAAGTCAACTTCCGTGGCCTGCCCTGCTCTACTCTGCTCTACTCTGCTCTACTCTGCTCTACTCTGCTGCTCTACTCTACTCTCGCGCTCGCTCTGAAGATGCAGGTGGATAATCCCGCACCCTCTCGACGAGGGTAGGCCAGACGGTGGGGACGGGGGGAGAAAGCATGCACTCGCAGGCAAAACATTCTGCCCACTCGCAAGCCACTCCGTGGCCTCCAAGGCGTGAGGCAAAGGCGGAAGCAGGAGCAGAAACAGAGCAGAGGCAGAGGCAGCTGGAGCAGAAGCAGAGAGAAGCAGACGTCTGCTTAACTTAACTACGTGGTCAAAGTGCCGTGCCGTCCACTCCGTCCTACCACTCACTAGTCACTACCTACCAGTAACCAGTACGAGTACACCTCAGTAGTCTGTGTGCCCGCGATGCGATGGGACTTTATGACGCTAGTCACGCTACTGCACCCACTCCCAACCCAGCCAATGCAAACCCTGCCCCTCGTCCAAGCTTGGAGAGCTCTTGAGCTGGGGCGGGGCCTTGCGAGTGACCGGGAGAGAGCCATTTTTTAGACTGGCCCGAAGGGGAAAACGGGAAAATAAGCTAATCACCCACCCAAGTCCAAGTCGTAGGCCGAGGAGCGATGGGTTAGTACTAGTAGTAGCGTGGGATGGGTTCAAATACCAGCTTGCTCCCGCTGCTCAGAACTCTTTTTTTTCCTCTCACCTTCGACCACTCCTCATCCTTATCCTCCCCAGGTGTTCAGAGTTCGACGGCGCAGTGAGCAATCATCTCCCCCTCTGAGTGTGTGTAGTGAGTGTGAACGTCGACAACCGCCCCCAATGGCAACAACCGATCATCTAGGTGGTGGCCATGGCAATGGTGATTTGCATGGAGATTCCGAGAAGGATGGACAATTCGCCCGAAGCACGCTGCCGGCCAACGATAATCTCGATGGTGAATACAACCTTCTAGTACGATACATCTCCCAGTACAAGGACGGACGACAACCTTCCATCGTCTCCTCCGTCGGCGACGACAAGCCAACGAAGAAGCACTTCTGGTCCTCCTCCAAGGGCGACAACGAGAGTAGTGTGTTCGAGACGCCAGACGACTGGTTGACCACCGACTGGAAGCATGGTTTGACCGGTGCTCTCGTGGAGCAACGTCGACGAAAGACTGGATGGAACGAGCTGTCTTCGGAAGAGGCCAACTTGTTTTTGCAATTCTTGAGCTACTTCAAGGGCCCAATTCTCTATGGTATGTGTTCTGCGCCAATTGTCCAGTTCCCAGAGCCATTGACTAACCAATCCCTCAGTTATGGAACTCGCTGTCCTCCTCGCCGCCGGTCTTCGTGACTGGGTCGATCTTGGTGTTATCTGTGGTATTCTGCTGTTGAACGCGGTTGTTGGTTGGTACCAAGAAAAGCAAGCTGCCGATGTCGTCGCCTCTCTCAAGGGTGACATCGCTCTCAAGTGCACTGTCGTCCGTGACGGCGCAGAACAAGAAATTCCTGCCCGTGAACTCGTCCCTGGTGATATCGTAAGTCACTCTGCTCTAGTATCACTTCTGTGAATTTCACACTAACCATTCCCAGATCATCATTGAAGATGGAACCGTCGTCCCTGCCGATTGCCGAATCATCTCTGCTTACGACAACCCTAACGGTTACCAAGAGTATCTCGCTGAATTGGAGGCACAACGTGGTGACGTCGATGTTGAGGACGACGAGGACAACGAGGAAGGCCATGGCAAGCATGGTTCCGGTTACGCTCTTCTCGCCATTGATCAATCTGCCATGACTGGAGAGTCTCTCGCTGTCGACAAGTATGTCGCAGACCCTGTCTACTACACTACCGGGTGCAAGCGTGGAAAGGCTTATGCCGTTGTCACCCACTCCGCTAAGATGTCCTTCGTCGGTCGCACTGCCTCTTTGGTTACCGGTGCCAAAGATCAAGGTCATTTCAAGGCCATCATGAACTCCATCGGTACAGCGCTCTTGGTTTTGGTCGTTTTCTGGATTCTCGTCGCCTGGATTGGAGGTTTCTTCCATCACTTGAAGATTGCCACTCCTGAGAGCAGCTCCACCAATTTGCTTCACTACGCCTTGATTCTCTTAATTGTCGGTGTCCCCGTCGGTCTTCCTGTCGTCACCACGACCACTCTCGCCGTCGGTGCCGCATACCTCGCCAAGGAGAAGGCCATCGTTCAAAAGCTTACTGCCATTGAGTCCCTTGCCGTAAGTTACTTTCCGCAATTTCACTTTCTAGTATTTTTTTCTTCCCGTGCGTGGGGCATGCCTTGTTTCGGCTGCACGTGGTGGGAGATCTGGCGAATTGCACCATATCTCGTTACCCATCTACCCCGCGGCCGCAGACAAGGTTGAAGCTAGTGTGTAAACTTGCCGGCTTTGCTTTTTCTTTTCGCGCAACTCAATCGGCCGATTGCTAACTATCAATTTTTAGGGTGTCGATGTTCTCTGCTCTGACAAGACTGGTACACTCACAGCCAATCAACTTTCCATCCGTGAGCCATTCGTCGCCGAGGGTGTCGATGTCAACTGGATGATGGCTGTCGCCGCTTTGGCCTCTTCCCACAATGTTAAATCTTTGGATCCTATCGATAAAGTCACCATTCTCACTCTCAAGCGTTACCCAAAAGCAAAGGAGATTCTCGGACTTGGCTGGAAAACCATCTCATACACCCCTTTCGACCCGGTCTCCAAGCGTATCACCACTGTCTGTGTCAAGGATGGCGTTACCTTCACATGTGCTAAGGGTGCCCCTAAGGCTATCTTGAACATGTCTCAATGCTCCAAGGAAATTGGTGACATGTACAGAGCCAAGACGACTGAATTCGCTCGACGTGGTTTCCGTTCGCTCGGTGTTGCTGTCAAGGAAGGCAACGGAGAATGGCAGCTGCTCGGCATGCTTCCTATGTTCGACCCTCCTCGTGACGATACCGCTGCCACCATCGCTGAAGCCCAAGTTCTCGGTCTTTCCGTCAAGATGCTTACTGGTGATGCCATTGCCATTGCCAAGGAGACTTGCAAGATGCTTGCCCTCGGTACCAAGGTCTACAACTCCGATCGTCTCATCCACGGTGGTCTCTCTGGTTCAACTGCACACGACCTCGTTGAGAAGGCCGATGGTTTCGCGGAGGTTTTCCCCGAGCACAAGTACCAAGTCGTTGAAATGTTGCAAGAACGTGGACATCTGACTGCCATGACTGGTGATGGTGTCAACGATGCTCCTTCCCTCAAGAAATCCGACTGTGGTATTGCCGTCGAAGGTGCCACCGAAGCTGCCCAAGCCGCTGCCGATATTGTTTTCCTCGCCCCTGGTCTCAACACCATCGTGTCTGCCATCAAGATCGCTCGTCAAATTTTCCAACGTATGAAGGCATATATCCAATACCGTATCGCTCTCTGTCTCCATCTCGAAATCTACCTCGTCACCTCCATGGTCATCATCAACGAGACCATCCGAGTCGAGCTCATTGTCTTCCTCGCTTTGTTCGCTGATTTGGCCACTATTGCTGTCGCCTATGACAACGCACACTACGAACAACGTCCTGTCGAGTGGCAACTCCCAAAGATTTGGATCATTTCCGTCATCCTTGGTGTTCTCCTTGCTCTTGGTACCTGGGTTCTCCGTGGCACAATGTTCCTACCAAATGGTGGCATCATCCAAAACTACGGCAACATCCAGGGTATGCTCTTCTTGCAAGTCTCCCTCACTGAGAACTGGCTCATCTTCGTCACCCGTGGTTCCAAGACCTGGCCCTCATGGCAATTGGTTATCGCCATCTTCCTCGTCGATGTTCTCTCCACCCTGTTCTGTGTCTTCGGCTGGCTCACCGGTGGTGGCAAGGGCGAGCCATCCGACCCATTCGATCACGCCGTCAACTTCTCCACCAACGGTGATACTGATATTGTCACCGTCGTCGTTGTCTGGGGTTTCTCCATCGGTGTCACCATTGTCATTGCCATCGTCTACTTCCTTTTGGAGAAGATGAGCTGGTTGGACAACCTTGGACGTGCCAAGCGCTCCAACTCGGACACCAAGATGGAGAACATCATCGGTCACATGTCCAAGCTTGCTCTCCAACACGAGAAAGATGAGGCAGGCAATGACCGATGGGGTCTTGTCACTCGTGCCACTGAAACTGAGGATGATTATTAGAGAGATCTCTAGTAGTTGTTTGATTGTTTTCAATGACCGAATTATATATACGGACGAGGTATTGAATACCTCGTTTCCAGTGGCGTTTTTGATAATTATTTTACGAATGAGGATATGGTGGCGTAATGTGTGATGTGCTTGATCTATCCGCCAGATGGGTTGTATGAGACGCACTTCCCCTTCATGTATATGTTGAGGACGACGGAAAACCCCTTATTTGGGCGCTCTTAATTTTCTTGGTTGTTTTGTTTATCAATGTAATTTGTTAGACTAGTTTTTATTGTTGGATATGGAGATCGCTTTGGTTTTGGAGACGGTGGGGGAGGGGAAACCTTAGATGGGGAGGGAAGGGGGTTAGGGTTGGGGATTGTGGATAGATGCAGTGGATGATAGAAGGGTTGGTTGAAAGATACCACGCTACGATAGCTACATAGTTTCTCACTAGGCTAACGAAAAAATTTCATATGTTTAAATAACAATAATCCCTCTGCTTTGTTTGATTTGTGGTTCCTGTCTGCTCGAGCCCTGGCAGGTTTTCCTTGGTGTTGTCCTCCTGCTTCCTCTTTCCCACTCCTTCCCACTTCCCAATTTGGCAAGTTACGTTCCTTCTTGAGAGTTAACTCTTTTCTCTCTCTCTCTCTCCTCTCCCCCTCTCCTCTTACACCCTACATACACCTTACATACACCCTCATCAAACCCCCTCATTCTCCCCACACGGACTAACATATAAATAAAGATTCCCATTCCCCCTTCCAGAACCCAACACTCACCCCACCAAGCAAGCAAGCAAGCAAGCAAGCAAGCAACCAACCAAGCAACCAAGCAACCAAGTAAGTAAGGCAAGTAAGTAAGTAAGGCAAGCAAGCAAGCAAGCCCACGAACACACACATTTTCAAAACCAAGTCACCATCTCATCTCCATCTAGAAAACCGCCTCTCATTCCTTCCTTCTAGTATGATAAGAGGAGATGTGATATGATGAGAGGGTGGATAAGATGTTTATTTTAGTGTTTAATCTATTTACATCTTTATATCTTTATATCTTTATATCTAGAGTTAGTTTTTAGGATTTTGGAATAGTTTGTGGTCTTTTTTTTTGTTTTGTTTGTTTGTTTTGTTTTTGTTTTGTTTTTGTTTTTGTTTTGTTTTTATTTTTGTTTTGATGTTGTAAGGTTGTAAGGTTGTAATGTTGTAATATTGTAAGGTTGAGGTGGGTGGTAGGTGGGTGGTGGGTGGTAGGTGGTGGGTGGTGTTGTGGTGTTGTGGTGTTTATTTTTGTAGATTTTAATGTTTTATATTTTAAGGTTGTAATGTTGTAAGGTTTTAATGTTAAGGTGGGTGGTAGGTGGTGTTGTAGTATTATGGTGTTTGTTTTTGTAGGTTTTAATGTTTTATGTTTTATGTTTTAATGTTGTAAGGTTGTAATGTTGTAATATTGTAAGGTTGTAATGTTGTAATATTGTAAGGTTAAGGTGGGTAGGGTGGTGTTGTGGTGTTGTGGTGTTGTAAGGTTGAGGTGGGTGGTGTTGTAGTGTTATAGTATTATAGTATATATATAGTAGATAGAATAGAGAAGATTAGATAGAGAATAGTAGATAGAGTGGAATAGTAGAAATAAAGTATAAGAGTTGATTTATTTTGTTTTTTGTTCTTATTGTTTGTTTTTGCTTCGTAGAAGTAAGAGAGTATAGTATTCTGAAGATACTAAAAAGTTAGATTAACTAAATCGTAAATAGGAAATCGTAAATAGGAAATCGTAAATCGTAAATCGTAACTCGTAAATTATAAAAGTTAAGTATTTAAGCCTCTAAGAGATATAGTGAATCTTAAACCATATTATCCTATTCTCTTACTCTCTTACTCTCTTACTCTCTTATTCTCTTCTTATATATGTTATATATACTAAGAGAGTATAGAGGAAGAGGGTAAGTAAAGAAGAGATTAGGAGAAGAATAAGAGTAAGGTAAGAGGGTAAGTAAACAACTATTCCAGAGGAAGTTTTTTCCTAGCGTAGGTAAGGGGAGTTTAAAGAAAACATTCCACCTACTCTTCCCCTCTTCCCCTCTTCCTCTCTTCCTCTCTTCCCCTCTTCCTCTCTTCCCCTCTTCTCTTCTTTCTCTTTCTTCTCTCTTATTTATCTAAAAACAATAGAAAGAATATAATATAAGAGTTAGGTAATAGAGAGTAAGGATACGATAGCGAGGAGGCGATATTACGACTATATTTACTATAGACAGTCTTAATATAGAGAGAAGAGGAGAGAGGAGAAGGAGGGAGAAGAAGCGAGAGAGAACTTAAATTAAAAAATATTATATTTTATACTTATAAAAAGTAACACTTTACGATTTACGATTTACGATTTAGTCGTTTCCGACTTTTAGTATATACGAGATACTATATAAACGTACTAAAAAGTCGGATTAACTAAATCGTAAATAGGAAATCGTAAATCGTAAAATGTCACTTTCTATAAGTATAAAAGAGAATACTTTTCGATTTAAATTTCCTCTCTCTCCTTTTCCCCTCTCTCTCTGTATTAAGACTAGATAGTCTTAATTATAGTAACTAGCTAATTAGAGAATAGAGAGAGATAATAAGTAGAGTGACATTATCCTCTTACTATCGTCTTCTTACTATTATATTATAGTCTTCCTATTATTTCTAGATAAATAAGAGGAAGAGAGAGGGAGGAAGAGAGAGAGAGAGAGAGAGAGAGAGAGAGAGAGAGAGAGAGGGGAAGAGAGGGAGAGGGAGAGAGAGAGAGGATTATTTACTACTTTTATTAAACTCCTCTTACCTATGTTAGGAAAAACTTTCTACTAAAATGTTTGCTCGCTCTCTTACTCTCTCTCTCTTACTCTCTCTCTCTCTCTTACTCTCTCTCTCTCTCTTACTCTCTCTCTCTCTCTTACTCTCTCTCTCTCTCTTACTCTCTCTCTCTCTCTTACTCTCTCTCTCTCTCTTACTCTCTCTCTCTCTCTCTTACTCTCTCTCTCTCTCTCTCTCTCTCTCTCTCTCTCTCTCTCTCTCTCTCTCTCTCTCTCTCTCTCTCTCTTACTCTCTCTCTCTCTCTTACTCTCTCTCTCTCTCTTACTCTCTCTCTCTCTCTTACTCTCTCTCTCTCTCTCTTACTCTCTCTCTCTCTCTTACTCTCTCTCTCTCTTACTCTTACTTATATTCTTATCTATACTCTCTTAGTATACGTAATAGATAAAAGAATAGAATAAGAAGTAAGAGAGTAAGTAGATAGTATAATATAATTTACGATTAGCTATAGCTCTAAGCTATAAATCCTTAACTTTTGCGATTTATAATCTATAATTTACGATTTAGTCGTTTTTAGACTTTTATACTTTTAGAACGCTCTAGCTATTAATAGCTAAGCGTATTTTCAATATATCTTTGACTATAGTATATAAAAATAGCTTTTGTAATTTTTATTTTATTTTATTTACGAGTTAAGTTTTAGATTTATACTTTAATCTATAGGTTATATTAAGGTACTCTATATATATGTCTTTATTTTATTTACGAGTTAAGTTTTAATTTTACTTTTAATTTTGAATTTGATTTAGTACTTTAACTAAGTTAACTTCTTAGGTTAGTTGTTTTATTATTTATTATTATAGTAATTAATATAAATGCTACCTTTTCAATTATTAAAGATAGAAATACTATCTAATTAATTTATTTCTAATAGAAATACTACTCTTATACTATTTATTTATTTAGTAGTAATGTCACTACTAAAATAATAAATTAGGAATAGTAGTATTTATATCTAAAATAGATAGCATTTCTATTAGGAATATAAAGATAGTATTTATATTAGTATATATATACTTTAAGAGTATTAATAAGCTTGTTTTAGTAGTGTTTTTAGGAATATCTTTGTTTAGAGAAGGTTTATATATGCTTAGTTACTATTTACTATTTTTAGGCGAGGATTCACTTAAAAAGAGTAAATAGTAACTAATTAATATACTACTATTTCACTAATATAAAAGCTACTCTTTTACTTATATTAAATAAATAACAAATATACTAAAAAACGTACTAGAAGCGTTTAAAATAAATAAATAGTATAAGCGTAGCATTTCTGTCTTTAATAATTAAAAAAGTAGTATTTATATTAATTACTATTATTATTAAGATAGAAGTTCTTTCTAATTATTCTAGAGTAATAGTAATTTAAAAATATTTTCATAAAGTAAAGTACTTTAGAACGTTATTAATTACTAACAATTTTAGTGTATCAAGTACTTTTTCATATTCTAAGGAGTAGAGTTAGAAAGCTAGTTAGCTATATCCACTATCCGATGTTCTCCGACTTTCGTCCCGTGACCCTGTAAGACATCACCAATCTCAACACAACTTTACATAATCCAACCTCATCCAGCCTCGTCCAACCTCAACCGTTTGGTCAAGGCTACCAACAAGCTGCACTAATCCCTTCAAACAAGTCGCCACCATGGCTACTCAAGGCGACTCGTTGGCTGCTCAAGCTCCTCCCACCACTGCCGATTATTACGATCTCGGGACCTACCAGCGTGCAATTAGCACTACAAATAAAGAAGCACAGATCTGGTTCAACCGTGGGCTAATCTGGGGTTATGGATTCAATCACGAGGAGGCTGTGTCTTGTTTTCAGAATGCAACTCTGAACGATCCCACATGCGCCATGGCGTATTGGGGTATGGCCTACGTGGGTACCCCATTTCTCTGAACCAACGTCTCTTTTGGGTATATTATGAAGCCGACGTACTCTTTATCGATACATCTTCCATAACATACCGGTTTTATAGACTATCACCCCTTCTACTCAACCATTCCCAAAGGACTATACTGACCCCGAGATTCTGTAGGCCTTGGGACCCAACTACAACAAACCCTGGGACACTTTTCGCGGCGAGCAGCTTGATGCACTGCTTTCTCAGGCGCGTTGGGCGATTGCCAGAGCCAAAGAACACTCTCATTCTGCTTCCCCGGTTGAGCGACGTGTTATCGGTACCCTTGATCACAAATACCCAGAGCACTCACGTCAGCTCAACAGAGAATTCTCAATCTGGAACCAAGAGTATGCGGATGCGATGGAGGCGGTCTACAAGGAGTTTCCTGATGACCTTGATGTAGCAACATTGTACGCAGAATCTTTGATGAATCTTACCCCTTGGCAGCTGTGGGTCATCAGCACCGGAGAGCCTGCTCCAAAGGCCCGTACTTTGGATGCGAAGCGAGTTCTTGATCGAGCTATGATTCAGAATGGGGCTTTTGAACATTCTGGTATACTTCATCTATACCTCCACCGTGAGTATTCTCCGAGTTCCTTTTCCCTCTCTTAGGCTACTGTTCCTCCTCTCGCAGCCCTGTTTCCCGCCCAGACACACTTTAGAATGGCAATACTGAATCCGAGATCATCCACAGTCATGGAAATGTCTGGAACACCCGACGCAGCGCTGCCAGCTGCAGATCATTTGGGCGACCTTGTACCAGAGGCAGGCCATTTAAGACACATGCCATCACATATATACGTCCTCTGTGGTCAATACAAAAAGGCCATTGATGCCAATTCGGCTGCCATTGTCGCTGACGAAAAGTTTCGGGAGCGAAATGGCCCCTTCAACTTCTACACTCTTTATCGGTCTCATGATTATCATTTCCGTATCTACTCTGCCATGTTCGCCGGGCAATCGCAAGTGGCCATTGATACTGCCGGCCAGCTTGAGACTTGTCTTCATGAATTGTTGGATCGGGAGCCAGAGAGAGCCGATTTGCTGGAAGCTTTTCTCACTTCACGCGTTCATGTGTTGATTCGATTCGGTCGATGGCAAGAAATCTTGGATCTCAAAATTCCTACCGACCAAGAATTTTATTGCATGACCACAGCAACGACGCACTACGGAAAAGGTGTTGCATTCGCCGCCACAGGCCAAGTACCAGAGGCTCTCAAGCAACAACAACTCTTCAATCTTGCTGCACAGAAAGTTGGACCTACACGCACTTTGTTCAATAACAAGTGTGCGGATATCCTAGTCATCGCAGGTGCAATGCTCAACGGAGAGGTCGAATATCGACGTGGAAACTTTGAAAGAGCGTTTGAATTCCTTCGGAAATCCATCAATCTCGACGATGCTCTTCCATACGAGGAACCTTGGGGTTGGATGCAGCCCACTCGTCATGCATATGGTGCACTTCTTCTCGAGCAAGGTCGCACTGAAGAAGCTGCAGCGGTCTACTCGGCGGATCTTGGAATCGATGATACCTTGCCTCGAACCTTTCGACATGCCAACAATGTCTGGTCCCTCCATGGGTACCACGAGAGTATGATGAAACTTGGACGGACGGATGAAGCTAAAGCTATACAACCAGAGTTGTCTAAGGCGCTTGAACTGGCTGATGTTTCTATCAAGTCGTCATGCTTTTGTCGACTTTAATGGTGGTTGTTACGGAGATATTTGGGATTTTTGGTGGTGAGGTTCCAGCGAGGCACTTTCACCCGAGTTTGCAAATGTGCCATGGTTTTCGGTGTTCAAGCTAGAACTACTAAGGGCACTTCGTACAGCTACTAGTTCAAATATCAAACACTACTATCAGAATACCTCAATTGGAAGCTTCAAGCTTCTAATAAACATGAGTGGATTATTAATGTAGGTGTGTCGCGGTGGACAGAAAACGCGGCAGTAAATATCTCTCGTTGTTCCAAGTTTGTAGTACAATTTAGAACAAGGAAACTTCCTTGTTCTAAATACCTAGGGCAACATTTTCAATTGTTCCAAGCACGTTGCTTTAAATTACCCAAGATGGCTGGAACAACGGCGAGGAAGGCAGGTACAAAATCTGAAATCTACTGCCGCTTTTACTATCCATTGAGAGGGTGTTCGTACCATCGCCCCAGGTACACACGATGAAAGACTCTTAATAATCACATCAATTATACAATTCCGCGTTACCCCTCTTTATCCTCTGAAAGAAGAGAAGACACAATATACACTGAAGGTGTACGTAGAACCACGTTTCGCACTTGAACAATATCTATCAAGTAAACTATATTACACTACAAGTTCTAGAACGACTAGATTAGTCGAACAAAGTAAGGTGAAAAAATTAGCCAAAAACGTGTCGGTTATCTTAAGCACTCTTGCATAATTTGATTTACTATACTCACTCGAATTCTCTTGACGAGTTCAGCAAATACAGTGAGTATCGAGTAAAGCTTGAATCTGCCCACATTTTTTGTAATCCGAGCTTTTCTGGAGCTTTTTGTGAAAATTCCTTGATTTCCCCTCTTTTAGGCTCACTTTTACCTAGTAATTAACAACAACATATAATAGACTATCTATAAGAATAGGAAAGAAGAGGCTTCTATCTCCCCTTATACTCTATAAACTTTATAGGACAAAAATAGACAATTTCATATCGGTCTAAGTGTCTTGACTTTTGTAGGGTCTTGGTTACAGCTGTAGGGTAGTGAAAAGATTTTCAAAATCCTTTTAAGAATTCTTTATCTTTTAGTGTACTTTTGTTATACTTACTTTGAATTACTAAGTAATATAGAAGAGAGATAAGTAAAATATAGCGCTTCTTTCTAGCGAGGCATCATCTCTTTTAGAGTACTTTTATTTTCTGTCTTCTAAAGAAGAGAGAGAGAAAGCCTTGATAAAAAAGAGCTCGGATTACAAAAAAAGTGGGCAAATTCGAGCTTAACTCGCAACTCACTGTATACGACCAAGAGTTACGAAATGTTTCTCTCTAACCATTCTGAACTTTAGAATTTCTTTCTTAATATTCATAACAAGTCTAACCAGACTCCTCTATACGAGGCAGTTGGGGTGTTACCCCGGTACATAGCCCCAGTTTCTTCCCGATAAAATCCAGCCACCTAAGAAGTGGAAGAAGAAATATTGCTGTACAGTTGCGACTCCGAGCCCATGTCCATTTTATTCACATTAGAACCATTACCCGTCACTATTATATGAGTCTGCAAACCAGTTGCGATCAAAACACGTAATAGGCAAGAAGTTCGCCCTCAGAGGTTCTCATCTTCCTATTTCTTCTCATCATGACATACTTGACAAGCCATGCAGTTGCAGCAGTGGCAGCCGAGAAAGCGGCGGAGGAGAACATAGCTGGTGCGTATTTTGGTGCATCTGCTTTATTCTAAAGATACTAAGGCCTGGGTTAGTATAAGAGGACGAGGCCCGTGTAGTTTATTACTACCGCTGTGAGAGCGGATACGACTGCCCATAGCATCATTGCACAGCCCATATGTCTTGAAGAAGTTCGATTGAGAAACAGATTAGAAGGAAGTTCTCTGTAGAGATAACCGACGAATAGGATCCCGTTTCCTGGAAACATAGGTGAGGTATTCTATGAATATGTGTTGGCAAAATGAGTCATACTTTGGTTGATTGTTGGAATAGAATTACTTACCACTACCCTTCAAGTTCAATCCCTTCTCAAAACTTTTCAATCTAGCTAGAGCAATGGCATTTCGATCGAGATAATTGAGCCAGTACATAGACTAGAGCTTTCGGCTAAGAATCACGTTAGATGGAGAAAAAAAGAAAGAACAGTGAGAAATGTACCATGATCCATCGATCGAGTTTCTTAACAAGAGCAATTTCTCTTGGGTCTGTCTTCTCGCGTGCTCCTGAGTAATCAGTCTTCACTTGCGGCTTCAAATCTTCTCCATCTTCTATCTGCTCCGCTGAAGCAACGATCTTTTCATCCTTAACACCACTCATTATGATAGTTTTGCTTTGCGCTCGCACAAAGACTTCACAACCCAGGGAAGTAGAGGATAAGAGAGGAAGAGAAGAAATAAAGACTAGTGAGATGCATGTAGGCTCCTTGAATAATAAAGCTCCAATAGTAAAAGGAATAAGTAAGGTATTATATTGCTATGAAAAAGCCACAGGTTTATCCAACCTTCTCTCTTTCTACGCCTCCCATATAGTATCTCTCAGCACCCAAGATTCTTCACCGTTTCTTTGTCATATCGGATGGGATTCTAAGATTTTCCAAGCACGTGCTCAGAGAACTTGGTGTCTTGACATTTCCCTTGTCGTACAATATCCACTTTTGAGAGAAAGTATTGAGTGATTGGAAAGGAGTAAAATGCATAATGGGTAAATATGGATCTGGAAATCACCCTTTGGGGTATAGTGGAGTTCTCGAGAGCGGGGAAAATGAAGGTAAATGAGAGTGGGTATGGGGAATTAAGGCGATGAGGGGTATCAGTTTGCTCAGCTATGGAAAACTGTAGGTTGGCTACCTTTTGTCTTGGGGTTTGAAGCCTGTTTCCTCGGTGGTTCTACAGGATTTGCTTTCTTGCACCCAAGGTAGAAAGGGGAACTTGCCAGGACCAATGTACTCTGCGACAACCAGTAGCAAAAATGAAATATGCGAGATGAAATACACGAAACCAGGGGAGGAAGATCACCCCGCCCTTTGTATAGTTTTGTATGTGTACAGTAATTTGTGTTAAGACGTGATTGAATACCACATATCACATAGAGCACCAACTTATGAAAGACTAGAGCCACATTAGAAAAGGACGAGAACGCCCGAAAATCCGACTCAAACCAACATCAAAACTCCAGGGTAAGCATAGGCGCATGCAAGGTCGTACTTCGAAGAAACAAACAAAAACTCGAATCATCACGAAGAAACAACGCCACACGATACCCCCCAGCGAACACCCCCGAAACGCAATTCGTTATAACCAAGGCAATTTGTTTATCAAGCTTGCAAAATAAGGAATTGACAGGCCCTTAACAGGTCACTCGGGTACTACCACAAGGAATTCACAAGACCTTGGTATTCCTATAACGTTTTTGTCTTCCAACTTGGAAGATCATTTGATTCGTGCTTACGATCTGGGGGGAACGGGCCGAAAAAAGTATGGGCTTGCGACATGTGCTTTCCTAAGGATATGGGGAAAGGCAAATCCGTGTACCAAGGACTTGGAACAGCATTTTGGGCTTGGCTCTTGAACAGCTGGAACCTCATAAGTAGAGGGACGCGGGCAGGCGAAATTTGGTGTGGTTGTCTTGTTGGGTTTTATAGGGGTCCTCTTGTGTGAAACTTCTTTTATCAGTGTTGAAGTCTGAGCACGTTGGTAGTAAGAATTCGTGAGTGGATGCCCGTGGCGAAGTGTTGAGATGCGAACGTTGTTTTGCTTGGTGGGCCGGCCAAGTGCGAATCCTCTGGTGGACAAGACCATGACAGGTTGGGTAGCGAAGAAGCTCTGTCGCAAGGCTAAGTCAAGTACTTCAAATAAGAAGAGTTCCTAGTCTGTTCTATTGTAAAAGTCGTGACAATAGCGCCGGTAGCCAGGCGTATTAACTTTGTGGGTATGTCGCGATTCGTTTTCGATGACGAAAAAGTGTGTATGTGGGGATGGAAGAAGAGTAATCTAGACCTCCCTGTATATCCGCGCTCAGAGGCTTTCCCTAAAGGTGTTGCAGCGCTGCTCGCTTTGATAATAATGGATCTGATTGAGTCGAGACCTCGTCCGACACGTGGCCATTGGGGAACTAACCCAGCTTTATAATAACTACGTCAGATAGAATCACACCAGACTGATTCAATGGTAATACGCCACGAGCTGTACAAGAGGCGGTCCCCTCGATGTGATATCATGGCCACGTGACTGGCTGATATTCACAGGGTCTGCTCTATATACGTACTATTAGTCGAAATAATACTGTTTAGTAGTTATTTTGGGTGAACTTTTACGATAAAAGGGCCTCTAGCGCAACGGTTTACCTTGTGTATTACGTAGACTAATATACACGTGAGTTTGACAAAGGGAGATTCTGGAATAGAAAACCAGAAATGAACAAGGCGACAAAATAGCATTAGAATGGGAGATTCTCAAGTTCCGACAAAAAGATATGAGAGATTGAAATTCGGGGAAGCCACGAAGCATGGAGTTGGCAGCTCAATGACACCAAAACAGCCGGGAGTCCCTTCGTTTTCTGAATAAAGTTTAAGATTCTGGATCTTGGCTGGAGCCTAGCATCGTTACCCATGGAAATCCTAGAGGAAGCAGCATTCCAAAACACTTTCAGGAAATTCCAAGTGGTTTTGAAAAAGAGGAGGAAAAACCGACCCCTGCATCTACTTGGTGTCACGTGCTGCGAAAGGTGGGCCCCCTTTTCTTAACCGAAACTAAACCGAGAATATGAGGCAGAAGAATAAAGATGAACAGTACTATGACAAACTAGATAAGAGAGATCTAATTGGTATTTAAAGAAGGGGATATCGAGGCCTAAAACAGTAACACCAGACGAAAATGAATGTCTCGGAAGGAAATCAAGAGAAATAGGGCGGATGGAATTTTAATCATGGAAAAATAGTAAACCGATTATGAACATTCACACCTCACGCAAGGCCCTTAGTCAATTAACCTTGTTACCAGGATAAGTTGTTTCAACCCTATTCTAAACACATTTTTCAAATGAACCATTACAACAAAAGACCAACACCCTCGAAACCGCGCCACATTTTAAACACCTCCACCACTGAGTCTAATCACTTGACCTAATACCGAATTAATTACCCAGAGATTTCTCAAGCAACAAGAGGGAAAACATACCATTAATCCATTCGGCATCAGGGCTAACCAAGAGTCCCACTGCCTTCGCAATGTCACTTGGAACACCACATCTCTTCAAAGGGCAGAACTTAGCAATGCCCTGTTCTATGACATCCATGCTCATTTCCGGGTAACCATTGGGGACATAATGCCACGCGTTAGCATCAAACATCTCAGTCTTGATTCCGCCTGGCGCAATTGCGTTCACAGTAACACCCTTCTCGCCACAATCCACCGCAAAAGAGCGCGCGAAACCCTCCACGGCAGCCTTGGAGCCAGCATAAAGGGCGTGGTTTGGGATTCCACTCATGGAGGCCGCGATCGAAGACATGAGGATGATTCTTCCGCCACGCGTGAGGTGCTTGAGTCCTTGCTGCGCGACGAAGAACTGTCCGCGGCAGTTTAGGTTGAAGATGTAGTCGAAATCCTCCTGGGTAACATCTTCCTCCTTGCTCCAGACTTCGGTCCCCGAGTTGGAAATGACAAAATCTAGTCTTCCGAAATGGGCGATGGCTTTGTCGAAAAGTTGGACGATCTCAGCGGGTTTGGAAACGTCGGCTTGGAGAGCGATGGCTTTACTTCCGAGCTTGAGGATCTCCTCGACAACGGATTGAGCTGCGGATGAGGATTTGGCGTAATTGATCACAACGGAAGCACCCTTTGAGGCGAGTTCGAGCGCCATTCCTTTACCGATTCCCCGACCAGAACCGGTAATAAGTGCCACTCTCCCAGCGTATGGACGAGCATCTTGAAATGGTGAGGTGTTTGATGGAGCGTTGGCAGCGGCGGTGGTGGTGCTGCCAGTTTCCGACTCTGAGATTGCAGATGGTGACATGTTGGAGCTGGATTCGATAATTTTGATAGCGCGGTGGTATCTTGATTCTGGATACTGTCAATGTTTAATATTCTCAACCCAAGAAGTGTTTTCCGCACCTGAAGACACAAAATTCTTGTTGAAAAACTTGATAAGCCTCTCCAGAAACAAGCCAACGACTCAACTTATCTCAACATCTTCATCAGAAATTCCCTTAGTAAATCTCCCCTTGCCCCCTCCGTCCGCCAACAAAAACGGTACTCCGTATCTTGACCCAAAGGACCCCCTCCATCTCTCCGGTCACGTTTCCCACCTCTCCCTCCCCACTCCGCAACTAGCGAGCTTCCCCCTAAGCAACCGTCGCCCTCATTCCAACAATCTAGCCGCGAGTGATCTGATACACCCGGTCATAAAAGAAAGGTCCGAACGGCATTCACCAAATGCCACCCACGCACCTCCTTCGGATGTCCGCCAACACCGAGGCACGCACTAAATACCAACATGGGAACTACTGACTTGGTTCTGGGGTGTTCCCGAAGATTCTTGGGATTCTCGCCGATATCCGAGAGGATCACACCCTTACCGGACAACCAACAGGCATTATATGAGGGTGTGCCCAATTCCCAATTTTCAGTTTATCAGGAGACAATCTTCGATACGTCTATATCAATTCTCGAATGTCATACGGAGCGATCAAACAACCTTTCACCAACCCCTCCCACCTTGATATTGGTTTGCTTAGCGAATAGATTTTGACTCCCCAAATAGCAAATATACTCACAACTACGTAACGAAGATACGTGAAACCTTCAAACCTGGACTACAAACCCCCACCAAAGCAAAACATATTATACAATCATAAAACGATCTAATTTTCTCTTTCCCATCCCGTGAACAAATTACCGCGTCCCACCCATTATTCTAGCCATTTGACAAAGGAAGAACCTTTCCCAAAGTGTAGCCCAAAAAGAAACTCGTCAAATCGTAGTCTTCGCGCCGTAATTTCGCCTGTCCTTAGATGAAAAGCACCCCAAAGCACCAAACAAAAAACCAGGCACTTCTTGCCCAGTAGGAAATTAGGGATATTGATGAAGAAACCCTAACGTCTCGAGTCCCAAAGCATAGAAAACTCAGCAAACTTTTAGCAAGGAAATCGCTCAAGGAAAAAACAACAAGGTATGGTTAACATTCAAAGCCCCAGTTCTTCTGCAGAGTTTTCAGCTTT
The DNA here is from genome assembly GCA_001414345.1 of Hymenoscyphus infarciens. Lineage (NCBI taxonomy): Eukaryota > Fungi > Ascomycota > Leotiomycetes > Helotiales > Helotiaceae > Hymenoscyphus > Hymenoscyphus infarciens. The sequence continues at coordinate 374,688 of LLCB01000009.1, forward strand.
CTTCGGATCCCTTCACTCATTCTCCCCTCTATGCCCTCAGCCAACAAGTCTGAACAGTGGCTTAGCACTTGGCCCGGTTGGTCTAGGTGCGTGACGCTACCGTCATTTCGACTGAGCACTGGAACGCCCTCGCCATCCCAAAGGTAAGAAGTGACTGACGGATGCTCAGGTGTGACGGAATCTATGGCAAAAGCGACCTCATTGTTCCTGTTGTGCGCAGTAACACCCGCGATTGATGATTGTGAGAGACTGTAAAGCCAAACAATCATTGTGGCTCGATAGATTGCGGCTGACCACCAGTGTGGTCTGCAGTGTTTTGGCATCGAGTTGACGAGGCGTAAGACTTGCCCGCAGTGAAATAGTGCTTCTTCGCGGCGGTAAATACAGCGTCTGTAGAACGATGTGTTTGCTAAGGTTTCGGAACTGTGGTCTTTTCGTGCTACTCGCTCAATGTCGGGGAAGGAGGTAACGGTGTTGAGATGAATTAGGTGGTAGAGAACCAAGTTCTCTTGAATTATGGGCGATGCCAAGTCATCGTTACCATGAAAGATACAGAGACCATACCATTTCTGTAATAAGGACTGGACCTCCTCAAGCCGCGACATTGTCGACGCTTTTGTGACCGTTCGCCCCCCTCTATGAGGACCCGGGCCATCCGAAAAGCAAGTCAAAATGTGACGAAGATGAGAGACGAGAGAATGAAGTGGGTGAAGAAGCAATTTGAGCTGGAGAGGGGTAAGTTGTCCATGGGAACGGATATTATCATGGAGAAGGTCCTGAAAGAGATCACCGATGGAAGGAGCTAGTCCTGGGATGGAAGGCTGCGAAGAGAAACTCCTTTCGGGACGATCACGGGAATTATAAAATGCAGCAAGCCATTCGTCGGCGTCTCTGGCAAGCCACAAATCTTCGTCACTCGGTATCGGCGTTTGAAGCTCCGTGGTGGAGAGAACACAAGGAGTGTCATGAAACAAACTGAGCTCCTGGTCGACCATGACCCAGTTGTAAACTAGCCTGCTGCAAGTTAGTATCTCATCTCCTGTTCATATATCCCGTTAAGGGGGGACAAGCGAGACAAAGGGGTATGTCCGTTGGTGCAACAGGCGCTACCCGTTACGTTCCAGCGAGCAATGCCCGTCGGCGGCGACGCTGACACACAAGTGACTGAGCGCACAATCCCAGGGCATACATATACATACCGAATACTGGTTTCTCTCTTTACCCAGGTTCTCCATTGAAGATCCTTGCTTGAGCAATTGTCGAACACAGGAGTGAAAGCTGGCTGAGGCTCCATCATGCCCCCATGTTTGAGCATCTAAATTGCAACACCAATCAGCCAAAGTATCGTTATCGCCGCTATTTCGTCACTGTTTTGTTGGCTTGCGTAACGTCGGCAGAGAGCCCCATTACCCCGCAAACTCTCGAGTAACACGACTAATTCGAAAACCAAGCCATCGAGAAACATCCAGGGACTTCGGACAGAAGCCATAAAACCACGGGAGAAGAAGGGAAAAACACACTTACAGCAAGATACATTCCTCTCTGGCCCATGGCCATGTCCATATGCCACTTATCACCACCTAACGAAGGTTAGCGTCGTTTCGGACAGTTCAACGTCAAAATACATACCCCATGCCGCGAGCATCGTGAAAAGCAACGCACATCGCAGAACAATGGGATCCGCAGACAATTCCACATCCTTTTCGATCAAATCGAAGAGTGAGATTCGACATGTTTCCGTGAGACCAGCTGTCAGTTGTCTCGCTTCAGGGGAGGCAATTGCGGTCGCGCCTTCAGCAATCATCAAAAGGACGAGCAAAGTGGAAGCTTGGTTATTCAACATCAACTCATTTGGATCAACCGTCCCTCCGTTGATCAGAGAGTAGTACGAGGTCAATGTGCGCACATAATTTTGAAGGAAATACTCAAGTGTCTCCGCCGGTGGGAGCACGAGAAAGCTAAATCCACCACCTGGACTGACTTGAGACGCGGCTTTTGGCCATCCATTCGAACCACCTCGATGGGTGTTGAGCGCTTTATGGAGGAAACTTTGAGTAATCGCCAGAATTTTGTCGCGGGTATTGGGGTTCAAGGGGACAATGGAAATGGAAGGCTGGTGTGTTAGAGCGGTTTCTGGGTTCTCCATGAGCGACTCCCACACAACATTGTTTTGAGAATTCTGCTCCAGGGTTTCCAAGTGGACAATCGCGGTACGAGGGCAAGTGTCGGAGAAAATGGGTCGATTACAACGGGCAAGTGGCCACGCATCTTCGGCTGCGATGACCGCCTCGAATTCTGAGATCAGAGCTGCTTTGATTCGGGGGTCGATGTTTCTGCACGCGGCAGAGGAGAGGGGAGAAGCGTGACTGGATTGTCTGGTGTGGGCGGTGGAAATGGACCCATGGGAGGTCGTAGATTGTCCATACGAGCTTGAAGTAGCCTCACTCAAGTCCGAGGGGGGCATGTCGAAGGTTTCCAGGTTTGAAGAAAACTCAGGTCCCGGGCTTTTGAAGTTGTCTAGAACAATTGGGTATTCACCACCCCATGAAAGGAATTCTTGAAAGTCAATATTTGGCGCATCGAAACCATCGCTAAAGTCCATAGCCATTGTTGGAGTGCTGGCCCCGTCGAGTCCTTCCCCGCAAAATATCCCTCCGTCCGAGAACATGAGTCCATCACTGCTTACTGGTGTGTGCATTTGAGGCGGCTGCCGCATTGAGTTCTTTGGCGAATTGCTGTTTCCGTCACTATATGGACTCCTTCCGCCATTCATATTCATGTCCACATCCATTTGCCCCATTTGGACCGGCAGCCTGCTATGCATTGGAGATACGGCCAAGGGGGAAGCTGCGGCAGCCCGCACAGCGACTTTCGAAATCCGTCGGGCGTACCGAGCTTCGCAAGGTAAGTTTTTCTCATAACATCGAGTGCATGGAACGTTTTTATCACAGCCAGCCTTCGCGTTGGCACAATTGAGGCAGGCAATTGGAGTTCTTCGTGGAACGTGTTGGGTTCGTCCAGGAATGGCCTGCATATTGTCTTGGATTTCGTGGTAACTACTCTGGTGTCTTTGGAGCAGATCTCTGGTTTGGATTAGCAACAACGGACTGACATGTGCCATAGGTGCAACATGAACACCAACCTTCTTGCAAACGATAATTGGCAAGCACCACAACGATGTGGCTTCACGTTGGTATCTGCACACTTTACTCAGCCTGTGCACACTTCACAAGTCATTGGCAAGGTGGGAGACGTACGACTTGGGATGTGTCTCTCGAGATGCTCTTTTCTTGTGAAGCTTTTTCCACAATAGGTACAGAAAACGCCAACCATATTCTCCAGCGTCGATTGGGAAGAGATATGTGAACTATGTCGACAGAACGTGGGATGATACCGAAAGGGAAAAGAAAGGGAAAAGAAAGAGAAGAAGAGACGAGATGGAGGTAATGGCATTGAGTTACGTACGGGTAAAGGAGGTGCCGCAGAACGAGTTGACGAGGCCCATTAGTGTTGAGACGGCGGTACCTTGATAATTGTCCCCCTCCAGCTTGGATTTAATCCCCTACCAGGAGCCAAAATCAGCCACTGCAGCCACGCTGCCAAAGGGGATATGGTAGGGGTGGGCGGGATGAGCCAAGGGGTGGAGCTTTGAAGCTAGCGCGGAGACTACCTTGGGAGCTAAGACTTCATCTCAAGGCCCATGCGAGACTCTGCCGTCCTTACTTCTCAGATGATGGGGGGGGAAGGGTCAACGGGAGACGCCATGGCGATAACGACGAAGCCACCTTTTGGCCAGTGCTGCACAGATGCAGCTGCAGATCATTTTTCGATGCTCGAGTCTTGGCTTGAACCATGGTAGTGCGTCCACGGAGGGCTTTTCCGAGGCAGCACTGACTAAGGCTGGTTGCAAGAGTAGCGGGAGGGATGACGGTTGTGTTGGGAGGCAGAGGTCTAGAGAGTGTGTGTTGTTGACAGATACTATATCGAAATCCGACATGGACAGTACGATCGTGCCCGCTTAGGGGAAGTGGATGAAGCGTGGCAAGCTGAACAAGTTCTTCTCTCCTCTTGCAAAACACATGCTAGGTAAGATCCGACTCGACACGAGCCAGAACAGCGGGCAGGCAATGGAAGAGTTTGCGAGCAAGAGCGACCTACAGCAATGGACTGCTTGTCCTGTCCTCTATCGACTACCTACTAGTACTGGGGAGAGAAATGATTTCATGACGCCTTCTCCAAGCCCCTCTTCCACGCCGTCCATCAGCCAACTCTGTTGGAGGGTGGTCCTCGTGTGGACGTAAGATGGGCTTAGGGCTTTGGAAAGTCCATGGAGCAGTCTCCGTTGTTCGATGGTCGCCGGCTGCCAATCCCATCGTTGCATGTAGTTATCCGCTAGACTGCAGGTCGAAGAAAACGTGGAGGGCGGTGGGCGGTGGGAGAGAAGTGCATCTATGTCTGCCTGCTGTGGGGAGACGGCGTGCTGATGGCAGATTTTGATGAAGGATTGGCGAGAAAGGTTGGTTTTCCTGGCACTTTAGCAGGTAGCATCAATCACCCGAAGCACAGAAGCCAGCCCTCGGTCGTGTAGAATATACAGTACAGTGCAGTGCAGGGTCTGATTTACGAGCAGGTTGCCATTGTCTTCAGTGTAGCTTCCAATGTTGATGAGAGGTCGTCGTCTGGGTCGCTTGGGGCACACGCTGCGTCAGGGTCCATCATGATGCTATTTTCCCGGCTTTCCATACCCCGTATTGAGTCCCCTGCACGCTAGGGTTCCGCACACCATCAATCTGTGAACAACCCTGGAGACTCATGGCGAGCCATTTTAATTCATGTTTGCATACACTGGGAATGGATGCTTGTGTTTCTGCTTTTGTTTCTGCTTGTGCATCTGCCTGTAAGTACTTTACTCGACTGTACTCGAGTATTGTGAAATTGTTCGCCAAGTACTGTCTATTATTTGATTGTTCTTCGTCGGTTCCTGTCAGCTACAGTTCTTCCCAGTAACGATGAAAGGCTCATCCCAAGACCCCCTTGCAATATCAACCTTAGCCCTACATCGATCATTTTCAAGCTTCCCAGCTGCATCATCGTCAATCCCTTCCCAAAAAAGGACCCTCGAACCCCTCGAACCCCACGCTGTCTCCACAATCACCCTGTAATCTGCACAGTTCGGCTTTGACCCCTTGATTCCACTTATCCCTACCCCTGGAGCCGAAAAAGAATATTCCGAAGTACAACTGCAAAGTGGCTTGGGCCTAACCACCTCAACCTTCCACCTTCACAGTTCACACCAATTGCAACCTCACCACACTACGCCCGAGCCCAAGAACACAGTCGTTGCCGCCGTCTTTCCTTTCCGTTTCATCTGCAAATAGTAACTATCGGCACTTTGCCGTTCCAGCTGGAAAGCAGTGGAGAGAGCAATGACAAGATAATGTTTGATGATACGAAGTTGCAAGATAACTGACCGGTTTCTTGCGGTGAGCATCAAGGTCCAAGTTGCAATGTTTCTGATTCGTATGTACCTCGGATTCGTATGATATCTAGTGCAGAAGAAGAAAAGGCTAAAGGAGCCGTAGAACCAATGGCCGTCCTCCGGGAACGGGCGAGTTCATCTGGACATCTCGATGACGACAATTGTGTTGGACATCCCTGAAATTCTGGGTCGCTTTCTTCCCAAAACAGTCAAGCCCACATCCCAATCGAGTACTTTATCTTCTCCTCACATACGCTACACCATTCCAAGGATTAAATACTCTCGCCTCGAAGGTTATCTGAGGCTAGGAGAGATTGCACATCCAACTCGGTTGGCCGGCAGTCTTAGTTTGTTTCTAAAAACAACACCGTTTGTGCTTATTTGTTCCCACAGGCGCGATCTACCTAGGTATCTTGTGCGTTGATGTGTTGTCCCGCGCCGTAGCCGTAGCCGTAGCCGTAGCCACATGTCTCGAAAGGGGAACAAAGACAACAATGCCCCGACCAGGATTCTGTGTCTCGAATTTCTTCTTCTCGTTGGTATTATTTCAAAAATCTTGAAACCAATGCACAATATTTGTCATGGCAGGAAATTGGAGATCTTCATATTGCATATCACATTGTCCATTTCTTCGGGCTCGGGAGTCGGGGCAACAACAAATTCTGTTGTGCCACGTCAAAGGAAGTGCTGACAACGGCGTGAGCAGGCGAGCCACAAATGCTACATTCGTCAATGGCCCAGACTGCTTAGCATAGAATCGAGGTAGCTCTTTGCGCGGAATATTTTAAATTTTCTGGCTCCAAAAAAGGACAGGCTAGGAAAGCGTTGGTAATTACTCAGCACTGCGCACTGCATCACGTTCACGATCTCGGTCCCTTCACCGAGGGGATGGTGTGGAGGAAACGGGCGGGGTCAACTCGTTTTCCTCTTTCGGACATTCAATACTTCGATCGCACCAATGAGGGCAAGATCATCGTCTTCAAAGCCGCATGGTAGCCTTCAACAACAAGCCACAAGTGATAGGATGTGCCTCTGGTTGTCAGGGATGAGCCCTTGAGAGAGTATGTATGAATCAGATAGCCGTGCAGAGTAGATCGTTTTTCCTCTTATCCAAACGTCTGCTCACCACTACACACACAAAATCTCGACTCCGAAAGCTGCATTATCGAACTGCAGTAGATCACTTCAGCAACCTATCACTGGGAACCACAGGCTTCATTCCATCCTCTACCGAAGAAAATTATCAGACGATTTTCAATTCCATGCGTCAAATACACTAAACAACCACCCTCCCATCAGAAGTCTAACTTGACCACCCAGGAGCAGCCTTATCATGCAAGGTGAAAAGACTCTAATATGCGATTGGCCTTTCGGTGTTCTAGATTCAGGGCGTTTTGGTGTAAGGTATTAAACCAAAGTGCTATACATCTGACTTCAATCACTCCAGCTAATAACCCGCCATTTATCTTGCCTTTTCCTGTTAATTGAGTTAATGACTGTCAAAAACTCCATTCGGAGTGGCAACACCCGATAGCTAGGAGGCAAAGTAGAGTACGAACTAAAGTCGGCATCTACCTTGGGGAATGGTCAGCACACCCAAACCTACGGATGCGGCCGAGACTACCCAACCCAAACCACCCTCTCGGCATCACCCCACAGGATCATCAAGCCCAACTACATTTTTTCGGGTAGGTAATACAAGAAGTCTGTGGGGGAAAGATCTTCAACACTTTTTTTTTCCAACTCGGAACAATATTGCAACGAGAACTAAATATAATTTTTGAGATATGTCGAGTAACCCTACCGTGGTGTGGTGGGCGGTTCGGTTCGGCGTGGGGAAAATTGGGGGTTGCAATATATATATACATATATTCTTCCCTTCCTTTCACTTCACTTCACAAGGGAAACCGCAAAAGAGAGATTGCAACTGCATTCACCTTAACCGGCCGACATTTACCATCTCTCGTGGAGTCGTAAGCGCACTTCAGCCCATCCTTCCCAGCCTACACAGTCCTACGCTCATGTATAAAAACGTCCTAAAACAAGAATCTATGTTAACTGGCAGCGACAAGACCAAAACCCGATTCCCAAATCTCGGTTTCAAAGAGATTTGTTTCAAAGAGATTTGTTTCAAAGAGATTTGCTCCCGAGAGAGGGAGTAGAGAAGTAAGAATTAGGAATTATTCCTCACACCCCTCCCAAGGAATTAACCTCCGATAGTTTCGCACGTGGCCCAATTCCAAAGCATTGAAAGTTCAGGAACAGGACAAACCAAGTAAGCGGAATAACGTCTTTCATTAGAACATTTCCTTACATGTAGTTCCAAACCATGTCAGCTATACATTATTTATAAAAAAAAATTATCATATATCTTACAGGTAACTTAAGATCATGAAATAAACTCCAATCAAGCTTTTCTCTCGTGCCAGGTTACTCAGCCTTATAGCTATATATATAACTAGCTAGAATATCTCTTTTACCGACTCTTTTAAAAAGCACTAAAAATGTGATTTTGAGAGCTGGATACTCGATACTTTGTTAAAGATTAAGAACTATGCTTTAGAGCTTGATTCTTTTGAGAAGACTATAAAGTTTAAGTTTCTAATCATATTTATCTCTATATTACTTCATTTATCGCTTTTCGTTATATATACGTATTTGAGGCTATTTTGAGAATTTCTGTATTTGCTAGCTAGCTTCTAGTATCTCACTCTATACTCTCTTATATACCTTCTTTTTAGGCTAATTAGGAGGCTCTCTAAGCATCTTACTAATATAAGAGTGAAAAGAGTAAGTACTATTAGCTATTACACTTATTTAAGAGGCTAAAAAGTACTAACTAATCCTAGCGAGCGTATCGCGAAAGAGTACAAGAGTAGAGTTAAAAAAGAGCTTAATACTAAATAAGACGTTAAAAGCAATAGGAAGTATTATTAGTAGAATAGAGGTTACTTAGTATAAGAGGAGGTATATATATATATACCTCCCTCTTACTTAATAAGCTAATTTCTTAATTTACTATAAACTCTTTCTATTTATCGCTTTTCGTTATATATACGTATTTAAAGCTATTTTAAGAATTTCTATATTTACTAGCTAGCTTCTAGTATCTTACTCTATACTCTCTTATATACCTTCTTTTTAGGCTAATTAAGAGGCTCTTTAAGCATCTTACTAATATAAGAGTAAAAAGAGTAAGTACTATTAGCTACCTTAAATAAGATCACTTAACTAATTAAAGAGAAGCTACTATAAATATAAGAAAGGATAAAGCTTTTCAAAAGCAAAAAGGACTATAAGTAACGTAAATAGTAATATAACATAGTTATAATAGAGAATATACTACCTATTAACTATAGAGGTCTTCTAAAACCTACTAGGCTAGGAGAGAGAGAGCTCTACTTATTAAAAAGCACCTATTTAAAAGGTATCGCTTTTAATAGCTTAGAGTAAAGTATCTCTTAAAAGTATTTAAAGTCTATCTTCTAAGTATCTAAATATCTATATCTAATACTCTATTATTAGAAGTATATTATATAGTACCTCTACGTAGACTATATTCTAAATATAATATACTATTACTAACACTAACTATCTAAAGGCAGTGGTATAAAGAGCTAATATATTAGTTTCTTATAAAGAAGCTACTTTCCTAGTAAAAGAGTAGTATTATAAGAGGTTAAGGATCAAGAGTAAATAACGCTTAAAGTACTACTATAGAGTAGGTAGGTAATCCTATACCTAATACTAATATCTCTACCTCTATATACTCGTAGTCTAATTTACTTAATCGTAAATATATAATTATATATTCGTCTTTCTTAGTAAAAGTAACATCCTGTTATTAAAGGTATATATATATAAATACTCTATAGTTAACTAAATCAGCGTCTTTATATATAATCTCTATAGTATAAAGGAATCTTATAAAAGCTAGCTTTATAGTAGCTTTAAAGTTAAGGCTATCGATCTATCTTAGCTATAGAACCTAAGGCCTAGCCTCTAGAGCTTAAGAGGTAATCTAGTATAATTATAGTATTAATAAAGGCTCTACCTTCTTCTTCTTATAAGAGCTCTATATTACTTAAACGCCTACTATAATTCGTTGTAAAAGTAAGGACTTAAATAGCTTTAGATCTAGGTTACGCTCTACGTATATTAATTAAATCGTAGAAAGGCTGATTTATATAGAATTCGCTTTTAAAAGTCCTTAACTAATCCTACTATATACTCTTCTTAAAACCTACTTATAAAGTACTAAAGTCGTCGCTAGCTATAGTTACTAGAGTCTCTTAACCTAGAACCTTTTAAAAGAGTATATATATATACTATATATCTTCTAAGTATTTAGTAAGAGGCTATAATAAAAGAGCTTTATATATATCTTAGATATTCTAACTTTATCCTTTATATATTTAAGGTAATCGAGAAGAGGATTGTTAAATTAAGAGACTACTAGTATAAGTACTAATTAGCTACTATTCTATATAAATTATATAAGAGAGTATCTACTAAGATATTATCTACTTCTAGTATATACTCTAATTATATATCGATATTAAATTAGATAGCTAGGTATAAAGTAGCTTATAAGAGGCGATTTTAGTAGAGGTATCTTAAGGACTACTTAAGAAGTCTAATCTATATAGTAGTATTATCTATATAGATAATTACCCTCTTCGTTACCTATACTTCCTCTTATTATTTAAAGGATACTCTTATTACCTTAATCTTAAAGATATTTATATTAAATTAAGAGTCTTTTCTAATCTCTAGGAGAGGTAACTAAAAAGCGTATTCTTTTAGTAGTATATATATATACTCTTACTAAATATATCTTAGATTGTCTACTTCTAAAAAGAAGGCTTCTAGACCTTTAATAGAGGTATTATAAAAAAGATATATATATAAGTAGATATTATTAAAGAAGTATATACTATTAAACCGCGGTAATATCTTATTCTACTACTTAAGGTCCTCTTAGACTTCCTTTAAGAGACGCCTCCTTTCTATATAAGGTACGTAGTTAAGCTATATATATATAAATGTCTAGAAGTTATAGTAGAAGGCTTAGTCTAATTATACTATAAGAGTATAAAAAGATAAGAGGCTAGTAAGCGATTTAAGCTCGTTATAGATAATACTTCTATAGTTAATAAATTAGCGTATCTTAAGCTTTATCTTAGCTAGCTTTTCTAGTAGTATAGAGGCCTTAAAAGCAATAGTATCTATTAGATACTCTATTACTTTTAAAAGCGTACTTTAAGCGCTCTTTTTATTATTAATTAGTATATCTAATATTTAAGTAAGAGTCTTATACTCTATAGCTTATTTCTTAAGAAATTAAGACATAGCTTTAATAGCTTTAAATATAGTAAACTCGTTATCTAAATAGTAGCTTATAATATACTACTTTAAGTATAACTATATTATCTATTTAAGAGCCTCTATAAAGATATTAAAAATAAATAGTACTATAGCGAGGCTAAAAGGTAGTACTATATAAGCGTAATAAATCTCTTTCTATTAAAAACCTAAAAGCTAGCGAATTTATAGTATAATTAATACTATTTAAAAAGCATTAGACATATCTCTTTTAAGTATTATATACCCTTAACTAGCTTCTCGTACTATAGCTAATACCTCTTAGAAAGAGACGTACTTTAGATATATATACTCGTTTAATATATAATAATTTATTAAGTAGCCTTTAAAGTAGAATAAATAGTATATTTAGTGTCGATCGCTATTAGGCTTTAGTTTAGGTATAAAACTAAGTAGAGAAGCTATAAAAGGTGTTCTTTAGCATAGATTAACTTTCTTAATTAGGCTAGCTTTTAAATCGTTTCTTATTTTCAAAGTTAAAAGCTTATTAAATTTAGTAGCTAATAAGAGGTTCTTTAATATATGTAAAACTTTTAAGCTCTTATACCTAATTAGTGCCTTAAATCGAAGTATATTATTAATATTTTCTAGAAGTAAATAATTAAGATATTAGAATAATAGCGCCTTCTATACTTTAAGAGATAATAGAGAGAGTAATATATCTAGTAACAGTTTTAATATATTATATAAAGGGAAGAATACTATAGTATTTAATTAAATAGATATAAGAGAGTATAGATAAGAAGATATAAGTTAGAGTAAAAGATCTTTATTAGTACTACTATAATCCTTATCTATCGTCTCTTCTATACTAACTTCTTAGCTCTTTCTTATCTCCTTCTTATTACTCTTATTATCCTTCTTTAATAGATAGATTTAAGTATAATTTAGGTTCTTATAACCTCTTAGTTTACTTATCTTAAAGCACGTCTATAAAGAGATATTACTATCTCAATTACGACTTTAATAACTCTTTCTTCCTCCTCCTTTACTACTACTATAGCCTAGTCTTCTTATCTAATAGTATTAAGTAATTATACTCTTAGGTATCTTCTATAATTCTACCTCTCTTAATCTACCTCTATTAACTACCTTTTTCTATTAGAAGAGTACTAATTAGATTACCTCTACCTAGGTATAATTCTTAACTAGGCTTATAATTTTATAGTTAAAGTTATTAAGCTAAATATAGATGCCTTTATTAAATAAAGAGATCGTATATATAGTATATACTAGAAAGTAATAAGACTACTTAGTAGTATTAGATCTAAAGACCTTTAATATCTTCTTTACTCTAAAATTTAATATATTAGCTTCTTTATTAAAAGAGATAGTACTTTCGTCGTCGTCGATTAGAGAGGTATTATTATCTAAGTAGTAGAGATCTCTTAGCTTAAATATTCTTTATATAATTTATATTAAGTACTTCTTATATTTTAAAGAGAGGCTATTAATTATATTAAGTATATAAAAGAGGATATTCTTACTATTATTATTTACTACTAATATTCCTCTTAATAGATTCTCTTCTAGATTAATTCCTTTATTTATTAGTAGTACTTCTTAATAAGGAGAGAGGTTAGCTTATTAAGTATTATTAGTATATACTATCTCTTCCTCTAGTATATTAAATTATTAGCTTTATCTATCTATTTCTTAATTAGTAACTATTAGTATAGTAATATTACCTTAATTACCTTAGCTAAGCCTTAGAACTCTTGCTAGGTTGCCCTAGGTAGTAGTGCTAAAGTTATAAGAGTATCCTGTGCTAAAATTAGCTTATAAGTAGCTTTAAAAGTTAAGGTATTCTATACTAAAGTTGCCTTAACTGAAGTTATCTTAAGAGTATCTCTAAGGATATCTAGAGGCAAAGCTCTAAGAGTATTCTCTATTAAATAGTCTCTCTATATAACCTTAGTATCTGCTATTATATCTATCTATATATCTATTAACCTAGGGGTATTAGTTACTTTAAAAGAGGAGAGGGTTATTTAGTCTATTTACTTAGATAGGGTTTTAGAGAGAGGGTTTATTAATACTATCGTCGTCGTCGTTGTTGCTATTACTATTACTATTGCCTCTACCTCGTAGATAGAAGTCTATCTTATTATTGTTTTAAGCTTAACCTTAGTCCTACTATACTTATCTTCTTTAATAGGCTAGATAGTAAGCGCTGTTTATAGTATTATCTTAATTAGTAGTAGCGTTCTAGGTAGTATATTATGCTTATATAGCTACTTAAGTGTTATAGTATGCTTTGCTAACTTGTCTATTATACTTATCGTCTTTGATATTATCGTCTTCTGCTAGTTAAGCTTAGAGCGCTTTAGTAGCTCTATTACTAGCTTTAGTAATAACGCTCTTATAAGTAACTTATTTACTATGCTTTAGAGACATCTTTAATAGATAGATAAGAGTATTATTAGATTAAAAAAGAGCTTAATACTAAATAAGACGTTAAAAGCAATAGGAAGTGTTATTAGTAGAATAGAGGTTACTCGGTACGAGAGAAGGTATATATATATATACCTCTCTCTTACTTAATAAGCTGATTCCTTAATTCACTATAAACCCTTTCTATATATTACTTTATATAAATGCTTTATATAAATGCTTTATTATTAAGTATTATTAAAAGAGAAGAAATAAAACTTATAGAATTATTACTCTCTCTTTTTTTAAGAGGTTCTTGGATTTTTTTATAATAGTACTTCTAGAGCTTATTTTCTCTTAGTTGATTATATTATAAGAGTAGCTAGTTACTTATATCTATATAGTATTTTATATAAAAATGTTTTTATCAAGTAAGATTAAGAAGAGGCTGAAGAGCGAAAATCGGGTTTTTAGCGCTCGCGTGTTAAGGTATACTAAGACTCGAGCTTCAAAATTACTAGCCTCTTTCTAGGCTTATAACTCTTTGTGACGTATTTTTGGGTTGAAAACGCTCTGAGGAGCTTGAATTTAGGAGGTGAAAACTCTGCTATATATACAGGGAAAAGGGGTCACGTGAGACTCCCTTTTTCCGTGACACTCTTACCTCTCTTAATATTATCTGCTAATAACGTCTTTATATATAATACTTTATAGATATAAGTATTTAGAAATTCTTCTACTTTAATTATATAATCTAGTTTAACTCTTAGAGATGTGGTTATTATATATTAATAGGGTAGGGCGTATCGGGTTTCACGCTTTTCAGTAGCGTCGTCAAAATCGGATATCCTAGCTAGTTGCGCATACAGCTGTAATGTGGGAGACCCCAATCGCACCCTGTTAGTTTTTGTGAAACACAAACCAACTATATGCTTCATCATATCAGACCAATCAACGTGAGATTTACGCACAAGGCTGAAAAGGTTAGAGTAATGGCGTGAAAAGGACATGATAGATCGTAGCTTTGGCAATAACGCAACGTTATCTTTCAATTGAGTATTGTTTTGCGCCAGAGAAACGGCGACGCAAAAAGACCCTAAAATCTACAAGTAAGAACGCCCGACGAAGAAGACATGGAAAAGAAGATAATACAGATAGCCACCCAAATCCCGCCGAGTCCCTCTGGCGTTGAGAATAGTTGAACATCACAAGTCACACCTCAAACCAATCATACCCCTTGCTGCACACCCCTCCTCATATTGAGAACTTCAAATGTGATCCCCAATCCCTGTCTCAAGTAATCCAACACAGCCCCCTTCACCCCGCCATCCTCCAAGCCACCATCTCTCGTAACCTCACCAAACTTTCCCAGGAGCTCTTCCACCTTTCGTAGCTCCCTTAATAAAATTTCCATTTCAAGCCACCTGCCATCCTCTTCAGTAATCTTGTACGTACCGAAGGTCAGCGGCACTGGTTGGGGTTGATAAGATGAGTGAGAAGGCATGCTGTTAAAGCCGAAGTAATTCTGCGAGGCCGCTCGATAGAAGGAGAGGACTTTTCCGATGATGGTTGCGAGGAGCATGACGGTGGTGTGGGAGTTGAGTCCGTTGATACACTTCGGACAATCGAGCATCATTGCGCAACCGTCGACAGCACGTCGGTTGACACTCAGGACGACGTCGAAGGAGGGTGCAGGAGTTGTATTCATTGTATGATTGTGGAGCGCTTGTAGAGCTTGAAGCGAGACGCTGAAACAATTGCAAGATGACGATGGTGTATCGGCCATGAAATCATTGGTAGTGAACGAATCTGGATCCTTCTGGAAAGGAGATCCAATACCCGAGATGGGACCAAACATCATCATGTCATTTTGACCTTCGAACCAAGGCTCCAGAGTTGAAAATATTGGAGCATCAGCAATCGATTTTGATCGGGCGTTGAAGGAATGAAAGCCGTTGGGTCCTGGTCCTGGTCTCATGTTTGGATTCCATGAATAGGGAGTATCGTATGTAGCTTCTGTGCTTGAACCACCACTGACCGACTCTGGTGTGGTACTTGAATCCCGTATCATGGAAGGGGCTGTTGATGATAATGACCGACGATGCATTCTTGAATTCCCATGGCCTTGAGGCGGCAACCAGTTTGGATGAACCCCAAATGGCGTGGAATCGTCAGAGTAGGGCATACTCGGATCGTGGTTGAGAGTCGTGTATGTGATGGCGGAATCCTCGTACAAATCACCCATTGAACTGCTTGTTGACGTGTGATCTACCGGCGAACTCACAGCAGCTTTTGATTTCCCAGTCCGACATGATGGACTATAACCACATTCCGCACCGGTTGTTAGACAACGAGAACATATGGGCCGTTCTTTGCTGCATTTGACTTTTGCGAGAAAGCATCCATCGCAGGATGCTCGGAGTTTAGGCTGTCTTTGCTTGGAGGTGTTTTGAATCTTCGACATTGTAATGAGTGATGATTTCGAATGTCCTGTGTATGCTGAAGGATAATTTATTGAGCTGGGACAATGTGAGGAATTTGAGAACGAAGGTAGCTGAGAGCGGATACACCGGACAGAAAGTTTTAGGATAAAGGTCTAGAAATGTAGAAAGCAAGCAAAAAGAGGCTGGCAAATCGAATATATGTAATAATGGAAAGTACCAAAGGGATTAGACTATCAAGTAAGGGGATTTGATTCGCTGAGGTCAAAAGAAACAAACCTAACGGGCCGGGTAACTTGAAGAATGCTAGCTGAGTCGATTCTCAACGCCTACCAGTATCCACTAAAGTCATTGTTTGGGAACCAAATGATAGGAGAGTTCGGCATGGGCCATGTTGCTCTTCAGGCTTTCAGCATCCCGTATGCATCTCTACCACACGTCAGACCAGAGGGTTGACGGGCCCGAAGTCCTACTTGACACCAGACAGGAATCTGAAAAGCTGCACAGGAGGCACGTCCGCTGCACAGACAAAAGCCATCCAGGAAGTGCCTATCACGTTTCCGGCGGACGTCCGTAACACGTTCTCAACTTCCCTCGGACGAAAGTAAATATGTACTTTGTTGTCAGGCCACTGTCACGCTAGTTTTAATTTCAGACGCCTATGTTTGTTTGCATCCGAGCGGTTATCTGAAACTGCCGAGCGCTCTCTTAGAAAAATTTGCTAACGATTCCATTGTTAGTATGAGGCTCAAGGTGGTTTGAGAAGGCCATTACAAACTACTGTGATCACCAATTATGTGCTGTAGCTTCAGGGGAATACAATAACAGAGAGAGCTCCTATAGATTTGTCAATGATGTGGACCAGAACAGCGAAAAAAGAAGTTTGTTTGGGTTCTCGACAAACAGCTCACGATGGCTTGCTAACATTGTGAACGACTGGCCTGCAAGCAAGAGTTCGAGAAGCGCCCACACCTGGTTTCCACGTAGTATAGTATAGGTAGACAACTGGGTTCCTTGACATCCGGGAATTTCTTTAGCTGCCGATCACTGGACGATCGTCTTCCAAGAAAGGTCCGGGGGTTTGGAAGGTACTGCAAGACATCCCAAGTGTCGACTTCTCAGGGTCCAAGGTATAGCACGTTACCTGGGATCATTGACGAATGCAGGACAGATTCGACATGGTTTGTAACTTTGACCATCCGGAAGGCTCGGTTCGCATTGGCATCTGCAGCTATCTGGAGCGTTGGAACGACCACAGCATCAACCCAGAGGCAGGAAGCGGGCCAGGAGGAGTTGGATCTATGTGCATTGCTTGACTAGCAGTGGGGTCAAATGCAATTGGTAGAAGAATCTTTAGAAGTCAGCCGTTTTCTGTTTTCTACTTCGTCCGCTATGGACTGTTACGCCTGTATCCCCGGGGATACCAGCACGGGAAGCAAATTTGATCGTCCTGTAGCAGGCTCTGCGGCTTGCAAAGGAAATCATTTCTGGTACTATCAAAAGTTGAGGTAAAAATCCTTGACGGTACTGTAGCTTGTCATGGTCCTTCAGCCGCTGAAGGAAATATAACTCAGCTTGCAATTCGTGTATAGCCGCCAGCACATACCTCCAGTGAGAATACCAGCATCTCTTAGCTCCAAATGTATTTGAGAAACTCGCTGGTCACCCACGGGCCGTTGGTTGGAAATAATCGTTGACCTAAGGGCGGAGTAGTGTTAGGATGCGTACAAGACTGTGCTCATGTGGCGTATGTACCTATTGCGACCTGGACCCCGAAGTATCCGGTCTGAGGATTCTTCCTGTTCCTGAATAGACCTGCCGACCGGGTGAGTACTGAGTACAAGGGCGTGCGTAGAAAAGGAGTGGCCTGGACGGTGTTGACATGAGGATGTCTGACTAGGATGGATGACGATGATGAGTTTTTTCCAACATGTCACCATACTCTCTCCCCCCTGGTATTGTTAGTCAAGTGCAAGGGTAGGTTGGCGGTGAAATGTCTGTGTGGTCTACAGACAATTAGGGGGGTGGGGGGTAGCAGTAGGTACGCTAGCGAAGATTTGATCAACCAGGAGCAGGGTGGCTACCCCTTTTTCCCCCCAACCTAGCCTAGGCATTTAACCCTACCATAGTCCTCCTGGATGCCCTCTCGATCCCGACAAAACTTGGGAAACATTGCGAGGATGAAATCTGCAAGATCCCGTCGGGCGTTGGCTTTTGGAATGCAGCGCATCAACCTTAACAACCTGGAACATTTCGGTCTAACGACTTGTGGATGCATCAAATCGGCCAATTCGACACCCTCAGTTGCCATACATACACCAGGCTCATGGTAGCACAACTCCTCTATTTCGCGTGTCGCCTGCTTATGAACCGATGCTGTGCATACAGAAGAACGTCACATCACGAATGATGGTCCGACGACATACTTATCCAGCTGCATTCCATCAGTACAACCGTGCATGATCGAACCTATTGCCTAGCCTTCTTATCAAATACCTTGCCTTACAACCTGTTACCATTAGTTCCAGTTTGGGTACGTGATACCAGTGGGCCAGTGGCATGATAGAATTGGTTCCAGCTCTCCTTGCAGTACATGAAGTACATGAGAAAAGATCCTGAAATTTCCCGACGGTTCGAATTTAAGTTTTCAGACAGAACATGCATAAGACTCGTATTCGTAAGAAAAGCACCTTAGAAACCATGCATACTGAGGCAATTAAGCCCCAATATTCCTCAACAAAAACAACTTAATCAATGGGTGAAAAAAAGCAACTGGCATTACTTTGCGAACACTGAATTTCACTAGTGATCTAGGAGAATTGGAAACTTGATTTCTTGATTGCCCTTTGATAAGCTTTCGAAATACACTTAGACGTTGAGAAAGATGGTGTCTAGAGAGTATTGCTACAGCATCCTGTACGTACTAAAAGTCGGAATCGACTAAATCGTAAATCGTAAATCGTAAATCGTAAATCGTAAATCGTAAAGCTTAGATTTCTAAGTATATAGCCTTTTAGAGCTAAATTGTAAATCGTAAATTATAAATCGATAAACGTAGATTTTTTAAAGGCTATTTAGACATAAATTAAAATACTTAAATTAGTAATCTTAAAGCTTAAAGTGAGGGTATTTATAATTTATAATACTTAAATTATAAGGCTTAAATCGTAAAATTTAAGTATAAGCAAGGGTAGAAAGTAGAAGGTAATATAGTATATATATATCTATTAAATATATATATATTATAATCGCTTACTACTTACTCTTTATTAATATATACTACTTAGTACTATATTAAATATAAGTATAATATAACTTTAAATCTATTATCTAAAACATTATAAATTATTAAAAGTAATATATATACTTAGTATAAATAATAATATTATATAAGTATCTAATAAATAAGAG
Source organism: Hymenoscyphus infarciens (assembly GCA_001414345.1). Lineage (NCBI taxonomy): Eukaryota > Fungi > Ascomycota > Leotiomycetes > Helotiales > Helotiaceae > Hymenoscyphus > Hymenoscyphus infarciens. The sequence goes on from LLCB01000009.1 coordinate 393,777, forward strand.
AGGAAAAGAGATAATTAAGACTTTTAATACTATAAGTATAGATATAATTTAACTTAAGAGTAAGAGATGCTAAGCCTAATTAGGTAATTAGTATATAATTAGTAAAGTAGTACTTAAAGTGCTTAAATAATCTTAAATTATAATTATTTAAGTACTTTAGCAAAGAGGGTAAAAGGAGGGTAAAGGTAGTAAAAAGTAACTAAAAAGTAGTAATAAAATTAAAGTATTATAGATAATCTTCTTAGTATCTATACCTAAAGTATCTACTACTATATACTCTTACTTCTTATCCCTCTTCTTATTATACTTACTATATATAATCCTAACCTTTTTAGTAGTATAAGAGAGTCGATTAGTAAGGGTTATTTAAAAGAGAGTATCTTCTCTCTTTCTCTTTAAATTAAAGCTATTTATAGAAGCAATTATAGTAGTAGATATTATTTTACTTACTAGTATATTTGTAGGTATAAGAGGAGTAGGTAAGAGTGAATTAGAAACTCTCTTATTAAGCTCTTAATTAAGTTTTAATTACTCTTCTTTATTAATTAATTTAAGCTTATTTTTAATAATAGTAGTATTAATATCTATATATAATTAAGTATTAAGATCTCTTATAATTTACTTATCTATATCTACTTATTATTATACTACCTTATCTACCCTTCTTAGTATATTTAACTTAGTAGGTGTTATTAAGCTCTTCTTCTCCTTATCCTTTATAAGAGGTAATAGTAAGTATAAGCCTAGAGTTAATACTCCTTTGCTATTAATATCCTCCTCTATATCTATATCTGTATTTATATCCTTACTTCTTATATTACTCTTAAAACTCTTTCGAGAATTATTATCTCTATTGTCTTTCTCTTTTAAATAAGTAGTAATAATTATAAAGTAGTCTTCTAAGTAAGTAGTAATAATTGTAGATATCTCTAAAAGATTGTCTAATTCTAAATTGTCTACTAATATTATACTTACTCTAGTACTAGTACTATCTCTTAGTAATAGTATAGGCTTAATATCTCCTTCTCTATCCTAAGCGTTATCTTTGAGTATAATAGACTCGTTGTTAAGTATCTTAATAGATACTAAGAGTTAAAGAAGTAGAATTAGTAGCTCTTAAGTATTCTATAAAGGCGTGATAGATTACCTCTTTTTAAAAGATTAGAGCTTGTTATTAGTATAGCTATTAAATACTATATATACTTTATAGTACTTTTTATTAGTAAGACCTTTTAGTAAATTAAAGTATTATATAAGAGCTTATATATTATCTACCTTCTTATAATCTATAGTACTTAATTGCTTAGCTTTCCTCTTCTTAATAGTAACGTTTATAGCTAGAAAGACGTCTTCTACTATATTAGTAAGGAGTAGTATATTAATAAGATCCTACTTACTAGAAGTAGAGATTATATAGTAGATATCCTCTAAAAGCTTAATAGTAAACCTTTTAGCTTATATATTCTAGGACACTAATTTAAAGTTAAATAGATTCTTAGAGTTACTAGTAGGTAAGTGAGGTACTTAAAATAGAAAGTTGTTATTAATTTATACTCTAACTATCTTACTACGTTATATTATAGAAGTATATATAATTATAAAGATACTCTTAGTAGTAGAGAAGTCCTTAGTACTTATTATATATATATAGATATATAGAGCTACTTAAATATAGATTTTAGTAATAGAGATAGGCTTTAGCGCCTTATAGGTTAGAGGAGAAGGAGCTAGAGAGCTTATACTAATTAGTAGTATATACTAAATTTAAGAGTACTACTTACTTTTAGCCTTTTTCTTATTAGAGATAAATCCCTCTTTATATACTTTCGCTCTAATTATTTTAGTCTTATTAGAAGCCTTTATAAAGAAGGATTATCTAGCTCTAGCCTTTTCCTCCTAAATAGCTTACTTTCTAGCTATAGCTAATTTATCCTCCTTTTACTTAATAATAAGAGCAGAGTAGTTAGTAGTAGAACGTTCTATAATAGCTTCTTACTTTCTCCTAAACTCTATAATTAATTATTATTTCTTCTTCTAGCTATTAGAGCTTTATATTATAGCTTTTATAGAGTAGTCTTTTACTTTTTATAAATAGTTCTTAATCTTATTATTAGAAGGCCTCTAAAGAAGTATAAATATGTAATTTTCTAGAGCACTTACTAGGTTTACTAGAAAGTAATAAGAGTATACTTTAAGCTTTAAACTCTTAGAATAAGGAGCCTAGACTTCTAGGCATTTAAGAGACTAATATTAAGATATTCTAGTATATTTTTAGTATTATAGAGTAGTGGACGTAAAGCTTCTAAAAGTATAAATAAAAGTAATAGAATAAAAGTAGGAAAATCAGAGAACTATCTTACTTAAACTATATAACCTCTTATACCTTACTTCTTACTTTTAACACTATTTATAAGGCTCTAATATACTATTCTAGTATATATTAAATAATTACTAGTTATATAGTATATTATTCCCTATAAAGGCTAGAACTTTGTTTACTATTTTATAAGTATTCATAAGAGTAGGTATAAGTAAAGCTAGATTAAAGGATATTCTAATCTAAGCAACTACTTAGAGGCTAGCTTAGAAACCTCCTCTAGAGACTAAGAAGGTTCTAAAGATAAGTAATCGATGCTAAGCTTAATTCGTAAATTATTTACTACTACTAATAAAAGTTAGTAATCTATATACTCGAAATAGCTTAAAAATATAATATTCTAAATTAATTCTTTTACCTTTAATTTAAGTATAGAATAGTATTATTTATATCTATAAAGCTAACTAGAACTTAATAGATATAGAATCTATAATATTATAATTTTTTAAAGATTTAAGAGTTTAAGATTACTAACTTTTATTAGTAGTAGTAAGTAATTTATAAATTAGGCTTAGTACTAACAGTCGTAGTTAGTGGGTTTACTTTACTAAAATCCCTCTTAGGCACTTAGAGAATTATATATCTATAATTATATCTATAATCTTATATAAATTACTTCTAATTTTAATCAAAAGTCGATAAATATATTTATTCCTCTCTAAAGTTACGTTAAGCCTTTTTTTATACTTAAAATACATGAATTTTAGGTCTAGAGCTTAGTCTATATTTAGTATAAGTTTATTCCTAGTTTAGTATATCTATTTACTTATTAATTATAGATAGTAAAAGTAACGCTACTAGCTAACCCTCTACGCCTTTCGTAGATAGTAATATATACTTCCTTCGTTATATTACTCTTTATTAACGTTCTATTTACTCTAGCTAGTAGGTAATTACAATTATAGACTACTATAGAGTCTATAGTTAGTTAGTAGATTATAATACTATAATCCTAGAGTTACTACTATAGCTAAGAATATATATTAAGTACAAGGTTACTAATAAGAAGAGAGAGGATTAAGGATTTAAGACCTTACTCTTTAAATAGACTTAAAGGACTATCTTTTAATAGATAACCTAGGATTAGAATCGTTAAAGCTCTCTACTATAATAACAACGTTTAATACTATTCGTTAGTAGAAGAACTCTATAAAAGAAGAGGCCTAATCCTAAGAATAAATTAGTAGCCTCTAAGATAGATTAATTAAATATAAATTTATCTACTAATATCTATCTTTAAATCTCTTTCTAAATTATCTTTAACTAGTAAGGTATATCTATTAGTTATATACTCTCTTAAATCCTCATCTAATTCGTTATCTAACTCCTCTAATTCCTTATCTAAGAAGTTACTATTATATAAATAATCTAGTACTATATTTATTACTTAATTACTTCTACCTTCGTTACTAAAGTATATGTTAAATTTATCTTAATTAGCCTTTCTAGCTTTCTTTAATCCTTAAGCTACCTTAGAGTATAGCTCCTACTTATATACTCTCTCTAGCTTACCTAAAAGGCCTAATTCTACTAAATTACTCTCTTAGATATATGCTAATAATTCTACTCTTAAATCTAAGTACGCTATAGTATAAGTTTCCCTCTCTTTAGTACGTATTATCTTATTAATTAGTAGTATATATCTATATACTAATAATTTTATTTCATACTACTCTAGAGTTACTTAAGGTAAATATATATTAATATTTTAATCTTTATATAATTCCTAAAGCTTAGTAAGCTTCTTAGCAAGCACCTTAATACTATAATCCTCTACTAGATACTCTTTACTCCTAGGATAGTAAAAGTTGGTTTATAATACTCCTAGTATCTTATACTCTTAATTAGTATTAGTATAAATATAATAGCAATTCTATATATATATAAATGTTTAAAGCTTCTTTTAGATAATTAGAATATATATATATAATATAGCAATTATATTAAAAAGGCTCTTTTTAGAAAATAATCTCTTTTTACAAATACCTTAGAAGTATATCTTCTACTTATTTAGAGACTCTTTTATAAGCTATCTCTACTAAGCCTTAATATATTAGTTAGCTATAAAAGTACTAAACTAATATAAGTCTAAAAATTAGTATAGCTCTCTACTACTTTCTATAGCTTATTATTAACAAAGTATATAGTAAGTGTCTACTACTATTAGAGATTCTAATCCTTAATCTAATTATATATAGTATAGTATCTTTCTAAGGCTACTTATAATATCACTATATTACTATAGAGTAGATACTACTATATTATTTAAGATATTATAATAGCTTTAAGAGAGAAATCGAGTATAGGTATTAATACTAGTATATATCTCGATACTAACGAACTTTAATTTATAATATTTATTAATACTTTATATAAAATTAGGCCTTAGTATAATATATTTATTATAAGTATCCTTAATCTCTTATAACCTACGATTATACCTCTTCTTATTAACTTTTAATAACACCTTTTAAATCTTATTCTAGCTCTATCTTTTATCTCTATCTTTATTAATACTATAAGTATTAAGGTATATATAAAGGAACCTAAGGCCGAAGCTTCTTATAGTACTAAAGTAGCTATATTTGTAGATCTTATACTAAAGGATAGCCTCTAGCTCTTTACGCCCTTTCTATATAAGGAACTTTCAACGTTAAAAGCCTATCTTAAATCGTAACCTTTAGAGCCTCTAAGGCTTAATTATAAAGCTCTTACGATTTAACATATATACTATACTTAAATTAGACAATTCTATATCTTTAAAGAGATATACTACTTATATATATAAAGTAGAAGTAGTCTTACTTTTTTTATACTAGTAAAGGTTCTACTCTATATTAATTTAGAGCTTAAAAGTAGTATTAGAAACGTCGATATTATACTTACTTTTAAGGATATTATATATCTCTTAAGTAGAGACTTCCTTTTAGTATAACTCCTCTATAAACACTTTATATAGCTCTAAATCAATAAACTAACGTAGTATATTTAGGCTCTTATTATATACTCAAAATCGCTCTTTTTATACTTTCTACTACACTTAAAATTCTAGGATTATTATACTATAATACTACTACTAAGGATATTATACTTTAATAGATACCTAGAGCTACTACTAGAGATTATCCTCTTCCTTCTCTTATCGTTATTAGTACTCGAATTCGAGAAAGGAGAGAGAGTATATATAGTAGTAGAATAGTACTTTTAAAGGAAAGAATAATATAGAGTAGTATTTAAAGGAAAGAGTAACTAATTTAATTTATCTCGAGAGGTTCTACTACTAAGGATATTATACTTTAATAGATACCTAGAGCCACTACTAGAGATTATCCTCTTCCTTCTCTTATTATTATTAGTACTTAAATTCAAGAGAGAAGAGAGAGTATATATAGTAGTAAGATAGCACTTTTAAAAGAAGGAATAATAGAGAGTAGTATATAGTATTTAAAGGAAGAAGCGATATAAGAGAGTTAGTATATAAAGTAAGTATACTTTTTAACCTATAAAATAAATAGTACTAACCCTAATTAGGAAATTAGTATATAATTAAGAAAAGTAGCTAAAAGTACTTAAATAATCTTAAATCAAGATTATTTAAGCTTTTAAAGTAAGCTAATTACTTTAATATTAAGTAATTTAGAGTAATTAGTTCAAAAAAGGCCCAGTTTTAAGACATAATTTAAGAACTTATTACAGTAATAAAAGTCGATTTATATAGTCTTTTTATATTATATACATATATCTCTTACTCTAATATGTTTTAATTTAATATTTAATACCTTTTATAATTATTTATTAATTATATAACTTTTATAATTTATAATTTATAATTTATGATTTATAATTTACGATTTAGCTTCTAAAAAATCTACGTTTATCGATTTACGATTTACGATTTGCGATTTAGCTCTAAAGGGCTATATACTTAGAAATCTAAGCTTTACGATTTACGATTTGTGATTTACGATTTACGATTTACGATTTAGTCGTCGTTTCCGACTTTTAGTATGTACGGGACGCCCTAATTGCTCACTTCTCTTACCTTGAGTGACTTTTGAGTAGCTCAGCTAGAATGATAATGGTTCATGGAGCTCACGTAAAGTCAAAATACAACAAGTACTTGAAAAGGCGCCTTTGCCATGACATGAAAGCGTTGAGAGGAAAATCAAAGTAATGCCACACTCTAAGAAGCAAAGCGGTGATATATTCCCACTTCACAACCTGAACATGAAACCGTGTTATAAAGAATAAGAAATTATTTGATCCTAGTTAAGTGTACATAGTTGATTTATAAGTCTTAATCGCTAAACCGATAGAAAACAGGCAATGAGAAGAAGAAATGAAACGGCAAAAACAATGTAATCAAATCCAATCTCAGTATTATTATACAAGCCACCAAAACAAAAGAGAATCATGAAACGAAAATCAGATTGATGACACGGTAATCAAATGAACCTCCACATTAAGATGTCTCCAAAACAGCTCCTCGGATAATCTCTCCAAGTTGACGGGCCTACAGATTTGTTAGATTGAAAGCGTTTTCAGAAGATAGGAATTGAAACTCACCAAGTCTCCTTTCATCATACTGAAGTGGTTTCCTGGCATGTGTCTGGTAACTAGTCTTGCGCTATTCAAGTACTTGTCCCAAAGACCAGGTCCAAAGTCAGTTCGGTTGTCGAGCAAGAACTGAGCATGCCCATATGGGAAAGGATCTGGGCGAGGATCTGTTGGAAGATGGCAAACACCATCTTCACACCAGATTACCGTGGCAAAGGGGGACTTCTTGGAATCAATCACCTCAGCTGTGTAGTTGGATAAAGCATTAACCGAGGCAGCGAAATGAGGAAGAAGCCAAGATGGGATTTTAGAAAGGTCTCCATCTCCAAGAAGTCCAATCTCAGCAAACCAGCTATGAAGGGAGGATGGTAGCGGTTCGATGATATCTGGACAAGGGGCATCGATGAGGATAAGTTGTTCAACAACATCACCATTCTTGACCAACTGGTTGCTGGCCTCGAAAGCAATGACGCCGCCGGCACTCCAACCCGCAAGAAGGTATGGACCATTTGGCTGGCGGCGTTTCATTTCTTTGATGAAATGTGTAGCCATTCCGGGTACGCCACAATTGTATTCTTCAGGAACCTTCATGTATGGAGAGTTCAAACCCCACACGGCAACGTGAGGTGCAATGTCTGAGATTGTGGTATAGGAAGTGGCGGATCCACCCCCATCAGGTACCATCCAAAGGTGCTTAGTAGCTCTTTTTGAGTTTCCTTGAAGGAGCACAGATGTTGCTAGACGCTCGGGTGCTGCAGTTGTTGACTTGGCAAGTGCGGGCCGTGGTGGTGTGACATTGGCAGGCACGATGGGTTTGGGGATTCCAATATTGAGTGCTTTCTCAATTGCCTTGATGGAAGGATTGTTGGCGAGGAGGTCAGATGGGAGGGACATGCCAGTCTTTTCGCGCAGTATTCCAAGAATTGTCAAGCTCATGAGTGAGTCCATGCCCATAGTGGATAGATCATGGGCATCGATAATTTCATCAATTTCAACACCCATTTCGCCTGCGATGGTAGTTCGGATGACATTTTCGAGATCAGCGTCGCCGACTTGACCACCAAGCGACTCCTTGCCAGACTCTGAGGCACTTTCATCCGGTGTTGTGACCTCCGTGTCCTGGTCCTCTTCCAAATCGGGAGTAGTTTGATCATGACTCCTAGGTGAGTCCGAGCCTTCTGTGGATATGGAGTCCTTGCGCTCGAATTTGCCCAAGAATAGCCTGAATTCTCCAATTGTTGGGTTGTCCGTGAATGCACTCGACGGCACATCAATCTCGAGCTCTTCGCGCAGTCTTCCGCTAACAGTGAGGGACATGAGCGAGTCGCAACCAAGATCGGCGAATGCGATGTTATCCACAAGTTCATCTTGACCGACACCAATCTCAGTCGCCAGAATGTCCAGAGCGCTAGAACAAATCGAGGTGAGCTTCTGGTTGACTCGTGAGATTGTCTTCATGGTAACCTGAGTGGTCTTCGATGGCTTTTTGCTGGTAGCCTTGGTTTGAATTGGTGCTGGGCGAGCTGCAGAACGAGAAGCTGGTGCTGCTACTCCAACGGGAGGCATAAGCATATTGAGGACTCGTCGTTGGATGCACTGGAACTTGAGGCCTCCAACCATGGCAATGATACGATCTCCGTCGAAAACAAAGACGTCTCCAACGAGAACCTTTTTCTCAGCGGGCTGCATCCGTACATAAGATCGATATTGCTTGTCAGCAGAGAGGGGCTCTGCAATTCTCAATGATTGCCAACCGTGACTGATATAAACATTTTCCTTGGAGTCGACAGCATCTGAGCCGTTCACAATGAAGCCTGAGATGTGGGCAACGCTGTCAATCCAGTATGGACTGCACTTGAAAGTACCATCCTCTGGAGTTGTCTGGAAAACAACACGAGATGTAGCTTCCATGTTGGCGCTGTGAAGAATGACTTCCTCCATTCCCCTGTATCGTTTGTCATAATCGACGAGTGCAGCAAAGAGTTTGTAAGCCAAACCACGTCCGATCTTGTTCGCCTCGCCATCTGACTCAGCTTTCTTGAGCCAGTCGACACGAGATTGAATGAGATAGGATTGACGCTGCCATTCCGAGAGATAGTCCTCTTTGTTGCCAAACAAAACCTTGCAGTGAGCGTGCTCAACCTTGTCTTTGCCGGAGCCACTTGAGAAGACAAGATCAGCAAATCCAAGACGTGTATCACAGGTTACACTGAGTGTCAAGACTTGAGACTTTCCACCAGGATCTGCGATCAATGATTTCGGCACTTCCATGTGATTGACATCCATCACGAGGTCCTTAACATCTGGTTCAACCAGCTTGTATGCATACTCGCAAACAGTCATTGCCATATCACCGTACAATGATGATGGACAAAGATATGCGCCATTGACAACATGACCGGTGACAAGAGGTCGAATGTCAGGCCTGGAGATGTCCGTTTCAGTGACTACCGTGGCCATCTTGTCGTTGATGACTTCCTTGACGACGGTATGAATACTGGTCGTAGATAAGGTTGGTTTGGGCGCTGCCTCTGGGGCAGGAAGGGCGCCAGCTGGAGCGCGACCCTTGTTCAAACACCAATCGCCCTCGTACTGGATCCAATAGTTCTTGTCATCGTAAGAATAGCTTGGAAGGTCAAGGAGGCGAACTGAACCATCGAAATCACGATGATATTCGTTCCAATCAATGTTGGCACCGGCCATCTGCAAAGCACACAAGCTAGAGCAAATCGTCTTGTATGTTTCTTCCTTTCGTCGAAGAGAGGGTGCAGTGATGGTGGTGGCACCAAAGGTAGCCTTTACCATGCCAGAGCAGACAGAGTGTGGGCCAACTTCAACCCAAACTGTCTTTTCGTCAATGAAACCGAGCTCCTGAGCAGATACCAAACCCCCAAGGAAGTTTACAGCATCCCGAGCGTGTCTTCTGAGGTAATTTGGCCCAACAGAGTGGGCATCAGTGATAGGACGACCCAAGAGCGGCGAGATCAAAGGAATGTTAGCCTTGTCGAATCGAACGAAGGAAGCAAGCTTCTCGAAATCATCCAAGATAGGGTCAACTTGGGCTGAGTGGAATGCGAAAGGAACCTGAAGCTTGGTGCACTTGAAGCCTGCTTTTGAAAGCATTTCTGCAAGATCAACCATTTCGGATGCCTCACCAGCTAGTACAGTCTCCCGTGGACCGTTGATGCACGCGATGCTTAGTCTGCCCGCCATTTCGGGAAGAGCCTCAGAGATGGTTTCAACTGATCCCTGGATGGCAAGCATGGCGTGCGTATTTGCAGTGCATTTCTCAACAAGTAAGTTGGCCCTTGAACCAACCAAGAAGATTGTGTCGCTCACTGAGAGCACTCCAGAGACACATAGAGCTGAATATTCGCCCAAGCTGTGGCCAACAAGAACACTGGGAGTGATTCCCCAAGATTCCCATAAGCGAGCCATGGTAATCTCGAAGCAAACCATGCCAATCTGGACAAGGACAGGTGACAAAGTAGACACATCCGGCTCACTTCCATCGATCAATGGTAAGAACGAGGGGAAGCCATGGATTCTGCTGATGCTGTCAAATTCTCTGATGTTGTCTCTGAACAAAGATGAGTTGGCATAGAGATCTTTTCCAAGCCCAGCGTAATGGGACCCTTGGCCAGTGAAAGTGAATGCAACCTTTGGCGGGGTTGGAAGAACAGGGACAAATGTGTCATTCATCTTACTCCTTAATGTTGCTTTGGCTTGCTCAGTGTCGGAAGCTGTTATGGCCATGCGCCAATTGTGTTGGATTCGACGAGCGGTGGTAGTGTAAGCAAGGTCTGAAATGGTGGTTTTTGGGTTGGCTTCTAAGTAGTCAACCAATCTAGAGGCGTTTCTGAACATTGCAGATTTGGACTTTGCCGTGACCGTGACAACATGCATTGGGCGAGGGTCAACACTAGCAGTCTTGTACGCTGGGCCATCTTCCAACAGGAGACCCGTGTTCCCACCAGCAGCGCTGAAGTTGTTGACAAAAACCCGGCGTGGCTGGCCAGCTCTTGCTCGAAGTGGAGTCTTGTGGAACGCAATGTTGACGTTTCGCTCAGAGAGATCTTTGGGGAAGCCCTGATTGATGACACCCTTGATTCCGACGTGGGGTGGAATTGCATTCTTTTGAAGCATCATGAGGACTTTGATGAGAGCAGTCACTCCAGATGCAGCTTCACCGTGCCCGACATTTGCCTTTACGGCACCAAGGTAGAGAGGTTGCTCAGCACTTCGCTTTCGACCTGCTGGGGCGAAGACATTTGTGACAGAAACCATTTCTGTGCCGTCTCCGGCTTGAGTTCCCGTTCCGTGCATCTCAACGTAGTCAACATCAAGGGGATCAACACCAGCTTTTCGAAGAATGGAACGATACAGGGCTTCTTGCGTGCCACCGTGGGGGTGGGTGATAGAAACAGCATCGGCAGAGTGATTCGTGGCTGATCCGAGAATGACAGCAAGAATGTTGTCTTTGTCTGCTTGAGCATCCTCAAGGCGCTTCACAATGATAGTGCCAACACCGTCCGCTCTGCAGTATCCATCTGCCTCGTTATCGAAAGTAGCGCATGGTCCTGTCTTCGAAAGGAATTGACCGCGACTCAGGCCAGCAAAAATGTCGCTATTCGTCATACATGACAAGCCACCGACGATGGCTGTATCACAGTCTTTGGCCCATAGTGAAGTGCAAGCCAATTGAAGTGCTGCCGCGCTAGAAGAGCAAGCAGTGTCGACATTGAAAGAGGGGCCACTGAAGCCAAAATGGTAATTAATTCTGCCGGGCCCAAAAGCTCTGACACCCCCAGTGATGAAATATGTGTCGACTTCCTGGGCAGCGTTAATCTCACGCCAGTCATCAGAGGTTTGTCCGTAAAATGTTCCTATGCGGTCTAGTTTGGTCGAAGGAGTTCTGTTTGGTGTATAGCCAGACATTTCAAGAGCTTCAAATGCTGTCGAGAGTGCCATTCTTTGCATTGGATCTGTTTGGAAAGCCTCTCGTGGGGACATGTTGAAGAACCGGGGATCAAAAAGACCTGGGTTTTCAATCCAGCAGCCAAATGGTGTGTGACTTGTGTTCTTGATCTTGCCTGTAGGATCAAAATGCGTTTTGACAGGGAATCGGTCCTTCGGAACCTCTCTGTGAACAGAAAGTCCTTTCTCGAGAAGCTCCCAAAGCTTTTCATGGCTTGCGGCATCGGGAAATCTGCCGGCCATGCCAACAATCGCGAGCTTGCCAGTGCTAGAGAGTCCACTGCCGATATTTGGTGCGGAGTCATTACTGGAAAATGGTGCTCGTCGCAAAATGACTTCCAACTGGTCTTTCGTTTTGAGAAACTCGACTACCGAATTGGCGATGTCTGTAGGACCGATTGGAATGACCAAGCACCGGGAACCTTGGAGCTCTGGAAGTAGGGAGCCATCTAAAATATTTTGGAGTCGCACACATTTTGTCAGGATTTCGAGTGTGATCTGCTCGAACAACTCGAGTGCGGTTGAAGCATTAAAGGGTGCGCCGGTGGAAGATATTAATTTGATGCAGGGTCGCGAGGATTTCAAGACTTCGGCGAGGGGGGAGTCACGAAGTCTTAGGATTTTCTCCACGCGGAGATCTGGATGAAGGTGTGAGGCCTGGTAAGGGCCATAAACAGGCAATGCCGCTGGCGTTGACGTAAAGGTCTCCGAGGCCCACAAAGTTTTTAACGTAGATGGCGGCCCGCTGATTGAAATAGATGTTGGAGTGACAGCACTGACATAAGCCTGGGCTGCAGGAGAAATACGCTGTGCAACTGTCAGAAAAACTTTATCATGCGTAATCTAAAAACATACCTTTGACACATTAAAGTCCAAAATGGACTTTGAGGTGGAAGCTTCATCATTACCTGGGATGGTGCAAGTCCAGGAGCTGGCATTGTCGCCATTACCGCCCAGCTGCTCCGCCAAAGTCGAAACATAAGAGCCTGCTCTGAAAGCCAAGAGTGTTGCTTGCACTGCAATGGGCACAAGAGCTGATAAAGATGATGCACACGATACCGCAGCTGCAGCGAACAAGCCGGTGCTTATGCCGATGAGGGAGGTATTATCCAAAGATGAGGAGTCCTCGGGAACCTTTTCGGCGCGACTGTAGTATCGTTAGCATTGAGACATTGCCAATGGGCAGAGATAGACGTACTCAAGGTAGTGTGCTAGTTGAGTAATACATAACAGAGCACCTTCGACGCCTGCGTGCTTGGTCCCTCCATCATGATATCGCTCGTTCAAATCTTCGATACTGGCGAAATGTGGAATCTTGTTTCTCTCCAAGTTTGACAAAGAGTAAACCTCTCTACAAAGAGCATTGCTTACTTGGTCAAGGAAGGTCTTTGAAAGGAGACTAGGTGAGCTGTGGTGACAAAAGTTGGCGAGGAATGAATATGCGTCAACCGAATGGTCCCCAAAGAGTATGAACGCCATCTTGCTAGAGCTCTCCGATATTAGAGGTGATATAAAAAGATAGAAAATCTACTCTGAAGTCATGCAGAATACAAAAAAGAAAAACGAGCGGGTTGGCATAATATATTAGTATTCGATACTAGTACGCAAAAATAAGACCAAGTCATGACATGTCCAAGTATCGTGAACCAGGAGCAACTTCCTTGAGACCGATGATCTCTGTGCTGCACATGGCACGCACATACCTGGCAGTCGGGCCTGAGCCCATTCTATGGCCCCATGTTTCTAAGACCGAGACGGACAGGTGGATAGATTGAATCTTTACGAAAGGGATGATACGAGAGCAAGATTTCGGCGATAGAAACCAAGCCCCCCATAAGCTCGAGATTCAGGGGAAAGGTATTCGCTACATGTCCGCTAGATATTTCTCCGGCGGAGTTCCCCAAGCCACCAAACCACGAGAATCAACGACACTAGAGACCGAAAATGGAATTTGGCAGCGTGGGAGCTGGAGGGAGATGTTTCCGCCCGGAGGTCCTCTAACCAAATTTACCAAATGACACGACTAGCCGTGAAGTAGTCTTCTGTCAGCAAGTAGCAAACGGTCAGTTTGACAGTAGGCTAGAGGCCTAGCGGTGGCTGTAGTAAGAGTGTTTGCCCTGGTTCGTTCTCTGGCGGTTGTCTTAAGGCGCCTGAATAGCCGGGCCGAAGATCTTGCAACGCTGTTACACGGACTCCCGCGCCTCCTGAATCATTCAACACCAACACCAGTTTCCCCTGAGTCTAGCCCTGATTTCTCTTTTCGTACCTCTTTAGTGCGTGCGGTTACTGCATTCGGTTAGCTACCTGCCATCCCTCCGTAGCATACGCTATGAGGCATGTTTGAATGTTTCCGACGAAGTGCTAGTTAGGCGAAGTCTTGTGTAAGAAACTGAATCACCGAGCCGTGCATAAGTTCAGCAGCAATCCTGACGGTAACATCGATCCTAGGAAACGCCGCATTTTTCATGTATCCATAGAACGAATGAATCTTTGGAACCCAAACCCACCAGGCCAGGGAGATTCATAGCAAACCGTCCTGCCGTGGTCTTGGTGCGTGCTGATCTAGGTCGTGCGACAATTGGATTATTAGGACTCCAGCCCCTTGGGATCTCTCGCGTGAAAATTGTCATGATCATATAAACAGCGGAGGTCCAACTGTGCCACAACAAATTGAGGAAAAGTATTAACGACATGGCCGCGTTCACGATTCCAATCCTTGCGGTTCTAGTGCTGATAGTAGTTGTATACCGATACTGGTATAGTAACCAGAAAGTGTTGCCACCTGGAGTGCGTCCTCTTCCAGGCCCCAAAGGTACATCTCTCCTTCCTTCCATCCCCACCTCGATATACGTATCTAACAAAGCCTCGCCTTGAACAGGACTTCCCTTCATCGGCCGAGTGCACGATGTACCTAGCACAGCAACATGGTTGAAATTTTGGGAATGGTCGCAGGTGTATGGTCCGATTTACCAGATGGAAATTTTTGGATCAGTTCACGTTTGGATATCAACTGAGCAGGTCGCCAACGACTTGATGGCCAAACGTGGATCCGTATATTCCGACCGACCAAAGATTCCAAACCTACCAGATAATCGGACAAGTGGTGACTACTTGCCGTTACTTGGTCGAAATGGTCAGTATAGAAGGAAGTTTTCTTCAATCGCAAAATCAAACTCAACACAGGACAGTATGGTAACGTGATATCAGACACCTGGAAAAGGCAACGGAAATTTGCCCATCATATCTTTACGCGAGCCAACACCGAATCGCAATACGCATATCCCACCCTGGAACGTAAGAGACTACTCCACGGGCTATTGAAGAACCCAGCGGATTATGTTTTCCTCATGGAGGCTTATACTGGAAGGACAATCTCTCGCTTATCATGGGGCTCTGCTGCGCTAGCACCACAGTTGAAAATAGATGCTTTTGGTCTACTATCGGCGATCAGCCCCAGTGGTGCTGTACCCAATGTCGTTGCATGGTTGGAACATTTGCCTGCGTGGTTGAGGTAGGACTTCTCGTTGTTTTCCTTGCCAGTATCGAAGCTAATGCGAGGCAAAGCCCTTGGAAAAAGGCAGAAAAGGCCCGACACGACGCAGAGAATGTGTTTTTCCGAGAGTCCTTGAACAGCGTTAAAGAGGCAGCATCGAAGGGAGACATTGATCCTAGCTATGCGAAGACCTTCCTGGAGGGCAGAGAGAAAGGCGGTTGGGAAGACCTGGAATGGTCGTATCTTGTAAGCGATTTCCAAGTCACCAGTTCTCATTGCGAGTACTGATTTTCGAATTTCCAGATCGGAATGATGGCAATTGCCGGGGCGTTGACTATTGCAAGTCCACTGCAGTCCTACATTTTGGCCATGGTGCACCACCCGGTGTGGCAAACAAAGATGCAAGAGGAGATTGAAAGTGTCTGTGGAGAAAGGTGTCCGGAGTGGGAGGATCGAGAAAATCTACCCGTCGTCCGATCGGTCGTGAAGGAGATATTGCGATGGAGACCTCCAGTCCCAACTGGTCAGTCATACTCGACCCCTATCTCTGGAACAAATGTTGACAACTTCTAGGTATTCCGCATCGTCTTGAAGCCGACGATATTTATGGAGAATACTTCATACCAGCTGGTGCCACAATCCACGCCCTTGAATGGTACAAAAAAATTCCTTTGATGCTGAATGGTGCTAACTACTTTCAGGGGAATTTCCCGTGATCCAGAGAAGTATCCCGATCCAGAAGCATTCCGTCCCGAACGTTGGCTCGATCCTTCGTTTCCTTCATATCGTGAACCCCTCACGGAATTTCCGAATCTGAAAAACTACCACCAGTTCGGTTACGGTCGTCGAACCTGTCAAGGAGTCGAGATTGTTGATCAAGAGTTGTTTATCGTCATGTCGGGAATGGCATGGGCGTTTAATATCCAGAAAAAGAAGGATGCTTCAGGGAATGAGGTCGAAGTACCCTGGAACAAATATACCAGTTTGTTGATAGCGAAGCCAGATCCGTTTGAGTTCGATTTGACAGTAAGAAGCGAGAATAAGAGGAAGATAATTGTGGAAAATGGCGAAACCGTAAATAACCTGTGAGCGGTATGTCAATGGGTTGGGCCAAGAATGCGTTGCAAAGATACATGATGGGCCATGGCGTTGTAGCGAGTTTGACTTCATATCGTAATTAGATTCTTCAAAGGATTTTACTCCTGAGTATTGCAACACTGTGTCGTCTGCCTTGTGTGTCCTATTCTCCTCGCCTTTCCATTTGCTTGGTATCATTGGTCCCCCGGCGTATTGTTTCCACTCCACGATCCAAAATTTGTCGTATACGACATGGGAGAGCCGCATGGTGCTGAATACCCCATCAAGGTATTTTTGTATTGCTGATCACCTCCAGATTCAAAGAACGATGAAGTTGCAGATCCCTCCATAAAAAGGAAGCACATCACCCTCTCGTCGGGGTTCCGCGACCTCCACTCCGGGGGGGGGGGGGGGGGGGGTTATGTTGTCATGGACCAGCTTCGGACCAGTCACATCTTCGAGCCGTTTTGATTCGGGCAGTTGTACGAAGGCCTCATCGTGAGAGGTGGAAATAGCATATGCTGTTGATTTTTGTAACTTAAATCCAAGAAACTTGGAAGACCGTTGCATTCACAGAACGCCAGGTTCGCCGAGAGGTGCTGACACTATCATGACCAACGTAGATATACGGGCATGCTGGCAAAAGGGTTCGGCGTTCGTGATCGAGGGTTGCGATTTCGCGGATGGGGTGGGCAGAAGTGTGGTGTTGTCGAAATTGAAGGCCGGGGTTCTGACGAGGCTAGTGTCATTGGGGCATCGTTCATACAGACACACCTTCATATTTATCTGGACAAAATGATGCGATATCGGGAACAGTGTGGTCGATAGTATTTAGAATATTGTACCACCACGATATATTGTTGGAAACCCACTTTAATACGTACTATTTATACCATTTAAATGCCACGATATCCAACAATATTATCCTTTATATTGTTGGTATTTTAATCGATATCATGATAATATCGTGGTGTTGCCAAGCCACAATATTTAAGCTTTTTACCCCGGATTTTACCCCACTTCTTTTCAGCCTTTTATTTTAGCTTTATATAGCACAACGTATAATACAAAAAATATA